>VFFE01007254.1:1927131-2065925 GCA_008921705.1 Burhinus oedicnemus | reverse complement strand
GAGCATTGAAATGCTTGTAGCGAGTGAGACTTTCAGAACCTCCCCCGCCCCAAAACCAGCCCTTCATGGATAACCCTTAAACTGTAAGATTTTCTTGTCATGTATAGTAAAGAACAGTTGTCATGTATAGATTGGTAGTAATAGAAGTCATTCTCACTTTTATAGCCAAATAAATATAGTTTGTCAATATAAGAGGAAAATTATAAAACCTCATAGAAAGCTTATTCCAGTTAATGGAAAAATATTCACTTTCTGGAACTGGATCAAACCTGTCCAAATATTAGTGCTGGGTGACTATAAGACTGGATGACTCAATAACATTAGGACAATGGAGATCAATATATTTATAAACACCCTTTACTAACATGTTCTTCACTTCAGTTTCTCTTGATCTGTTTTTTTTTAGACGATTTAGGAGCTTGCTGAAAAAAAAAAAAAATATTTCCTGATCACCCTTGTCTAAAATATTTTTGAGAAAAAGTAGAGATTTGCAGGTGAATTTGTTAGGTTTTGAGACTGAAGAGTTAAAAACCCCACAACCCAAGCCCTGAATTTCTGGGTTTGTCAGAAATGACCTCCTGATCGCCAGGAGAGCCTGGCAGTCTGGAGGGATGCCTGGGTTGAAGTAGGGTTCTCCACCTTTCTGTTGACACTTGCCATAATTTAAATCTGAATTTATGTATTATTAGTCTCTGCTACAGGATGTGTAGGAAACTTGGCTGTCATAGGAGGGAACCACTGAGGAGTGGGGACTCCTCCATCCAAGCTGTGGTGCCCGACCGGATGGACATGCCTCACTGCAGCCCTTGCTTCTGAAGGCTGGACCGAGGTCTGAACATGAACCTAATGTCACATTCAAACTTGCCCGCTTTCTGGGCTCTGTTCTAACTTGGTAGTCATGACTGTGAAGCTTTATACTGAGTAGTTCTTTAGGACAGTCTTGCGTTTCATTACCCTGTTCAGCAGTCTCACACCCCTCCTCCTCTGGTGAGAAAGGGACGTGGTGCTGTGGTGAAGAAAGGGGAGTGATGTGATAATGGGAATCGTTAGGATTTTTGCTTTGGTTGTGGAGTTAACTTCAGCCTGTGTAAATGACACTGAAGAGCTCCCCGAGAAGAAAGACTGGTCAAGTGAGATGAAACCACAATGTTACAGGGTAATTAAGGTGTGATACAAGCTTTCAAAGCAGTGTTTGAAAGAGCCAACCACTTCTGCCCATTCAGAATGTAATGGTCAAGTTTTGTGTTAAAGAAAACCCCAATCTCAATTAACATGTACAAACAGTATGCTGTTTTAGATCTGAGTTGTTTGGCTTCTTTTAGTGTGCAAAATGGAGTGGGACTCATATCTCTGAGTGGTGCTTCTCCAGTGGGCAACACCGCCATCTCCAACCTGCATCCCACCCTATCTTGTACTAAGTCCACCTCCACATTTGCTTGTTAACCACACAAGAAGTCCCACCATGTAAGTGGCCGAAATTGGATGAGATGGATCCATCCCTGTTCTGCTGGCATTTGTCCAGCAGTGATGGTGGACAGTGGCAGAGTTTGAGAGCTGGGGAAGTTGTCTTGGAGGTGTATGAGGGTTGTGATGTGTGGACGCTGTGTGAATGCATTCAAGAGTGTGCTTTGACTCCTGGAGAACCGAAACTGAAAACTGGTGCAGTGTGAGTGGACATGAGGCTTGCCCTCTGCCTCTGTCCTCTCACTGGGTGGTGGAGTTGCCATCCCGTGTTGAAGGATTTAATATTTACTTTCCAAGAGCCCTGGTGTCAGGGACTTCCACTGACACACTTCTAGGAAGAAAATGGAGAAGTGAGAGGGACTTAGCCTCACTGAATTCATTTTCATAGAGGTTAATTTTCAAGAGGGAAGGCTCTGAACTCGCCTTTGGGCTCTTTTAATGTTTGTAGAGCTTTATGAGGATGGAAGGCTGTGTAAGTGCTTGGTGTTACAGTTCACAGAGACAGAAGATGACACGCTGCTACCCGGTAGTAAGCCACTGTGCCGCTGACGAGCCTATTATGAGTAAGGTCTTGCTGTGGCTTATTGCATTCAGCATCTTTTTACAAAGGGTAAAGTGTTTTAAAGAATTCTGTGGGAAAGCTGTGACAAAATGATCACACCAATTTCTTTGCTGTGCACCAAAGACAATGCTGGTGTCAAAGCAGCTGACCTCCTCCAAAGCAGTTATTATTTAAGGCCAGAAATGGTAAAATCTGGCCTTACAATCAAATCCAATGTGATATTTTGACTGCAAAACCCTTTGAGAATGGTCCTACGGATCAGAAGAGCAAGACCCCAAGTGGTTTGAGCATTATAACGGGATCAGTGTGTAACAGAAATACATAGGGTTGGTGCTGGGAATCCTGAAAGGCAAGTTGTCACATAGCAATGTTAACAAAGGTTAAGAAAATATTAGATATGGTCCAGGGATTGGAAAAAACCCATAATTAAATGTGTGGCAAAACACTGACAGGTGAGAACTGAGTACATCATGTCCTGGCAGGAGCAGGGGCTGTAGAGAAGGGGGAGGTGGGGATGGGTAATGCGCCCCGTTGCAGCATTTGAACTGCTCCGTCCTCCTGGAGACTGGCTGGCCAGAAGTCGGCTGGGCTGTTTTTTGTACAAAAATATATAAATTTGTATTATAAACGAAATTATATTTGATAATATTGTATATTCTCCTAAGCAGTCAGCTCGTTATGTTTTCATGCTTGTAAAGTTTCTCTATTAATCCAATGAATACTGCTGTTTTTCAAGGCACTAGTTATTGTAGAAAGGTTTGTGACAAGCTTAGGGCTTGCTGGCTGCAGCCGTACTGGCTGGAAAGGGCATCTCCGTCTCTCTGCCAACCCCTCTCCGGGCTGGCTTTAAAAATGTGTGAGGGGTGCGTTGGCTCATCTTCAGTGATGGAGGTGAAGGAGGGATTACGTAAAGCGGTCATCCTGTGGGTGGGAGAGGGGTGGAAGGGGATGATCTGGGGTGAGTAGCAGGTGGGGAGGGTATAACCCTGTGCATTTCCCACAGTGGCATCCGAAACGCAGTGTGTGATCACAGAGTGCTTAAGAGCAGAATGTCTTTGTCATTTATGCAAAAGGAGGACCTGTGTTATTGCTGCTGACCAATATTCATTGAGTTGAATTCAAAGTTCATTTAAAAAAAAAAAATCAATGCATTTTGGTGCTATTGGAGAAAAAACTTGTATGATTGTAGACTGTGTGGGAAACCAGTTCTTGACTGTCTGTGGTATGGGCACCATTGAAATGAGAGTGGATTAAAATGAGAGTGGATTTAGACTGGTCTCTGAAAGCTATATCCTTGTTTTTTCATGTGTTGTTATGGCGCATCCTTAAGGTTTCCAAACCTGTAGTGTCAAAGTCTGCACCCAGGTGAGAGCCTGGGTTGGAGCTATAAAACCGGGCCTTAGAGACGGGGTTGTCTGGTGGCAACATGACTTAGCACTGCATTCCCCAAAGTACTGGAGCTGCCTGCGCTCAACAGATACAAGCCAAGAGGTACAGGCAAAAATGGTCAACTTTTGGCTTGTGGGTCTAAACCAAGCATCTTAGGGCAAGTTTGTATTTTCATAAGAAGCTTGACTCCTGTTAAAATATTACCGTGTTGTTTTTCATTTGGACAAACCCCTGAACTTCTATCCTGATCCTGTCCATTTTTAGGAAAAATCCTGAATCCTGTCGGGATTTATCTATTTTCACTTCAAATAGATGTTTATTTTCACCTTCAGAGTGAGGAAAATAAACCCAAATGGAGTTGCTAGGAAAATCCTGAATGACTGAAGCTTCTTCAAAGTTTTGGTCTTAGTTATATTTCCCTGCATGGTGGATTTTTAACTTCAGCCATGTAAGTGTCCCCATGACTTACATTGACCCCACTGCTGGACCCTGATGGGTGGTGCCTCCTCACTTCTCATCGTCCTGGATGCTGTGCCGTGGTTGTGCCTGTCTGGAGATGTACTGTGTGTGCTCCAGGTACCATCAGCAGCTCTGAGCCGGGGAGGAGCAGTTTTCACAGAATCACAGGGGTTGGAAGGGACCTCTGGAGGTCATCTAGTCCAACTCCCCCTACCAGAGCAGAGCAGGTTGCACAGGATGGCATCCAGGTGGGTTTTGAATGTCTCCAGAGTTGGAGACTCCACCACCTCTCTGGCAGCCTGTGCCAGTCCCCTCGGTCCCCAAGGTTTGGGCAGCCCCATCACCGCGTGGGAGTGGTTAAGCAAAACACATGAGGGTTTGTGTGCTTGGGGGCTACCTAAACACCTCGCTTGGATGGGAAGATGATTGGAATATCTGCCGTAAAATAATCGTAGCGTTCCCTGAGCCCTCCAGCTAAGGGGAGATGTAGTAACTTTGTACCTTGCACCTCCTCATTAGGGGATTAATTAGCTGTGCTTTTAAAGATATGTCTTGAGGCCTTGACGCCTCTAATTATTATGACCTCACTGTTTTATCTCAAATGTTTCACCTCTAGAATTGGGCAGCATTTTCCTGCCTTTGGGCAATTTCAGTGTCAAAACTGTTATTTTCACTCAACGTTATGGCCTGATATAATTTCTTCCTCTAATTCTACAAAAGAGGAAAATTGGCATCTCAGTTTCTCAGCCTCCTACGCAGGGTAGCACAGTATTTGCCTTTTATTCCCCGAGTAGCAGAGTTAGTTAGCAGTGGTAAAATCTGGTCCTGTTTTCTGTTACTGGAGAAGTAATAAAAATAAAATGATAGAGGAAATTGTTTCCTCGTTTGTTGTTATTTTGCCTTTAGGATAAAGTGCTGTGCTACTGAAACTGGAGACTTAACGAGGGCTCTTTCTCTCTCCGTTATTGGATGTTGCCTTTTGAATCAATCTCTAGGTCTTTGAGCTAATTATTTGGAGGAGATATGATGGTGCATAAATGTTCCCTCCCTCCCCCCACGCTGGCATGGCCTGCGAGGAGGGAAAGGACTTACACAGAGTCCGATATAAACACTGACCCTGCCTGAGTAAGTTAAGAAGGAGCTGAAATTACTGATAGGAGTGTTGAACTCCATAATCCGAACAAGAATGAACATTCAGATAAGAAGTGCTTTGGATACTTAGTGAATGCATTCACTGTGAATCCATAGTGAAATTTTAATTATGCCCTTTTGTGACTAAGCCTAAATTACTGCCTTAACAACTTTCCAATCAGTAAGGCTAGATGAAATGGTGTTAAATAATGTTAGCAATTTATTACTAACATTTCTTAGGAACAAGGCTGCTCTCTCTTAATTTTCCACGAGAAGCACACCATGTTGTTTTCCACTTTGCTCCAGCTCCCTCTGATGCTGTCGGGAAGGTGGGAAGGTGCTCGCCCACCGGAGCGGGAGCTGACTCAGTGCTGTGGGCAGGTGGCCACAGCCACGGTGGGCACCTGAGCTGCCATCATGATTTCCAGAGCAGCAGGGTCGATTCAGACCATCGGATGTCCAGCTCCCAATGCAGGCTCCCAACACGATCAGGAGAGTTGGGATCTGCCTCTGAATTTTCTTATTATAGGTGCACGGTTTAGGTTTTGCAGCTATTTGTCTTCTCTGACCGTATAGGGTAATAGATGCGGAAACCTGCATTACTGTCTGGAAGTTAAGCAGCCTATAAATAATTGTGCCTTGCTTCTGAGTTTTCCACATTTCCAACAGTAAGGAATAGCACAGTATGCTGCAGCCCTTAACCACAGGTGTATTAGGACATTAACAAACGTATGTGTGCACATATACTTGTGTCTTGTAATACCTGTGTCCTGTGAAAAAGGACTTTAAAAGAGGATGCTTTTAAGGTATTAGAGATGCCGAGGTTTAAGTGCGAGGCCCCGTGGTTCTCTCAAAGCCACACGACAGCTCAGGCTGGTGGCAGAAGGAGGATCAGGAGCTGTAAGCCCTATTCCCAGTGCTTGCTCTAAACACTAATGAACGTGCCTTTTCCTAATGCAAAGCCAAAGCCTAAACTCTGTGTTGTGAAATCTCCAGGAGAGTGAAACTCAGGATGCTTATAAGCCAGTTATCTTCAACCTTCCCAGACATTCAATAGAGAGTCACAGTCCTGACTCACTCCTCTATACTATTATGAGTAATCAAGCTGGTGAAATGATGAAAATATCTCTGGTTACTTATAGCAGTTTCCTGTGTTTAGGGAAAAACGTACAACTAATGCACAACTTAAGGTGATTATCAAAACTACCAACAGCCCAAAGAGCAACAGCATTCATTCTTAGATGTACATTTTCATCATACTCACTCATCACAGGACTCCTCAGGAAGAAAAAGAAAACCATACAATTGATTAGATGGGATATTGGAGAAAAGTGGGTGGAAAATGAGTCAGTGAGTCTCTAGTTGTTATGGTACCCAGATGTGCATGTTGCGGACAGGTCTGGTAGTTTCATACGGATACATACTCATGAGTAATTCCCTGTTCCCTTCTGTCATGCAGAAAAGAGCATCTGCACTCTCATTTATTATTTATCTATGAGCAAAGTTTTTCATTTAATTAGAAATGTCAAGGTAAAATGATCTTTTCTGGGAATAGAAATGGCTCTTGTACGTAAAGGGCAACATGTGCTTGGAAAACGTTAAACATGTGAATTAGTGAAAATCATGTTAAAACTAGTGTGCCGCACTAAACTTTGTAGAAATGATATTTTGGAGGAGATGATAAAATTTGAAAAAACCCCCATTATTTTTGGTTGACCTAAGCGGTCATTTATTGGTAATTAAAGCCCATTCTTTTTATGTGGTATAATATCATCCCTGTGTGTTATAAAGTGCTTCAATTGTGGATGCACATGAAGTTTAATGTGTAGGAAGAGATGTGCTGCTATATCATGTTTATGCTTTGCACTTGCCCCTGTCTCACATTTGGTTACATCCCAGTTTGCTGCGTTGATTATTATCCATAATTAAATTCTCAGCAGCAAATTCAATTTCTGAAGGGGTGTGGGGTTGAACATGTTCTTCCTGCGTCACCTTGGTGGTATTGCAGAGAAAAGCACGGCAGCATGCAAAAAATGTCAAGTGTCTGTAGTAGGAGGAGTCGAGCAGGGAAGCACAGAGCGGGTGAGGGTTAGTCCTGCCAGTCCTACAGACCTTAAGAAAACCACTCCAGAATTCATGGAAAAGGCATCTGTCTCTGTCCATTCCTTTTCTCCAGACAGCATGGCTCTGGAAGGGTGGTCGACAGCCAGCTGAATATGAGCCGGCAGTGTGTCCAGGTGGCCAAAAAGGCCAACGGCATCCTGGCTTGTATCAGGAATAGGGTGGCCAGCAGGACTAGGGAAGTGATTGGCCCCCTGTACTCGGCAGTGGTGAGGCCCCACCTCCAATACTGCCTTCAGCTTTGAGCCTCTCACTACAAGAAAGACATTGAGGTGCTGGAGCGGGGCCAGAGAAGGGCAATGAAGCTGGTGAAGGGCCTAGAGAACAAGTCGTATGAGGAGCAGCTGAGGGAACTGGGGTTGTTTAGCCTGGAGAAAAGGAGGCTGAGGCTTATTCGCTCTCTACAACTACCTGAAAGGAGGTTGTAGAGAGGTGGGGGTCAGTCTCCTAAGTAACAAGTGATAGGACAAGAGAAAATGGCCTCAAGCTGCACCAGGGGAGGTTTAGATTGGATATTAGGAAAAATTTCTTCACCGAAACGGCCATCAAACATTGGAAGAGGCTGCCCAGGGAAGTGGTGGAATCACCATCCCTGGACATATGTAAAAGATGGGTAGATGTGGTGCCAAGGGACATGGTTTAGCGGTGGTTTTGCCAGTGTTAGGTTGACAGTTGGACTCGGTGATCTTAAATGTCTCTTCCAACCTAGGTGATTCTATGATGCTGTGGATGCCGAATCTTTAGTTCCACGACAGAAGTCCTGGAGCAGGGCACTAACAAAAGGGTTGCAGCTTTTAGTGTTGAATGTCATCTGGGGACCTTATCACTTGAGGAAGGATCTGCCCATTCATATTAACCTGGGGATGCTCAGACCCGCTTGTGCTATAGAGAGACCTTACCACGGGGCTTCCCATTCTTTTACATGGCCAAAGGGGAGTCCACAGCTTTGAGGATGTCAATCTTTGCTAGATAACCCAGTTTCAACATCAGTAAATCTTTTAACAATTTTAAAAAGGGAGCAGCTGTAGGAAGATTAATATGTTTGAAAGCATCAGTTGATGAGAAATGGTGTTTTTCGGCAACTCTGGCTCATATGGGTAATTTCTCTGAAGTCAGTGGGATGACTTGCCTGAGTAGAGGCCATTAGTCATTGTGTCTGGCTCTGTACGTCCTTAATGAAGCACGTGTTGCTAAAGGAAGGTTGCTGCTTCTAAGAGGAAGGCACAGATTCAGACCTATTGAGTAGATGGTGTTGTGGGCAATCATCGCTGTTCAGTAGTTGCATCGTTTTAGGAAACATGACTCAAGAAATTGTCTCTGTCAAAAATTCCCATTATATTTTTATTTGGATTAGGGTAGATGCTGTTGGATCAGTGGGAAGAGAGTCTCCATTAGCCTAGAAGCTATGTACGTTCTTGCCATGAATAATAATCTGTGCTGTATTAATTTGTAAGCCAGTGACCAGGTCTTTGATGGATTTGATAGCCTAACTCCACTGATTTCAGTAGTCATAATTTCTTCGGCAGGTTAAAATAATGCAGACAGACTGGGATATAGTGAAACTGTTACCTACAGGCATCTAAAAGGAAAACCAGGGCTAAGAAAATGACCCAGTTCAAGTAATATTAATGTCTCCAAATTTTCCCAGACAGTTGCACCTGAATTTTCTTCAAGTTGCAATGCATTTTCCATGGTGAATTATAGGCTGGGAATGGCCGGAAAAGAGTTTGCAGCCTGAGTTGTGCTGATTTTATCATTTAGTATTTTTTCTCCAGTGATCTAATTCAATGGACTTTTTGATATGGGGTGTTGCAACATGCAGCTAATAGCATCGAAAGGATGCTTTCCTATGAGCGGTGTATGCAGCAATACTTGGAAATTGTTCTTAAAAAAAAAAAAAAGATTGACCGGAGCAAAACTGGACTGCAGAACCTGATCTGCTGATGATCCTGATCATGGTTGTGGTGGTACCTGAGCACAGCTGGAGTCCTCTGCTGGGCTGGTAGCAGTGCTCTGTGGGCAGAGGTGCTGAGGGCAGAGCATCGGGGATTTCTCTACAGCATGCATATGCTCTTATTGGGACTGGGACTACTGGGGAGCAGCTGCAAAAATCCGGTGGTAGTAAAGGACATAAGATTTTTCTTAACATATTATAGACCAGCTAACCAGAACTCTTCAGAAAAAGATATAAAAGCAATGGTATTATCAAAACAGTGGGGATAAAAATATCTGCACTGAGAAAAGTAAACAACCAGATGAAGATATAAAGAGGCATCTCTGACTAATACGGGAAAAACAGCAAACAAAAATGAGGAATTATATATATTATATAAAATAGGTGATGTTGGCTGGTGATGTTGGCCAAAATATATCAAGAAAATGGAGAGAGCTTTTAGACTCCTAGAGAAGAGAGAATAATGTTTACTTTACACTAACTCCATTACTGATAATGTCCTAAGTATTTTATGATGAAGGGATACTCAGCTGCGAAATACCTTCATGGAAAATAATTAGGAAGTAGTGAAGAGCTTGTACAATAATTGGAAGGATGATTTGAATTGAGAAAAAATCCATTCAATTAATGTATATTAAGAGATTGGCATGATAATGAGTAATGGAAAATTCTGAGAAATGGAAAAAAATAGTGCTGTACTGTTTTTCAAAAAAGTCAGTCTTGGCTATTACGGGCCCATAAACCTGACTAAAACAGTGTAACAAATAATGGAGGAGAGAAAATCATTATCTAGCAAATAGCAAAATCATGGATTTCACTGGAACAAATGATGTCAGACAAATTTCATTGCTTTTTCTGATAGAGACAAATCAGTAGATGAAGGTGACTACAGCTCATGTTATTTATGTCTGTCCTGTGATAAAGCACTTGCTGTCGGATTGCATTGAAACCTGCTCATAAAACAAATTCAGCCTGTGCTTTGAATCCTATCGCATGGATGGATAAGTGGCCGAGGAGCTATAAACAAATCAATGACATGTCCAGAGATTCATAGCAGGGTAACTAGTTCGCAGAGCAAAAATAATTTCTATTTTAAATTTCCTTTGATAAGGGTAAGTTTCAACTGCCCTCAGAAACTGTGTAGATGGCACTAAACTGGTGGGTATAAGAAACACTGAGGAAAAAGGAATAATTCATGGCATGGAGATATTTAATTGCTAAATGTGTAACTTAGTGACAGAGCATCCAATGAATTATTTTTAGATCCTCAGTGTTTGCTTTACTTTTTGTTTAGGATTTTAGGTGTACACAAAGAAAAATGACATGGAACTCTTCCTTGTTTCTATGCAAGAGAAAGAGTTGGCCATATGCAGTGAATCGACTGGGTGTGCCTTAACAGCAGAATTGCATTGCTTTACTCGGAGACTGAGCCAGTGTTGGCCAAATTTGCAATAGAAATCCATTTCTTTCTTACATCCCTTTTGAAGGCTGTTCCTGGACGTTTAGACAGCTTTTTGTCCACACTCATGTTTGATAATTTTAATTTTAGAAGTTCCATCTCTCCTATAAAGGATCCAATACAACATATAACAGGGCAGGCAACTGGTAAGCAACTATACAGATCCTAACTCCTGATCCGTCAGCCTCCTGCGGATACATGCTTGGATCTGAGGTTGGGCTGGATACTAGAAGAATACTCTATGGTTTGGATTTAAATGAGGGATGTGGAATGTCAACACACGGTGGAGTGCTCTACATGTAACTGCAAGTGAGAATGCTCTCCCAAATGACTCGGTGCCTGCACACTAGCTAATATCTACCAATAATAAAAAAATTACTTTCTAATGACTTCTTAGAGAAGGGAGGATTATATTAACCAGAAAAAATGACTTCCAGTGAATAATTCAAGTATCTGTGGTAAAAATAATCTAAAAGACATGTTCAGTGGAAAGCAGAAACCTGGAAATAACGAAAGTCTAAAGAAATCCAGGGATATAGGGTGACAACGTAACAGACTAAATTTGTCAAGTAGCATAGTGAAAAAGATCAGTTTGGTGACAGAAAGTGCCACATGTGGCTTTTCCTGAAGAAATAATAGAAGATACCAGTGATGAAAGGTGTAAATAAATAGCTTAGGGAAAAATTAAATTCAAATTCAAATTTGATTTAAACTCAATTCAAATTAAATTCAAAAATTAAATTCAGATTCAAATAGATTGTAAGTGGTTGTAATGGAGAGGGAAAATGCAACGTCAGTTTTATTCTGCTGTTTATGCCCCCCCTGAGTGCTGAGCTGAAGCTGAATTGCCTGAAATACTGACAGCATGAGATGAGGACATCTCACTTCTAACAGGGTGACACATTTGAGATGACCGGGACTGGTTCCTGGACTCCTGAGTCCATCTCTGCATCCTGTGGTGGCAAGGATGGAGGCTTTCCAAGGCTCTTGTTTTCCCCTGGGGAGCAAAGGTGTGGCATAAAAATGTTTTCCTGGGAAGCTGGGATGGATTTAGGCTTTCTAAATCAAATAGCAGTGTCCTGAGGGGCACTGCTGATGGAACTGCTGTCTTTTAAAAACCCTTGCAAATGCAGGTAAGACAATTACCAAAACAATCTTGATACAGCTTTTAACTCTTTTTCACGTTGCCTTATCAAAGCACCTGTATGTGCCGTGGTGCATCCAGGGAGCCGGCAGCCTGTCATGGCCGGCGTGAAGTGTGCATCCATTTAGGTCCAGCTGTGACGGCACCCCATGTTGCTAAGGCTGCTCGAGGGCTGAAAGCTTGGTCCCCTCCTGACGTTACAGTGTCTGAAGCCAGAAAGACTTTAATGAGTCTGCCTCTCAAAACAGTGGAGATGAAGGCCCAATTACAGGCGGTGTTTAGGTTTCAGGATCATTAAATTAATCAGGAAAATGCATCCTAGTTCCACTGAGGATGCTGTGTTTTGCAGCCAAAGAGACTGTTCTACCTGCTGCCTTTGTCCACTGCCCAGAAACAGCAAGAAAAGCTAAAAGACGAAAAAAATCCTCTTGGAGGAAAAACAATTCAATGTAAAATTCAGTATTGTAAGATGAAGCCAACCATAAATGTGAGCTGTTCTGTTGACTTCATATAACCACGCTGCAACATTATCTGCCTGTGCCTAGTTTACTCTGTGAGCATATCATATGATAGCTAATATATTTCTCCTTCTTTCTAATGTATTTCTTACAGTTAAAACAGCCCCCTACCTTTGTCAGCAAGGACCTTGCCTTCTGCCTCCATCTTAGTTCTCATTTCTTCTTTCTCCTTATAATCCTTCCATTGAGCCCTTTCTCTACTAGCCTTGTGTTTCCTCCTCTGCTATAGCACAGGCGGCTTTAGAAATGGTTTTATGAGCTGAACTTTACAGAGATAAAGAGCCAGCTCCTGCAAGTCATCTGTACATAAAAGACCAATTAACCTTGAGAATCAGTCCTGAAGGAAGCTGGGGAAGATTTCTGCTATTCATAAGCCTATGGGGTTTTTCTTTCTCCTCTTTTCTTTGAAATGTGCCATTGGATCCAGCTGTAAGGAAATTGACTTCAGTGGTGCAAATGAAATTGCATTTTGATACTGAGTTTGACTCAGTAGTTTTCTTTGAAGAATGCATGTTCTAGGAGGAAAGCACTGTGACAAGTTGTAGCTTCAGTAAAGACGTAGCAGGGTAACTTTGGACCAAAGAAATTTCTTTCAATCAAGAGAGTTGCGGAAATCTTTGTGATTTAACGTGTTTCACTGCCTGCTCTTTGGAGCAGAAATTTAGTTTTGTGAAGTTGGGTGTAAATGCACCAGGGGTCATTTTACAGACCGTTACTGTAGATAGGAGCTATCAAAATAGAGCAAGTCATTTGTTTAAAGAACAAGAACACAGGCAACAAAGATAGAGAAAGACAAATATTGGCAACCAGATTCTGCTCTGTTGAAGGATAACTTGGTGATAATACCAAAGATTTAAATGAAGAGTGGTTTCTAGATGTGGGGTGAAAGCTTTACATTTATACTGAAGCTATGATATACATTGGAAGCTCTCATTGGTTTCTTAGAGCATTACGTTTGTAGAGCATTTACATTTTTTTAATGTACAAATATGCTATATATAGATACCCTTGGTTTCAGTAAACAGTTGACTCGTTTTAGAGAACACTTTCACCAGTTTAAATAAGATCTCAAGTCTGACAAGTTGGGAATTGTACTGAATTTATAATTTTCTCTCTCTTTAACTTTTACAAGACTTTATTAAAGTCAGGCTAAAGGAACAGAATTATCATTTGCTTATTGAATCATGCTTTGGAGTTAAAAAAAAAATCACATTAGGAAAATCCAAGGAAGGAAACTCTTACTACTAACAGGAAACTGATAAGAAACCACAAGTGAAGCCAAGTTGGAGTAGGAGCCTGGAAATTCATAGATATTTGCAAATTGCAGTGTGGCAGTCCTGAAAAGCATTAAAGTTGTCCTTGAAGTTGATAAGAAATGAGAAAGCTTCTCTCCTCAGCTGAACTCCAGGACAGTTTTGAGCTCTGAAGGAAATATTTTTAGGTTTTTATTTAAAAAAAGGCTGAAATGCAAATCGCCCTCAACTTACACTGAAGGAGGATGGATTCAAAGTGTGCTGAGGGCAGGGGAAGTTTTTCCATTGAATTCAGGGGTTTACTGAACTGCTCCGTGTCCTCCCCTTTCTCCCTCCATCTCTCACAGCCCGTGCTCTTGTTTCTCTATCTGTGTCGTAGCTTCTTCACGGTGAAAACACAGACCTGCTCTTTTTATAGCTGGCTTTGCAACAGTGTCATAAGATGCTGTAAGACCAAAATACATTAAAATTATGAGGATGTGTGAGCAGTTCCAGGCTATAAAAAACTTTGTCTTTAGTCTGTCCTTATATGTCTAGTCATGCACGTATTCCCAGCTAGAGAAAGGAGTAAGGGTGGGTGACAGACCTGAAGACTTTTGTAATTTGGATAGCATAAAAATACCATGAAATCAATGAAAATTGTGTTGCTATGAAACCTTTTCACCGGGGCGTTTCAGGAGCGGTAAATGGGGATGGAGCTTTCTCTCTCCTCTTGCCCCAGTTGTGTGATTCCCCTTGGAGCTGGTTCCTGCCCCAGGGGGATCTCTTCTTGTGGGGTGAGGTGGGGAGAAACGGGTCCCACTGGTCCCTTTTGCCTTGCCCTCCGGGGGTGTGGACACCCTTGTCCCAGACAATGATAACCTCTTGGGGCTCATATTCCGCTTGTCCCTCACTAATGCCACATACACAGAGCCTGCTCCGTGTTTCAGTGGGAAGGAGGTTGCTGTAGACTGTGGGAAGGGAAGGAGGTTGCGGCGTGGCAGAGCTCAGGGCACGCTCAGCATCGCACAGAGTTACAGGTGATCCAGCCCTTTCCCTTTTGCACCTGAAGATGGTTCCCTGTGGATGCTAGGACTGGAGGGTTGCTATACATCTCTGCACAACCTTTCCCATACTTGTCACTTTACAGCTGATGATCGTTGCAGCTACATCTCAGTCCCCGTATGTTCACATAAACTCCTGCTGACGTTAATAGCAGTATGTGCCAACCGAGGGGCTCATAAGGAATGACATCCTCACGGTGTGTGAGTGGGCACAGTAGGTACGAGCCCTTCCGATGGTGGGATGCCATAACCTTTGTCGCCACTCCAGGTTGCTGGGATACAGAGCACCAAAGTGACAGATACAGGCGGCTATTAATTACCGATTTGCCCGTCAGCAGACAATGGCTGCCGCTTTTCAGGGCAATCTGCTCTGCTTTTCTTTGTGGTTCCAGCTCTGTCGAAAGCCCAGCTGAAATCTGGGCTGCGTGGTTTGTCCTCTTCAGATCTACTTTTAAAATATTTTTTCTGTGCGGAGAACTTTCGTTTTAAAAGAGATTTTTCCCTCTCTCGTTTAATTTCTTTGTCCACACTAGATTTATAGGTTCACAGAGCGGGGATACTCCTGTCAGCTTTACTCTGCTCACTTTGGCTCACGTAGGACTCCAGAAATGTGTCAAATGTGGTCAGACAGAAAATTACAAAGCACGAGCTGCTTCTCCAGCAAAGCAAAGGACTCTTCCAGCCGCTTGAGAAACAGATAACGCAGGTTTTACCAAACCCTGTTTGTCTGTTGAGAGATCATATTACCTTTTTTTCTTGCTAATTGGTGGGGCTGCCAAATCCCCACTGGCAGGAGGACCTGTAGATCAAATCCCAGGCGCCCTGACAGAGCTTCAGCCTTTAAAGTGTGCAGCTTTCTTACACTGTGGAAGTGAAGAGAGTTTGGTGTATTGTACAGTTTGGTCCTGAGCGAGATTTTTTTCTTTTTGTTGGCCTGCTTGAAATTGGTTAAAAAGACTGTTACTGGCTTAGTGGATTTGGATGGTGGCCCTTTTCTGAGTCAGTTAAAAACTGAACTTCTCTGGAGCCAGCTGTTTCCCTGCTCAGCAAAAGCACTGGAAGCACTCTCCAATTCATTATGGAAGTCAAGCTTAATTTTTTAACTAAAAAGTGAAAAAGAAATCTGGAAAAGACAAAACTTTAAGATGTTAAGAGGTTGTTTACTTGGAGGTTAAAGTACCATTTGAGTGAAAAAGTGGATAATCTGTATATAAAATGACTAATGAGGGCATGTGGACAATACCCATTTTCTAAAATGGTTCAGTTTGAGAAGTTGACCAAAATGTGGTCATTTCCCACAAAATATCTCAGGGAACTGATGTTTTTTCGAAACAGCAATTTTTCACCCAGAAAATCCCAGACAGTTCCTGTCCATATGTACTGACCTTCCCGAGCCAGAGCTTCTGCTGTGGTGTAAGGCCAGATGAGGTCCTCCTGGATAAGAAGCTTGCCCTGCTGTGCTCTGGAGCATCTTGGCCTGGGATCTCCTCGGGCCCTGGTAGAGCACCTTCCCGAGCCCTGCCATCACTGTATTCCCTGGTTTGGTGGAAGAGCAGGAGAGGGTCTGTGTATCCTGGATATATTTACGGGGTAAGAATATGTTCTTTGAGGGGTGATCATTTTCTCTGGGAAATAATAAGCACCCCCTCTCCTTAGTTTAAACGCAGTTATTTTTCCTATAACTCTCCCCCTGCTCCTATTCCCAGAACAATTTATTTTCTGCCTTTTCATGTGTAGCCTCTTGGCATTAAGCTTACAAATGTGCTGTGTTTGTGCTGAGTATAATCTATTTAATAGAAAATGATTGCCTGAGGCTACAGCTTTTAACCAAGCGTTAGGCAGGCCTAACTCAGCCATGGTGCCTATTGGCCTGCAAAAGCCAGTTGGTTTTTTTTGTTTGTTTGTTTATTTGTTTTTTTTCCTGGTTGCATAAATCTTCAGAGGATCCTTAGTCATGTGTTAAAGCTTGTTTGGCCTGAGGAGTTAATCCTTTCTAAGACAAGTCTTTTCTCTCTCACATGCATGGGTATGCATGAAAACACAGTCTAAATCCAGGAGGGTTTTCCTTAGAAACTCATGGCTTTCTGCTAAGGAAAATACATTATTCACCTAAAGAAGAGACCACCAAAGCTGCTGTCTTTAACATCTTCCTTATATATCATAAACTTAATTTAGACCCGTCCCTGTCTTCGCTTTGGAAAATTATTTTGTTTAATTGCTGGAAATGTGATTCTCTCTGAAACAGGGAGCACAGACTCCCCTGCCTAATATTGCTGCATCTACCCACCAACCTGAGCTCCACTGGTTAAGAATTAGTATGCATTCCCTGACTTTTAGTAGGGCTTCACATGCCAATAAATCTATGCCTCCTTTCTCTTTCTTGCCTAAATTCCTGCTCATGAAAAATAATTTTTAAGCTTACATTCATTTCCATGAATTCACCCTGGTTCATCAGGACTTCAGGGGGAGGCTGGTTAAATGTGACTTAATGTGCTTATGAAAGAGCACTTTTTTTTTTTTTATTGGGATGAAAGGATTATGGTTATGTGAACGGCAATATTGAATAATGAGACCATTTGTAACAGGAAGAATTATATGTGAGATCCTTCTTGGTAAAAGGACAAACTTTGCTTGCATGCAAGTCCTAGAAAACCTTTGTACTTTTATGATTATCCCGTTAGATCAGAAATTTTCCTCTCTGGGTCACCCAGTTAGGGCTGTATTAAATCCATGAGCTCCAGACACAAGCAATTATATGGCAAACACCCCAATTGTGTGAGCAAATGTGTGAGCACCCTTCCCCTAGAGAGCCTGCATAGCCCCACAGTCCTTTTTGTTACCCCAAATATAGCTCTGTGGGCAACTTCTTCCCCTTCAGCTCTGCATACGGCCTCATGGTTCACCTTCCCCAGCCCCCCGTGTGTCTGCCTCCAAGCCTTCAAACCATCCTACCCCCTACACCGAGGCACAGCCCACAACATCAGTTTTGTCTGGTTTTCCCAAGCATGTGCACTCTGCTTGTTGCAGAGATTTAGGCACTCAGCTGCTAAGTGAAGTGTTCAAGGCCAGCTTGGATGGGGCTTTGAGTAACCTGGTCTAGCGGAAGGTGTCCCTGCCCAGGGCAGGGGGGGTTGGAACCAGATGATTATTAATTAAGGTCCCTTCCAACTTTAACCATTCTATGATTCTATGACAATTCCCATTCTGCACTACATGGGATGTCTTCGGATGGGTTACCCCTGTGGGAGCCCTGGTACAGCTACAGCCTGGAACCCAGGTGGGTGAAACATCTGTGAGTAGAAATATCCTAAATCAGCTGGCCAGTCGGCTGTGCCTCAAATGCACACTGGGTTTCTCACTGCTAACCTGAAGGTAGGACCTTGTGGTAAGTGATGAGTTTCCCATGGGTGAAGAAAGACACCAAAAACCTGCTTTCTGCTTCTGTCTACCGTCATCTAAAATGATATAGCTTATGATTTGTGTAGCATGTGGTTGGAAGAGAAAAAAAATCATTAGAACTTGATTTTGCGCCTGGTAGCATCATTCACACCATTTTTCCTTCCTTAAAAACCACGCTGAGCATGTAAGTGCAATGGCCCTGTACAAACAGCTGTTAGCTATATTGTCACTATTTAAAAATATAGAGCCTTGTTCTCTGTGCAGGATGCGAGAATGGCATTTAATGGTCCAGTTATCCCTATCTCTGTCTACAAAATTTAGGTCCTGGCTCTTTAGAGTGTTTCTCTGTTTGGGATCACTTACGGTGGAGCTGGTGTGTGTCTCCTGGTAGCCGAGGGGCCACGAGCAGGACCGAGCCACTGGTGCTTATGAATCGCTTGTGGGCAGGGGAGTATAAGGATGGGAATCGGCTGTCTGTCTGTGACGTGCTGGGTCTCGTTGCACAGCTGCGGCAAATGGGGTAGAAGAAGAGGGGCCAGGATGTGCACCATTATCCTCCAGTGTGCACTTGTCACCACCCTCAGGCAATGAAGAACATTTTCTCTGTCCTTTCTGTAAGCAGGATGAGGACATCTCCCACTCCGCTGCAATGGTAAGGTTTGGTGCAGCACCTCCCAAACCCACGAGAGCGGTGGTTTTGGTTGCACCACCATGATGTTCACTGTCAGGGCATGCCTCTTCACCAGGCGCCCTCTGCAAAGCTCTCCCCTGCTTTAGAGACAAAGATAATCCTGGGATTACACTTTCTTCCTCCACTTGACAGGGCATCCATCACCCATCATTGCTTTCACATGGCCCCATGGTTTTCACAAGGAGGACATGGCCCTTGCCATGGACAGGACCGGGCTGTTCCTGGGGGATGCTCATGCCTTACCATGCCTGAACCCGTCTACATCCCCCAGCGACTCTGCTCCCTGGTCATGGCTTTCACATCAAGCAAACAGCCGTGTTGCTCTGCCAGCGTGGGGAAAACATCTGAACTGCTCCTCTGCTCTCCGCTGGCCTGACTTCTGCATGCGCCGCTGCTTGCTGATGGCCCTGCCATTCCTCATATGCGTTTTTATCCATAAGGGTCAATTAAATCACTAATGCCATCATCTGTCTGCCTGTGATGACTCCCAAGCACCTAACATTTTGCTGTGTAATAACGCAGAGGCACTTATTTCTTTGAGGCTGTCTCCGTGAATCACTGTAATGTATTTGCACAGCGAAAGGGATTTGGAATTAATGTGGCCCAAATCATGGCTATTGATTTAGCCTCCTTTCTGTTTGACACTGTTTATGCTTTTTAACGAGGACACGTCGGCCATGCAGTTCATATTGCGCTGAATCATCGTTCATAAATCAGCAGGTCAGGCTGGTTTTTTATTTTAATCTCCCTGTCCAGCAGAGTGGGGATAGAGATACTCCGGGGGCAGCTCAGCCCCAAACGGATTGGTCACTCCGGCGTTTAATTTTGTTGTGATTTACTGCAACATCACACAGTAAAAAAAAAGAAAAAAAAAAAAAAGGCAAAGCAAACCCCCAAGCTCGGGCAGATGGCCTGTGCTGGTAATCCTTCATCGTAATGGCTCCTGACAGAGCAGCTGTGGTTCACTGCTAATCAGGGTTTTCCATCAGAGACAACAGTTTTCCTGGGATATGAAACTTGGCCATAGCAGTTTGCTTCACTCGGGCATCTCTCATGCAAAAGAACAACACAGAAGAGGGAATTACTGTTTTGGAAAGGGAAGCAACCTCATTCCCATTGAGATAATCTGCCGGCACGTGATTTTTGCTCTCTGCCTGTGCTTATGTATTTTTAACAAGGTGTCTCAGCCTTTAGGTTGCGGTGATGGAAAACTTTCATGGAGGCTGGAGGTGAAAGCATACAAAAGCAAAACAGCTTCACATGGTCACAGGTCACAGAGACCAACGCTGAGGCAACGGTGAATTAGAGAGTCTGGGGTTGCTAATGGAGGATTTGATTTAGCACTTTATTCCTTCTCTTTATGAATCCCATGGATGTAAAGCTATTTTTTTTTGCAGAAAACCCCCAGGAGTTTTGTCATGTCTTGTGTTGGATTTTCCAGTCCTGCCTGAGGTGTGAGGCAGGTAGAAAGGCTGTAATTGAGATTTGCTGCGTTCGGTTCTATGCCTGTGCGTGTGTGTGCAAAATACTCAGCCAGTGGTGGAGGATTCATAATTATTTCTCTGTCTCTGTGCCTGGTGGTGCATAGTTGTATATTGATTTGCTGTAGTCGAGATGAGTGGACTAATTACGACGTTTCATTACGAACACTGAATTATGGCATTAGGCAGACAGTTGTTTGGTGTGTGACAAATTGTGAATAAATAGGATAGGACGTTGCACAGAGAAAGGCACGTGGAAGGTAGCAGGTTGGAAAGGCACGGAGTGGCTTTGGCTGACTTGGCAGGGCTGCTCCATCCCTGGTGTCTCCCCAAGTGCTGCAGGAGACCCTTAAGTCCTGTTGATTGGGGTTATCTCTGCATTGGGTGTTACGATGAATTAGTACTGATGGTGTCTCCATCGGACACAACAAACCTTTGGCCGGGTTCTGTCCGGCTCACGTGAAAGTGGAACTGCCATACGGGTTGTGCTGTGGCTATATTCCGAGTCCTGACAAAATTTTAAGTCTTCTGTATTTTAAATGAGTGAAATGAGAGGAAATGTCCACTGGGTTGGTTTTGTGGTTGTTTTCTTAGAAGAAAATGTTTTGGTGATGGATTAGAAGGAATGTTTTCTAATGCATTTTGACAAGCATGCAGTGTGCTTTTAGCTGGAAAGCAAGTCATCTCCTGTTGAATTGATATTTCTGAATGGAAAATCCTTTGCTTCCCTACTGAGAAAACCCCACAACTCAGTCCTCCCTCCTCCCCTCCCTCCTTCCAGCCTTCGGAGTGAATGACTTTGACATCCCGAGTGGTTTCATCTTAAAGACCCTCAGGTGGCAGAGACTCCTCTGAGATGACATGTACCATCCTCTGGAGGCCCTACCTCTCTTCTTGGGCAGTGAAGGGAGACATTTAGACTCATTTAAATGAGGACAGCAAACTTCCAGACTCCCAGCTCGGGGCAGATTTGATACTGTTGAAATAGGTACAGTTTGCGGAGAAAAATGGAAACTTAATCATGCTATGCCTGTGCTTAATTCTGATTTTCAGAGGCAATTAAGAATGCATTTGGCTGCCCGCTGCAAGGTACAAACATGTCATGCCCGTATGACATCTCTTAATTTCCACTCGTCCCTCCTTAAACGTTGAGTCTTGCTTAAAACGTCAATGCTTGGAAAGTGCACTGTGGTCAGTGGTGGGAAGACGCTGTGGAAACCCATGCCAACGTTAGCCTGAGAAATGCAGAGTTAACAGTATTTGGAAATCAGCTGCTTTATATGCATGGTGCCTTTCAGTGTATTTTTTTTTATTATTTATTTTTTTTCTTTTTACATCTAGACCCCATTAACCTTGTGCTGGCTCCATCACGCTGGCTGACAGAAGATGGATGATGTCGGTGGCGTGGCATAACAGCCCACATGCCAAGTGCCTTTGAACGGCACCCGCTGCCTTCGAAGGGGGAAGCCTGTTTGCTCAATAAAAGCACGTTTAGCAGCGCTGTCTGCCTCATTGGCTGGAGAAGCCCATGCCCCTGATTTTATGTGATGAGCTTTCCTTGGCAAGAAAACAGATGAATTATCAGGAAAGCTTTGCAGAATGCTAGAAATGGGACCAAATGTTCCTATTTTGTTGCTTCTTGGAGCTCTGCGGAGGAGCTGGTTGGGATTGCCGTGGTGGGGGCTGCTGCAAGGAGGTTTCCTCCCGCCATGAAAGCACCTCGCTTCCACCACTCCCTCAGGCAGGATCGACACTACAGATTTAGGATGCCATTAAGGAGGAGATTGATCCAGTCTTCAGGCCCTTGGGAGACCTGCATTTGATTTTCTTTGTCACAGTGCTTGGGGCATGCCTCAAAGCTAGTCGGGAGCCGGGCTGCTGTGGCAATAGGTGCCTGGACAGGAGCAAGGCTCTTAAATATGGACCTAAATATCCTGGGCTTGAGCTCCTGTGCAGAATTAAATTGGGGATAACGACACTCCTTTTCCATAAGAAGGTGCTATGAGGATAAGCATGCCAGATCGCCCAACGTGTGCTTTGATATTCTGTATCGTAAGGAAGCAGATGTAAGCTAAACACTGAATTGTAAGATTTTTTCGTAGGCTCTCATTTCAGATCTCAGATCTAGATGCTGAGAAGAGCAGTACAGAGCAGGTATTGACCTCAGAGCTGTTCTCACCCTTTTCAAATATTTGGGCATGTTGCAACCACTACCTCGGAATTTTATGTTTTCCAATGTAAATGCAACATTCGTGTTTGTGGGAACACGACGAACCCATGCAGACAGATCCTGCTGCAGACAGGAATTTGCAGGAAGGCAGGTGAATGTCAGTGTGTGTGTCGTGAGCTGGTCAAGAGCTCAGATGCTGAACTTCCAGTGTGCTCAGAGAACCTGTACTTAGTGGAGACGGATTTAAGCATGTACTGTCGTCTTTCCTCGTACCCGTGCTTCAGGTGATGCTCCAGTTTTGGGGAGAGGCGTAGGTTTGCTCTGTTCTTATAATTTCAGACTTGCTTTGAATTTTACCCTTGGTGCTTTTTTTGGGCTGATTCCTGTAGGTTTTAGCGTTAGCTGCAACTCCTTCCCCAGCTGCCTGACAAAGACGTGGAGCCTGACTCTCTGTCGCTGGTGACCGTGGAGCCATGCAGCGAGCCTGAGCCTTCAGCCCTATAAGTTCCTCTTTAATGAGGAGGATTTTTCTGCTTTTGGCTCAGAATTAATAATGCTTACTTACTTCCTTACGCAGGGAAAACGCTTGATAAACTCAGAGGGAGTCGTATGCAAATTCTGCAGCCCCAGGAACAAGTATTACGCCTCTTTTAGCTCTGCAGGCAATCAAGCCCCTGCAATATTTTCTGCGCACCGTTGTGACAGCCAGCGCGGTCTTGTTTCTATTTTGAGCCTCGCCTGATTGAACTTTTGTTTGCTGGGTTTTGGCTCCGTTGCTCCATCCCACCTGAAAAGGAACTGAGGGAGCAAACATCTTTCCTGAGCTATTGTTACTGCCCGGGGCAGATCCGAGCAGCTTGGCCGTCCCGCACAGGCGTGAGCAGCGATCCTGAGGGGTGGCCAGGGGGACAGGGACAAGATGGGGACCCTGGTATCTGCTCTTTGCTGCTTTGGCTTGGCAAGGACACAAGGCTGGGAAAATTCTCATCAGCATCTCCAGTGTCGAGAGAGAGGGAAGAGAGTTGTCACCGCCCCAGGAAAAGGGTTTTAAATTGTTTTTTCTGCTCCGCTTGTTGACGACTATCTCTGTCCAAATCGTTTGTGATGTTTTCCCATGAGAGTTTTGCATAGAAATAGGAAACAGAAATAATGAAAAGGGGAAAAGCGATTATGTGGAGCTTGTGGGGAAGTATTACTGCAGCTGTTTTAGCTGGAGCTTTTGGTCACAGTTGTTAAAGGAAAGGGAAGAGCCTTTGTTTGCTCCTTGCTTCCTTCACTCCTGGTTTACCATGTGAGTCTGAATGTCTTTCTGCTTTGTCCCGAGTTGTATTTCTGCCCTCCTGTGTTTCTGGGGCACCTGTATCCCTTTCAGCTCTCCAAAGGCCCGCATTTGTCTCAGGCCAGGTTTAGGTGTCATTCTGCTGGCAACCGCCTGAATTCAGAGCAGCATGTGCTTCACTTGAAGTGTGATTTTTATCTTGCTGGAGTCACAGGTTCGTCTGCACGGGGCTGATGTGAAGCCCCTTATGGTGCTATGAATGCGCAGTTGCGTTGCCCCCATGATGTGTTTCCCTCTCAATGTCCGTCAGGATATTTTCTATCTGGCTCGACAGACCTTAGGAGCTCAGATACTTGTTTCCTTGCTGTTGGTAATCCCTTGTCAGGCTGATCTGAATCCCTGCGCAGGGGTAATTGGAGTGAAATTTGTCTATGTGCGTATTTGTGGGGGTGCCACAGGGACAGGCTGCAGGAGAAAGCACTGGGGTAGTGCAGGGCGAGGAGATTTGTAATCAGCAGAAAGGAACAGATGGCTTTGGTTGTAATGCCTATAGTTATATTTAATGTTAATATTCCTGCTGGAGCACCAGCATTTCAGTGATATGTAACAGCATAACAGAATCTGGGGAGAGAAGGGATAAGGGAAGTGGGTTTATCTGATCCTCAGAGGAAATCCAGCCATGGACTTTGCTGTGGGGTTTCAGTGGGTTTGAGCAAGCGGAGAAGTTAGCTACCGCTCTCCTTCGGAGCACTGTGGGCATTGCCTTGACATGCTCATGCCATAGACCCTGAGGAGCCGTGACGGGATCCGGTCAGGGAGCAGCATTTGTGCCCAGTGCCCCGACTGCAGGGAGATGTTGCATGGTGAAAGGAGCGCTGTCTCAGACCTTTTTTTTTATTCCAACATAGGGAAAGACATCAAGTTCCTGCCCTGTCGTCCTTGCTGTCCATGTCCTGGCAAGGTCAATCCCATCCTATCTGGCTCCTTATAGAGGCTCCTCACGATGGTCTATGGTGGGATTTACTGGTGTGCTTGGAATTGCTTTCTGACTCGTTCTGTGAGTGCAATTAGTCACCACCGGCACACAGGTGGAAGACGACAGTTAATTCTGCAGCATCTAAGTAGCTGTCATTGCTGGAAGGGTTTGAAAGCAGAGAGAAAAAGTTGCAGTTCTGGCTGCACGATCGGGGCAGGTCTCATGGAGCAGCAGTAAGATACACCAAATTTCACCTGAGACCTATGTGCTACCTTTAACGACCTTTTGTCTTTCTGTTAAAAGATAAACAAGAAGCTTGAGTCTCCATGGGTGTAAATCAGTGTGGCTCTGCTGGAGACAGTGGAGATCTACCAAATTTTATCAGCCGAGGAGAGATGGAGCTTGTGGGTTAAATGATGACAGAATTATCCTTGTGTGAGTTTTTGTGCGAGCGTATGAAAATGCACATGCAGGTGCGTACGTGCCCGCACACTAGTTAAAGGCGACTGCTATTTTATTTGCTTGTGTTTAGCGCACCTTGGAGGCCCTACCTAGACAACAGTCATAAATTAAATGTCATCAGATCGTTAACACGTCCCCGACTTGTTAGCAAAATAATCACATGATTTGTAGTTAAAAAAGCCAATTGAAAGACTCGCTGAGTAATATTCCTTCCAGTAATATTCCTTCCAGTCCCCTGACGTGTGCATATATTAGAAATACATCTGATAGAAAGCACGGGAGAAAAATGATTGATAGCAGGTTACAGTGCTCTTTATTACAATGAATTAATTGATCACGTCTAGCAGATTTTCCTCCCAGCGGAAGCTCTGGGTATTGAACATGTCTCTCTCATTTCTCTTCTATCCTTGCTGTTGGAAACACGCCAGACAGTTTCATACCATCGTTTAAATTTATTTGTGATCTGAGAAAGTTGTGTCACCCTTGAGACAGTTAACTTTCAACTAAAAAGTTTGGTGACATTGTAGGAGATACAGGGATGGATATTATAAAAAGTTTTCTAATGAGAAGGTGGAACTCCTCAATCCAGTCCTGTGTCAGCAGGTCCCAGCTGAGAGCTGTCTTGAAATGTTTTGCCTGATCCTTGAACTACTCTTATTTGACTGGCTTCCTATTATAAACCCAACATACCCCAAAGGTGTTAACCAGTACAGCTTCTGTGCAGGGGACTCTCTGCAGGGAGTACCCCTTCGGCCTAGAGAGGAGACTTCTTTGATCCGATGATGACAGGGATGTGTTGGTGGGGAAACAGCGGGGGAAACGTCTGCTGCTTTCTGTGCCATACTATTTGACAGCTTATGCCCTCTTTCTGGTGGGTGTTTTGGTGACTAATTTATGGACTGACCTGCCAGAGACACAGTGACAGGTTAGTAACTTGCTGTTTTTGTAGAATTGTCTAGGTTGGAAGGGACCTTTAAGATCATCGAGTCCAACCATCAACCTAACACTAATACCTAACATCAACCAAAACCACCACTAAACCATGTCCCTCAGCACCACGTCTACCTGTCTTTTAAATACCTCCAGGGATGGCGATTCCACCACTCCCCTGGGCAGCCTCTTCCAATGTTTGATAACCCTTTTAGTGAAGAAATTTTTCCTAATATCCAATCTAAACCTCCCCTGGTGCAACTTGAGGCCATTTCCTCTTGTCCTATCACTTGTTACTTGGGAGAAGAGACCGACCCCCACCTCTCTACAACCTCCTCTCAGGTAGTTGTAGAGAGCGATAAGGTCTCCCCTCAGCCTCCTTTTCTCCAGATTAAACAACCCCAGTTCCCTCAGCCGCTCCTTATAAGACTTGTGCTCCAGACCCCTCACCAGCTTTGTTGCCCTTCTCTGGACACACTGCAGAATCTCAATGTCTTTCTTGTAGTGAGGGGCCCAAAACTGAGCACAGTATTTGAGGTGGGGCCTTACCAGTGCCAAGCATAGGGAGACAACCACTTCCCGACTCCTGCTCACCACACTATTTCTGATACAGGCCAGGATGCCATTGGTCTTCTTGGCCACCTGGGCACACTGCTGGTTTTTACAGGGTCCTCTTCAAGGCTCCTGTAACTGGCCTATTAGAGTGTCTTAAATGTAAAGAAAATCAGTGCTCCAAGTCTTTCATTCTTCTGAAGCTATGCAGACAGTGGGTGAAATGCTGTGGAATTACGTTGGTTAATTTGGGTCTGTTTTGTGGTTTTGCCCTTTGACTGTCGAGTAAGAAATACTGTCTCTTTAAGGACTCAGCTTCTGTATTCCACTCCTGACTTGTCTCATAATTTGACTTTAGGTAAGACACTCAAAAATGGTCTGGTTCCCAAAATAATCTGCAGAGAAGTGTATCATCTCCAGGTATGCAAAATGAGATTATACTTGTGGGGTAGGTGAGTGAAGACTTCATTGAGATGCCACAGCAAGCCAACAGTTGACCAAGGAGGAAGGCTTGTGCCTCTGGTCCAAACTAACCTGACTACATGTTATAAAAGAGCCCTAATCCTCCTGTCTGCTAAGGGATTTGAGATCTCCTCCAATTTTTACAAGGTGTCGTTTACTATTTCTATCTCACATGCTTTATCTGACATGTGTCTACAGCCCTCACTACTGCATCTCCAGATTACCCAAGTCAAGCTACGGGGAGGCAATGAAGCAGGATGGGAGGGTTTAACTCCTACTTTCTCTGTTAGGAGAAAAGTATTTTAGGGTTTCACATACCACGCTAGCATGTATCGTCATGTTTGAATTTCTTGCTGATGGGTTTCCTGCAAGTTGCTTTATGTAAAGTGGGGCGGGGGGGAAGTATGAAAACAGGAGTCAGCATTTCATCAAAGATGCAGTTAAAACACAGTTTATTCTTTAACTCTCTATTTTTATGGCCTGATTGGCATTAAAGCAACTCTGATGAAGATTTGTAAGATTTTGTTGCTATGAACCAGAATATGCATTTGGAAATTTTGTTGAGTGGCTGTGGAGACGTGTATCCCTAGAGACTGTTTTAATTTCCATATTCATTAAATTGTTCTGTGATGCCTGAGAGAGACCCAAACCCTTTAATAACACAGCTGTGCAAGCTGGGAGACATCAGGATCAAGGTGCATTTTCACCCAGTCAGTGGTCAACCCAGTCTAAGTCTGCACAGCCACTAGGTCAGTCCTGTTCCCTGCTCTTCTTCCCCCTCCATCTTTCCATCTTGGCCACCCATTGCCACTTTCTCCTCTGTGTCAACAGCAGCGCTCACACAGCGTGTGATGAACCAGATCAGGGAGCTGTTCTGGCTGAAAACTAGTGGAAAAACCTGACTTTCTGATGGATAGGGTTCTTCTAAGCTATAGCGCTGACACAAGGGAAGAGGAAAATTGTGGGCTAGGGCAGGCAAACTGCCCAATATCCCTTATTAACTTATCAAGCCATCACTGGAGATGCCTCCACAAGTATAGCTTGTCTGGCTGAAAATAGTCTTTTTGAGGGCCATTTTGCACCATCCTGTAGAATTCTGTATTTGGTATCTCCATCCATGAAATTCAGTGGGATGATCTTAAAAGGTAGAAAGGTCTTTGCTTTCTCTAGAGCTTTACCTGCAAGGGTGGCAATGCCCATTGCCTGTTATTTAATACTTAGGGTGGTGAGTACATGAGCTGGTTGACTATGGCTCATCCTGTTATCCTTTGAAGTCAATAGATATCTTTTATTGACTTAGCTGGGCAACAGATGAGGCCCTGAATGAGAGAGCCACTGTTTTACTGAAGACTACTTGTCTCTATAGGTTGCAAAAATAAGTAATCCCAGACACTTTCAAAGATGGCTGGGCTAGGCTGCACATAGCTTTTTTGTGAAGTTTTATTTAAAAGAAAGATAAATTTCTCACAGTGAAAGGGCTGCTGGCTGACCTGACCTCTTCAGACTGAAAATGGTCACTGAAAGGATAAATAAGATAATGATAATAAAAACTCTTCTAGTCATTACTGGATTGCTGCTGAAAGGGGTTTGGCAAAGACTGAAGGAATGTCAGAGTAAAAAAGCGCACCATCTCTGCTAAAAGGTGATTGTGTCTGACCCTGTCCAGTGCCCAGTGAGACTGGTGAAATTTCCACTGATTTCAGCCAGAGTGAGGGTGGCTGAAGGCCAAGAGAAGACACTGCTCAGAGCACCGCCCTGAAGTTTCATGCAGGTGATGTTGTGTTACATGGGAATGCGATGTCCTTAACAAACCATGTAGTAAATGTGTAGTAAATGTATAGCATAGTAAATTCAGTTTCTTGGAAGAAGACAGCGAGCTTTTGGTGCCAGCCGGCTCTCTGAATCTGTTTATGTGTTGAAATGGGCTGCGCTTTTCAACAAATAAACCCTTCACCCCCACATATTTCTCCTAGCTCTTGTGCTCAGCTTCCCTGATGATGATAACTGCTTCATTAGTTGCCTGATGAATGGTCCATGCACATTAGCATCACTTTATCTAACCGATAACTATGAGCTTTACCGTGGGAGGCTACAGAACATCCATCACTGGGGGTTTTCAAAGAGGTTAGACAAACTTCTGTCAGGAATGGTTTAGGTATGGGGGACAAGAAAAGGGCTTCTAAAGTGCCATTCTAGCCCTGCTATCTCTTACTTTAAAGCTCTGCCATAGTGTCGTGGTTTAACCCCGGCTGGCAACCAAGCACCATGCAGCTGCTTGCTCACTCCCTCTGGTGGGATGGGGGAGAAAATCAGAAGAGTAGAAGTGAGAAAAAACTCATGGGTTGAGATAAAGACAGTTTACTAAGTAAAGCAAAAGCCGTGCACACAAGCAAAGCAAAACAAGGAATTAATTCACTGCTTCCCACCGGCAGGCAGGTGTTCAGCCATCTCCAGGAAAGCAGGGCTCCATCACGCGTAATGGTTACTTGGAAGACAAGTGGAATAACTCCGAACACCTCCCCCTTCCTTCTTCTTCCTTCAGCTTTATATACTGAGCATGACATCACATGGTATGCAATATCCCTTTGGTCAGTTGGGGTCAGCTGTCCTGGTTGTGTCCCCTCCCAGCTCCTTGTGCACCCCCAGCCTACTCGCTGGTGGGATGGTGTGAGGAGCGGAAAAGGCCTTGACTGCCTAGCAACAACCAAAACCATCAGTGCACTATCAACACCAATCCCACCCCAAATCCAAAACGTAGGACTGTACCACCTGCTATTAAGAAAGTCAACTCTATCCCAGCTGAAACCAGGACACATTGTAATAACACATTATTTCTACGACAAGCATCTCTGGGAGGCTCAGTTAAGAGGTGAGCGCTTCTTGGACTAGGAGCTGTTCAGAGGCTGCACCAATGCATTCAGAATTGAAATGGCAGCCCTTCACCAGCAGGGTGAAGAGCTACACAGGAAAGGACTTGTCCCACCTAACCTCAGATGATTGCATGGGAACACATTTGTCCCAGCTAGGCTAGCTAGTTCCTCCAGTTCTGGAGGGAGAAACGAGTACAGTTCACGTGCCCTGCTCTGGACATCTGGGATGTGCTGGGAACACCTCCTCCCTCTGCTGACCGTCATCCCATGCCGCAGTATGCTGACCAAGGGCAAATGAAGTCCTTTGACCTGGTTGGTATGAGAGCTCAGTACCTTTCTCATTTCCACTGGGACACGGTATTCATCCAAACACTTTTCTATCAGCAGTTTGTTTCTAAACATTGATAGGGGTTGTCTCTGTCCTCCTGCTGCTGACGGAGTTGCTCGTGGTTCTCTGAACTTACCCCATTGTTCTGCAGAGATCTGTCCACTGCAGGTCACTGCTCACTGGCCTAGGACTAGACATTTATTTTAACACATTTGGGTTAGAACCCTGGGAATTATGTTTAGACAGGTTATATAAAAACTTACCTAAAATGTCATTTATTCTGATTTCTCACAAATATTGATGATATATTTTTGCTGAATTTTGGCTTTCATTCAGTAAACCTCTTCAGTTCATCTTTAATTTGCAGATGGCTTTGGCAGTGTTTCAACCTCAGCTTCTGGTGGTTGAAACCTGGTGCATGAATTAGGCTCAAGATGAAAATAGCCTGATTTTTCAGAAAGTCTGAATATATGCAGCTGCCTTGTGGGGTTCTAAGTAATGCAATTAGGGCTGGGTTTCTCCCTGCCAAAAAAGCCGCAAACGAATTAGGAGTTCGGAAAGAGAAATATGACAGAATATACGTAAATGTCTTTAGGAATTTGGGGATTTAGGAATAAGGATGGAAATAATTGAAGGTTTGGCTCAAGTTCTCAGTTGAAAAGCACTAATATAAGTGGTTTCAAAGGAGATTAAAGAGGAACGTGTTCACGTTCAGCAGAAACGTAGAGCTGGGTATTAGGTCTGAACGAGCGATGTGACAGAGCCCTGCTGATGGATGGGTGTGCTGCTCACTCATGGGCTGGGGGTCATAGGAGCACGGAGGGGAAGCAGGAATATTTGCTGATGCCAGAGGATATAATTAGAAATAATGAGAGCAGTAAAAGAGGAGGATGGGCTAGAAGCCCAAAACTAATAAGACATGGGAACTTGCATCTCCTCTTTCAAAGCCTGAATGAGGAGAGGTGACTGGTAGGCAGCCCTTGAAAGCACTGGAGTAGTCTCGGAGTGTTGAAAGCGTAGTCCCCGAGTGTGCTAACGCTACAGAGACCAGACATGGGGAAACACAGCCACGCAGAGAGACTCCTGTGTTTCTACATCTGCCGTCTTTTGGGATACCACATCTCGATGTACCAGGGAAGTGGAAGTGTTGTCTCCGTTTCACTGTGATTAGTCTGGGGGAACCACAAGAGTGCTCAGTGGCATTGGACTCCCTTCTTATCTCCTCCTGTATTCATTCTTTCCTTAAAGAGGCTTTTATTTGTGTGGGGGTCTTTTTTAAATAAATACATAGCTAATCCCTGTTACACATGTAAATATAGATAGCACATGGGTCTGCAAAGATTATGGATGCCCCTTTTGGCAAACAATATCTTTTAATAGCATTGTGTGCAGTTAATCGGGTTAAGCAAAAGTATCAGTGGAACAAGCAGTGCAAGTTCAGGGAAGGAATAAGTGACAAACCTCTTGGGAGTTGTTCTTTAATAATATTGTGGCAGGTAGGGTAGAAGCTTTTTTTCTTTTTTTTTTTTTGGCTCAGCGGTGTCTGTGGTTGGAAAACAACATGAGCAGAGCAAGCTGTTAACTTGCAAGAGGCTCTCGCTATTATACTTCATAACAGATATGGTAAATGTTTATTGCTCCTGAGCTTCATCCATTGTTTTCTGCCCAGATCAAGTGTTCAGTGCATTGGGAACTGGTTGTAAGGGCTTGTGCCCTCTCTGCCCTTCAGTTCTAGTTAAGTGGGGGGGGCTACAGGGCATCTCCCATCTAGGTGAAAGGAGGGAATGAAAAGATTGGTGCAGAAGAATAGGAAAGGCATTGAAGTGGGTGTTGATCTTTGTCAAGGAGAAAGCTCAGTTCTACAGGGGGTTGCCTGGGAGAAGGCTCTCCAGTCAACGGAGAAGAAACCGATACTTCTAGAGTTTCAGAAATGCCCTGAAAGATGCATTTACTTTAAGACGAGAGAAGCTGTGCCCTGGAAATCTCTGTGTCTGTCAACTGTTGTAAAGGACCGTGAAATGACTAGCTCAGATGTAGAGGTCTACACTGGAGACATCTAACAGTACGTGCACGGGGTCTGGGGACCTGGGCAAGGAGGAGTGCTCAGTGCCACTTAAAGTCATTCCAGGGATTGTATGAGGAGAGGAGCAGTGGAGTTGGAGGACACACTAGGGGGACATGTCCCGCTGAAGTGTTGCTCAGTCAGCTCATGGTGGGCTGCAGAGCAGGAGGTGCGGGTGCCCCCACAGAGCCAGGAGATGTCTGCTGGAGTTTTGCACAGGATGCGTGCAAGGGTGCCAGGCCCACACCGTTGATCCCATATCGATGCTTTTTGAACACAGGATGTGGGACAAATTCTGTCGTTTTTTTCTCCCCCTGGCAGAGCTGTGACCAGTGCCCTGTCTCTTTGACGTCATGTGCATACACGAGGGCATCTTTTTTGTACACCATGTCCTTCAAAGAGAGCGTACGTACGTCAGAGAGTTTCATATAACAGCTTTGCATGGAAGTACAGATGTGATTTCACTAATTCTCCAAGAATCATAAAGCAAAATTTAACACAAGGCAAAATAAACGCACTTGCCTATTTTTGGTGGCATTTTTCAGGTTACTATTTACCTCTCATTTGAAATTTAATACTGAGGACTACACATTGATTCTCAGCAGCTGCTTGGAACAGCATCAATTTTCCATTTAGAAAATTGCTTTTTTTTAAGCTTAACCCTACATGGGGAGTTGTTCATTTTTTCCTGAGAGAGACTTTCCTATCGAAACCTGCTCTTTGGGTCTGAAATTCAAACCAGTTTTGCCAAAGCTTAGGAATTATGAGCAATAAAACAGGAAATGTTATAGGAAATAACAGCTGAACTGGGGGAGGGACATGTTTAGAACATTAAGGCCAAGCCCAGAAAAGTAATAAAACAGAGACAGAATTACAGTTAAAACTAAAACAGGCCCATGGCCAAATTTAAAGATACTATATGTCTGGATGATAGTGGGGAGAAAACATTGAAAGCAAAACCAGAGTAATAGCTGGCAACAGCTAACATCTAGCAATGGGTTTGCCATGAAATTCCTTTCAGAGAATTGGTGGATGAAGAAATTTCTCTGTCAGGGAGGAGAAGAAATCCCAGCATAATAGAACAAATTTTTCAGTGAGATGCAAAGGTGTTGTAAGCAACCCATGGTGCTGTGGAGGCTCCTCTGTCAGCCTTCTATATTTGGAAGTTCAAATTGCTGAGGCAGATTAGAAGTGCTGAGCCTGGTAAGCCAGCGTTAATGGGTGATTTCCAGTGCTTGCATATACATCACGTGTGCTCCGAGGGTGTCGGTGCTCAGTCAAGGCGTGCTTCCAGCTTGTAGGGATGGACCTGAGCTACGTTGGGTGCTGGGGACAGGGTCACCACAGCTGCTAAATCATCTTGAGATGCTGGATCATTTAGCTGAACCAGAGGTCCATGCAGTTATATTCATCTGCTCTAAGTAGCCAAGCTGGTTAATTTAAAACTGGCCAGTGGTGCAACCAAAGTTGTGAGCTGCTGTCATGCCTGTGATGCAGCGCAGATATATGCTGGTCTTAAAAGAGTGATACAACTGGACCCTCAGTGGTTGTTTCTTGTAAAACGATAGTATAGGGGAAAAGATGGTAGTGATGGTAGCTGGAAGAGATTTTGGAGATAAGCATGTGCGACCAAGGGCAGAAACTAATTTACAGTCAATTACCAGAGGAACAACCAAGTCTGTGGAGTGGTTTTCAGACAAAGTTGAGTTGAAAGACAGATAGAAACCAAACAAAAAAAAAAAAAAAATCCCCCTCTTCCATAAGGGAACTGATCACAGTAGAGGAAAAAGTAATGGAAAGAGATCATGTAAGAACTTATCTCTGCTGTACAACATTCCTAATGAGTCTTGAGACTCCTTGGTGGACACAGCTAGCTGCACACAGGGATGGGGTGGTCAGAGGGAAGGACATCTGTTGGGTCCATCTCCCCTGGAAACCTCATCTGGCTGGTTAAAGCTGCAGAGTTTTTCCATGGAGGGATGGAATAAGAGAGATGGAGACCTGACTCTTCTGCCTGAATTTGGAAAGAGAGCAGAAACCCTTTTTTCTTTATAATTTTAGTTACTGTCCTGAGTTTTGAATCTCTGGTGATAGTTGACAGTCAGACAACATTAGAGGGGATGTTTCTGCACTGCATGGTCTGTCCCTTCCAGCTGCACCACTTCTGAGACCCCCCTCTGGCTCCTTGGCTGCAGAGGGATTGCTGGCTAGCTGTCCCTGAAGTGTATTTTGAGAAGGTGGCTAGGAGAGCAACCTGGGTTGTTGACACCAAACTGCTCTCTACAATTTTTTTGACCTGATATGAAATAGAAAAGAGATCTGAACATATGTCAGATTCAGAGGGTTTCAATATCCTTTTCTTTGCTTCACTCCAGTCTTGCATATTTAATTTAATAGATCATTTTTTTCTTATGTGATATGAACTATGAGATGGATCTATTACAGATATGTTATTTATATATTCTGGTTGCCTCATAGGCAGATTTCATACCAAGATGATTAAGGACTGTTTTTTTTCTGCTCCTTGAAGATTGTATAATGAGATGAAAGGGGGAAAATGCATGTTTTAATTGAGTATATTAGTAGAGTTGAGAGTGTAGTATATCATATTTCATGTGTAGCTCTGGGTTTGATAGTGTCTTCTTATACTTTGATTTATTTTTGAGACAAATGGTTTTCCTTTCCACTATGCAGTTAGTTAGGTTTCTAAACCATAGGCTGAGCCACAAAGACATTTATTGAACCATGAAAGTATTAATTCCAGAGAAATAAGAATATTATTTGCACTTGGATGCAAAATACCAAAGGCTATAGTGATGTTTAGGTAGAGCTTTATTAACATTGAAATATCTCTGGAGAGCTATGGTAACAGTAGGAAAAGTATTAAACTCAGTATTGTTTGTTTTTCTGTAAGTAAATGAGGAGAGCTGCAAGTCTTCTCCTTGTGAGCCAGCGGAATATTTGCAGGGATTAACTCATCTATACTGGAACCAGCATGGCCCAACCCTTATCCACCTGATTCCCCCTGTTCTGCTCCATCATGTGGGATGTCAGCACTGCACGGGGTCATAGAAGGAGCAGGAAGAGATTGCCCCCACAATAATCCTTGTATGCACAGAGTACCTCCTCCTAGGGTAGCGTAGCTTGGGGACTGATGTCTGCCATCATGGTGGCACAGTTCTTTAGGAAGACCGATTTATGTTGCCTCATGGGTGGGTTTCGCTGTAGTGAGAGTCAGCTACGCCAGCTAAGGAGCTCTTCTGCTTGTGCCTTGGGCTGTGGACATGATCATTGCCTTCCCCCTCTTTGCTTCATGGCCAGTCCTGCCAGGAGAAGCCATCTAAATTGAAAGGAACCAACAATTTTATGGATCCACCACACCAGTCTACCCTAAAACTGCATAAACCTCGAGCCTGTGGCTAAAGCTCTGATCCCATTTTCCTCAGTCCCATGATTTTGTGTGTTATTTTTATGAGCCATGCAGGGACGTGCGGTGTTGGAGGTGGGGTTCCCCTGAGGAAATGGAGAAGTGTCCATCCAAACAAAGTGGCTGGTCTCCCTCTGTAGCCAGTGGAGAGAAAAAGGTGTTGCTAGGACGTATGTGATCTGCTTGTCCCCTCTGCAGTAGGTGTCTAAAATAGGCATGTGGCCAACGCTTTCCCTCTATTGACTGCAAAGGGAGCTGGAGGTGGCCTTGCCCGTGTCAAGACATCTCGTGGAGCTTGCCAGTATGTGGCATTTTAATATAGGTCTGTTTCCTCTGAAGAAAGGTATGCACCAATTCTGCCAGCTTCACCCAAACTCTCTTGATGCCAAATCAATTCAAGAAGGAGATGTTGCTGAGGTTTATTTTAATAGTAAAATTCTGGGCTATGAATTTGGAAACAAAGCTACAAAGACAAAACTAAAAATGTAACTACATGTGAGTCTAGATTGTATCTAGGATCTGAATGAATATTATTAATAAGATAAATAGATAATATACTTTCCTAGCTAACACTAGGAAGTTTCCTACTGCTTTTCATTTAGACTACTGTGGTGGGTTGACCCTGGCTGGGCACCAGATGCCGACCAAAGCCGCTCTATTGCTCCCCCTCCTCAGCTGGACAGGGGAGAGAAAATATAATGAAAGGCTTGTGGGTCAAGATAAGGACAGGGAGATCACTCAGCAATTACCGTCACGGACAAAACAGTCTTGACTTGGGGAAAATTAATTTCATTTATTGCAAATCAAATCAGAGTAGGGTAATGAGAAATAAAACCAAATCTTAAAACACCTTCCCCCTACGCCTCCCTTCTTCCTGGGCTCAACTTCACTCCCAATTACCTCTTCCCCCAGCGGCACAGGGGGACAGGGAATGGGGGTTGTGGTCGGTTCATCACATATTGTCTCTGTGGGTCCTTCCTCCTCAGGGGGAGGACTCCTCACACTCTTCCCCTGATCCAGCATGGGGGCCCTCCCATGGGAGACAGTCCTCCATGAACTTCTCCAACATGAGTCCTTCCCATGGGCTACAGTTCTTCATGAACTGCTTCAGCATGGGTCCCCCACAGGGTCACAAGTCCTGCCAGCAAACCTGCTCCAGCATGGGCTCCTCTCTCCATGGGTCCGCAGGTCCTGCCAGGAGCCTGCTCCAGCGTGGGTTTCGCACAGGGTCACAGCCTCCTTCAGGCATCCACCTTCTCTGGCATGGGGTGCTCCATGGGCTGCAGGTGGATATCTGCTCTACTGTTAACCTCCATGGGCTGCATGGAAACACCCTGCCTCACCATGGTCTTCACCACAGGCTGCAGGGGAATCTCTGCTCCGGTGCCTGGAGCACCGCCTCCCCCTCCTTCTTCACTGACCTTGGTGTCTGCAGAGTCATTGCTTTCACATATTCTCACTCTTCTCTTCTGGCTGTTGCTGTGCTGTTTTTTCCTCCCCTTCTTAAATATCTTATCCCAGAGGTGCTACCACCATCGCTGATGGGCTCAGCCTTGGCCAGTGGCGGGTCTGTCTTGGAGCTGGCTGGCATGGAGTTTGTCGGACATGGGGGAAGCTTCGAGCAGTTTCACACAGAAGCCACCCCTGTCACCCTCCCACTAGTAAAAGCTTGCCACACAAACCCAATACAACTACTCAGGGCTTATCTTAGTCACAGAGACCTTGGGAATGATCTTCCCTCACATCATCATTCTGCCTTGAGGTACTCCTCAGAGCTGACCTTGGTTGGCATTTTCAGAGATATCCCAATACTGAGTTTATCTCCCCTAATTTGTCTGCACTTCCTCTGAAATTGATGAAGATGGAAAGGCACCTGCAGAAGGTGATTCATCCCATCCGTCTTAGACATCCAACCTAACGTGGGATGACTTGTGCTCTGGGTATGGCTTGCTCCACTGACCAAAGAGGAAGCCTGGTTGGCTACAGTAGATCAGATACCATGACAGCCAGAAGTTTGGGATCAATCCTGCTCTGAGAGACTGCGAAAAAAATTCTAGTGGAATCTGTGTACCATCTCTCAAGAGCTTTTCCAAATCCCACCCTCTGCCTTAACATTTGTGCTGCACAGCATCTGATGTGCTTTGTGCTTGCTCTGTGATGATACACGGTGATCATCAAAGCAGTGAGAGTGTGGCACAGTATGTTCCATGCCAGCTACTTCCTTTCTGGTTTAATTATAACTGAGTTTGCTAATCCCAGTCTTGATTAATGAGCTTAATATGCAAATGTTATGATGAAACTGAAACTCTTTGTAATTGCTTGCAGACAGATTACCACTTCGAGTACACAGAATGCGACAGCAGTGGCTCCAGATGGAGGGTGGCTGTCCCGAATCCGTCGGTGGAGTGCTCTGGACTACCTGACCCAGTGAAAGGGAAGGAATGCAGTATGTCAGCATTTTTCATTTTACAGACCGTTACTAGCTATTTGTGCTATTTACCCTTATGTGGCTTCTTACTCTGTCATTGATGTCCTGAGTGTCCCTGAGTTAGTCCTTCCCCTCCAATCCTCCTTCTTGTCTCTTGGAGCTGTGGAGCAGGGGTTGTCTTTGCAGCGTAGCTGTATAACTCGGTATCTGCTACAGGTGCCCTTGTATGCTCAGTCACACACAAGCCACGTCTATTACAACACCCATTGAAAAGATGTGGTTGCTTGTCCTGAGCTGCCATACTCTTAAGTTCTGCAGCTCCCCAGTTCATTTATAGCTGTATTGGCCAAAATGGTGGCCAGGAGTGGCCAAATTATATTTGCATAGTGTCCACATTCTCATGACCTGCATTATTTAGCTAATTAATAAGTGGAATATGTAAGTAATGGTAAATGTCTTATTTGCCCGAGTTATTTTCATGATGAAGCTTTTGCATTTTATTTATTTATATATTTATTTTTAACAACCCGGAATGTTCTCATATTACTTGGTCCTGTGTGTTTTTTAATGTTAAAACACTTCTTTGCATCTGGGGACATAAGTGAACTGCTGCTCTGCAAACACATTTGAACTATTCCCTCACTGTTCTGTAGCTTCCCAAGCTGGATGCTCTTTTCCATCACGCTTCCTTGCTCTAGCAATTCTCTTCACAAAAGATCCTAGCAGTGCTTTACTTACTCATTAGTTTGTACCACGGGGTATAAATTATTGTATCTGACAAGTGGGATGAACAATGGCAATGTCATTTCAGTTTTAGTGTAGGATAGGTGAGATTTTATTCACTTCTTACTCTTCTCCTGTAAAGGTTTATCGTTCACTTCTTTACAGCGTATCTTCCAGCGTAAGGCACATAAATGTTTTCTGTAGCACTATTGACCACTGGAAGATTTCTGACTGCTTGCAAGCATCATTTGAGAAGCTGCGTGTGTCATTCCTGGTATTTGGGTTTAGTTTCCGAGGTCTGAAATGTGGAATCTCTGTATATCCTTAGGATGTGTCTTTCAATTACAGAAATACAGAGCTGGGCAGCACCTCAGGTGATCCCATAATTCATCCCCCAGCCCAAATAACTATAGCAGCAATGACTTTGTCATTCATGGCTGATGTTTGGCTGGGACTGTTTTCAGGGACCTCCGGTGATGCAAGCCCCACAAGCTCCCCAGATATTTGCTCATCTATTTTGTTCTGTTCATTTTCCCTCCTGTTACAGCTTTTTCTGCTGTTGAATCTCCCTTGTTGTACTTCAAGCCGGTCCCTTTCTGCTGTCTGCACTATAAAGGAGCAGATGGTGTTATTCCTTCTGCTGCACAACCACTTTTGGTGTACTCTAGAGTACATAGGTATAACTCAATTTTTCTGATATACACTATTTGTTCTTAAACCTTGTGATAAATCGTTTAAGGTCCAGCAACATTACACTCTCCTCGACTTTCTGCTACAGATTCGGACAAATGGTGCACTTCCCCCCTCATCTCCTCTTATTTGTGTGGCTATCTGGTCTTAAATCAGTTCCAATGAAAATTCAGCTGTTTTATAACAACAGATGAATCTCTGGCTTCTCCGTATCTGGCCCCCTGCTAGACAAGGGGAAAACTTTGCCCGGTAGATTGGCTGTGATATTATACATCAAAGTACTGGATTCTGTTAAATACGCTGGAAAACTCATCTCAGTTGATGCCTCTCCTCCTTGTTGTGTTGCTGTTAAGTCCCATGGCAATTCAGCTGGTTTGAGAAGCAATTGGCTATTTGACTTTTTTTACTGAGCCCTTCAGATTTCATCTCTCTGGGCTCTTAGGAGTGCAGCGGTGTTAATGTAGTTCTGTCTTTTTTTTTCTGTCTGTAGTAGATTATCTGGCTTCAGGAGATTTCTGGCTATATTCTGATGGCAAAAATCATTTTAGGTTTCTCGTCTCGTAGTCTTTCACCTTTTTCTCTAGGAACAACCAGTCTTTCAGGCTGAAAACATGAATCTGTCAACAGCAGTCAATCACTGCAGGAATGTGTAAGGAATACCCCTCCCATTCGGCTTGGCTAACGTGGTGTTTTTTACTGCAAAATATTTGAACCAGCATTAAGTTTGGCTGACAGTCCATTCTTCAATGGGTGGGATATACTGGGAGAGGCAGCTTTTGAAAATTATGTGTCCTTCAGCTCTTCAGATTTTGCGCATGAGGATCTCTTGTTGATGATGAGTTGAACTGAAAATGTTGACAGATGAGACACCTCCTACTGACTTCTTTTGTTCTCTGAGCTGGTGGCTTCCGTCTCATCTGACAACAGAGGAGCTGGACCAAGGATGTTGTACACTAAAAGCACAAGTTGCTACAGGCTCAGGAAAATGAAAGGTTCTGTATTTGGGGCTGCTACAATGCACGTTCTCAGTGGATCATGTACAGAGTGAGATTTGTGCTACAGACTTGGCCAGGGGTTGCATACACATCTCACCAAGTAATTAACAACTCCATGGGATGCTTTCCTTTTCTTATAGGTCTAGAGTTATTTTATCCTGAGGCTTATCAAGAAATACTATAAGTATGGCATATCCTTTGAGATGAGTCTTTCTGCTTCTTCTACAAACTTATTCAGATTCTGCTACATCTTGTAGATCCTACCCTACACCAGAGCATCCCGACACTGGGGCTCATCCTGACATTTGGTAGAGTCCTGGACCCCCTTAGGTATCTCTTTCAATCCTTCAAGCTGCAGAGCTGGGGACCACAGTACCATCACCACAGGCAGGACGATTTGCAGCTTCGGAGATCTGTTATCTTCAGAAATTTTGGTTGGTATCTACTAGTCCTAGTCCTGAGATACAGCTGAGCCAGCTATGTCTCTGCTCTTAAAAAAGGGTTGCATCTATAGCAGCATGAGCTCTTAGGGCTTTTTTTTGTCTTCTTGAGGTTGGTAGAGCCCTCAATGGGCCTTGGTGGCAGTTAGAGTGCTGGATATGGAGAAATCTGGGCAATAACGTGGATTTTTTTGGAACACATCTGCCACTGCTGCTGACTTCATGATGTACTCTTTGCAGTTGTTTTCATCTATTCAGAAATGCCTGCTGCTTGAGAATATCTGCTATTGATCTTTACTGCTCTCTGAAAACAGAATTGACTCGCAGGCTGTCATTAATTTTGGATCCTGAGAATACTGCACCAATCTCTCCCACTTCCAAATGCTCAGCAGTCATTCTCTTTAAATTGTCCCTGAAACTAGGAATTCGAAAGACGGTGTAATAATATGTTAAATGTCTCCAATCATCTCTGTAACTACGTCTAGACTGTGGTCTCCAGTGGAGTGGAAAGACACTTGAGACTGCTAAAAATGTATTAGCTCAGGTGCTTCACATATCTGGAGCAATCTAACTGTGGCACTGGAGCTCAGTCAGTGTCTCGAGATGTGCTCATTTTCAGGATGTTGTGTTTTACTGCTTCTTATTTGAATGAACCCATTTAGAATTAGGTTGGGTATCTCTGTGCTCTGCTGCATTTTGAAGCTCACGCCGACCTGCAAAGCACAGCTGACTGTGACCCGCTGAGAGTAACTGCCAGCATTCCCCGAAATGGCTGTAGTCGCTGAAACATGTCAGGGTTTATCCCTTTTGGGTCTTCTTAACCGGCAAAGTTTACCTGCAGAGAAGACAGGGTCTTCTGAGAATTAGTTATGGGGTTCAGTGTAGAAAGGACTGTCATCTTTTGACTGCGCTATGACCTGGTTATTTGATGAAGGTGGTTTTTCTCAAATTTATCTTGCCCTGAGCACAGAGCAGCGTGATGAGGCCACTTTTCCCTCCTGCCACCCATCTTTACCATCCAGGTGGGAGGTAGGAAGAAAGAAGGAACCTCCCATGACAGATATTTGTGATGCTGTAGGAGGTCCTGCTAGGCAGTGACCCCAGATGTGGGAGGGAAGGTGCAGGAGCAGTTGTGCAGCACAGTAGGTCGCTTGCAATGCACTGGGACAACATGCCCCTTTCTATATTTCACGCTCCTCTCTTTTTTCCTGACCTGCTTGCCCTGTGAGGCTGCGGCCATCGCTGCTTTTGGACCTCACATCAGGGTATCGGCCTATGTTTTGTCGCTGGGTGCAGTGTGGGACCTCAGGGCTGCTTCTGGACAGGCCATGGCCACGAGTATGCCAGGCAGCTTGGCCACCTCTCTCATGCTTGCGTTTGTTCAGAGATGAGTCATGTTTTTGACACTGGCACATCACAGTTGCAAGGGATCCTGTGAAGAGACACGTTAAAAGTGCAGCAAGGATCTTGGCTAGGAAAAAGGCAATATTTATTACTCCTAAAGCTACTCTGTGGGGCTCTCCTCTGCTTCACATTTAAGATGTGCCCTCCAGGCATCTTCCCGGTACCGTTTTGGAGGTGGGGTACGTACATGGAGGCAGGGAGCGTTGTGCTGGGGGAGGTGGCAGACAGCGAAATCCAGACCTCCGAATCACTCCATTGCAACTTGGATGCGCTTAACTAATTTGGTCTCGTTCATTTTTAATTACCACAGATGTCACTCTGAGCTCCTCATGAGTCTGATAGCAGGGAGGGAATTTAGCTGATAAGGATCACTGCCATCAGGGCAGTGTGCTTGGCTTTTTAAACAGAAAATGTTTCTGGCAGTCAATGGGAGCAGTTTGCGTTCAGGGCTAAGCCCTTGCCTGCACCCCCATATGGCTGATATCTCTGAAGACCCTTTACTTTGGTGTGGGGGCTCTACGCGGTGTCTAATGAAGACCTTTTGGGGCCTGGCAGTGGAAGCAGGACTTGGCATCACACTCCCACTGACACGACGCTGCAGTCTGTTTCGGTGGTCACAGTCAGGCTTTTCTGCCAGCCTGAGCATATGCTGCACGTTTTACACTCAAATTAAAAGTCTGAATTTGGAGCCATCCTTCCTCCCATGTCTCCTGTCCTTCCTCTCTTGTCTCTCTTCACTCAAGTACAACCCAAATATCTGGCTCAGAGTGTGCCCCTACTGTGCCCAGGTGCACTGAGGTGCTCCTCGCAGCAGAGTTTGTGACCAAAAAGGTCTTAAAGGGTTCACATTTTACCTCAAATTCTTTTTTAGTATTAACTCTCTTACTCCACTGAATATGAGGGGTTTTTTTGCCATCCTAAACAAGAATAGGTTGCACCTTATCTCATAAATACCTGTTAATTTTAGTGGTGCTATGTGCATAATAAAGAAACTGTAGTGAGAGTAATAGGGCAATTTCAAAAACAGTTGAATTTGCCATGTTCAAGGGGAAAAAGTGCTGGTAGGGTCACTGTTACAGTCAACATCCAAATGCCAGTTATAATTTGCAAGATTTCTTGAGAAAGGAGACACAAAAAATATTGATAATATGGAAGAACTGGATCAAGTATGGTGCCGTGTTGTTATTAATGGCTCTGCTTAGCAAACTCCTCCTACACTTGGTGCCACTAAGGCGGGAGCAACTTCTTTGAAATCAGAAATGTGCTTCAGTTTTGAGGCGAGGCGTGTGAGCGCGTGCCAGAAGGTAAGCATGTGAAAAGCTCCACTGACTTCAGAGAATAGACCGTCTTTAATTACAATGGACTTTACTGGGGCAATGGACTTTACTGGGAGGAAAATTTGTCCTGATTTGTTGCTACTGAGCTGTGTTTGTTGAGTTTATTCTGACTTGTGTAATCTGCTCCTAGGATACCGCAGGAGGAGATGCGGATCTTCTCGCTAATTGCGGTGCACTTTAGAGACAATTAGGGCAAATGACCTTTTTTAGGGCTTGTAGGTTTTATAACACTTGAGGGCAACTTAAGTGATCTGCAGGACTTTTAATACTCTGCTTTCATAACAGGAAACTTAAATAGAAGGTTTGGAGTTTGATGTTCTCTCAGTCTCTGGTAAGACTGGGTATTCTGAGCAGGTAGGAAGTGGGTCTGCTTCTAATTCCCTTGAAGCCAGTGTGCATCTGCAAATTTTGTAACATATGGTGTATGCACATACATGTCTGTGTAGATGGATAATATAAAATGAATGTTATACATCTGGCAAAACCTGTCTGCTTGTGTTACAGCCTTCTGACATAAAGTTTGCATCTGTTCATTGCCAACTAGATTCGTATTCAGGCAAATTCTGTGTAGTCGTTGTGCTAAAGAATTGGTTCTTCTGGAGTTTTACTTAGAATTTTGAAATTTGGCTAGTGAAGACTTGAAAATAGCACTGATAAGTTTTAGTAGTTTCTTTAATGTTTACATTATTGCACATGTGGATATGGATGTACAAATACTCCCATGAGAATGGTACTGTTTATTACACAGTCACATTTTTTTATATTATCTCAAAATAGTTTGTTATGTAATAAAAAAAAATATGTTATCACCACAGTGTATTGTCTTCATATATGAAGGTGTGAAATAACTACTTTTCATAGTGCTCAAATAAGTCCAGAGTTCCGGCCTCTTGAAGCAAACATGTTAGTGCTAACAAATTATCAGAGAGCTTTTTTTCCTTTTCTAATTGACATTCACTGAGGATTATTTTCTGGTCTCATTAATGGGCTTTGAAATGATTGGGATTTCTTTGTTTCACCTGAAGGGAGGAAATATGGTGACATCGGTGTAGCTCTGCGGACTAGGCATGTAGATGTTCTGATTTTTTCTCATGGCTTGAAAGTGCTGGATCTTGTTTTCATCAACCGTGATGTATTTAAATTTTTTTCATTTTCGATGTCATTCAGACATTGCTTCTTTAGGTATTCACCTTGGAAGAAACAATGAGGTCAATCTATTAATGGCTGCTGGTGTTTAACCATGTCATTTAGATCTGACATATGCACATAGATGTCCTTACATAAGGTGACAGATGCTGTTGGGTATCCTGAGCTGTAGGAAAGTACTATTTTGTTCAAATAATGTATTTAGGAGATCTGCCCTTTCATTCCTCCATTCTTGAGATTACTCACTTGACGGGTATACGCTGATCTCCTCCCTCATTTTGACTAACACCTTCCCTTCCCTCTCATTTGAACAGTCTTATGGCTCCCATGAAGCTGCCTGTCAACATATGAGGGTCCCATATGAAAGGTTACTCTCTCAAACCTAAGTACCAAAAAAGTGGATTCTTAGTGGGCATGAAACCCAGGGAATGTGAGCATTTGTTGATATGCTATAGATTTGGCCCTTGGCCTGTCATGTATCACCTAGCAGTTAAGGATGTCTGACAGAGAAAAACATAATACAACTCTCTCTGGAGTCATCTCTGACATGAACAGCAAGATGTGCAAAGTCATGGTCTTTGTAGGGGCACTTTTGTGAGTATGGCCTGCAGGACTGGGCAACTCAGTTTTACCTGAGTCTCTTCTGCATCTCTAGGAAAATGTTTATGTCTTTTTTCAAAGGAAAAGGAAAGGCTTTCCCACTAGAGCACACTGGAGAGGGGACTAGCACACAGCAGCGGAGACTGCTCTGAGGAACACCGTGAAAGTGAGGAATTAATGCAAGTCTGTCATGTAGCAAAGGTGTTTAGCCAGCAGTGGTGTGCGTGGCACAGTTTGAGAATCATCACTAAAAGGCTGGGATTTAGGAAAGCACTTAAGCAGATGTTTATTCCTGTTCCTCTTAGAGCATGCCTCTTAACGCGTGTTCCTCACTTGAGTCAGGTAGGTGAGTCCGATTGATAGCATTAGATTTCTGAACTGGACTGAGGCTTGAGGCTACATTTTGCCGTGGCATTTCCATCTGGATGTTTTCCAGTATTGTTACCTTGAGAGATACCCCAGTTTTACAAGTAATTTTTTCCAGATTTTTTCCTCTGTGCATGAGCAATACACCGGCTTTGCAGAAAAAGTCCCATTGTTGGCTTTTTGAAGCACAGATTCTTTCAGGTAAATAGTTAAAGCAGCAGAAGAGTTGGCACTGGAGTGCAAATTAAACTCCACAGAGTTCAGTTCCTGGAGAAGAGTTACTGGGAACTGCATGTTGATCTGTGTCTTGAGACTTCCAAGAAGAAGGTTGGCCTTAGTGTCTTTTGATGATTTCTTCACCCTATTTGTGTACACGATCTAATTACATAAGTTAAACACAGCTTCCTCTGAGTCACTGATTTCTCTTTCAACAGGAAAGCAGCTGGCAAGACCTAGAGGTTTGCTATGGCTTGGTAGAGGGATGAGAGGCAAGCACTGTGTGCGTGTGTGTGTGTGTGTGCAGAGGACATCTCAAATGGCACTAGAAGCCATTTGCACCAACCACTTTGGTTGGTGAGCAATCACCATAAGCCTGATGGAGTCAGTGGGGCCTGGAGAGCTACTCGCTCACCTTGCGGTATGTTTCCTGCCATCTCCAGTGCTGAGCCATTAGGATGGTTGTTGTAACCCTGGTGGCAAATGTGCTTGCTAAGCTCTTGGTGATGACTGCCTTCCTCCACTCTGTGCCACAGTTTCATGAAATTATTGAGTGTTCCCATTCCGAAACTACACCTTTCGGTGTCCAAGTGATGAAATAAAAGTGATAATAAAAAAGTGATAGTATGTGCCAGGCCAGCTGGGGAAAATGGTACTGTTCCTGTCAAAGAGGTGAACTGGAAAAAGCATTGCTCTATTTTGTGATTTCTTGGATAAAAGGTAAAATTATTTACTCTTAAGAAAAAGAAGGCTCTGTTCCACAGAAGGTAATGTTCCTCAAGTTACAGCAGCTTTCAGTGTGATCACATTACAAGCCTAAACAGGCTTGACAGACTTTTTTTCTTAAATTAAGATTCAGTCTGGTTCCTGGTAACACAGTGGGATATAATGACTGAAGAAAACGAACATCAATTATTCACAGTCTATTGGAGAAGCCTTGTATAAATTATTCACGGAAGACATTCTGAAGCTGGCTGAGATTATAGGAAACATTAATAATGAAGCAATGATTTCCTCTCGTCCTTTGGCTTTCTTTTTTTCTCCTCATCCTGTATTTTGGTTGGTCCTTCGTTCCATGTTGTGTGGACCCTGATGTCCCAGGGTGTCACTGAACAGATGCCTCTATGTACTTGTCCTTGGCCACATCTTCTCTTCCAGCTTTGTGGTATGTGTCTGCTGAACCCAGCAGCTGTTCAGAGGGACAACTGCAGGATGCTGCCAACCTCATATTTCCTTTCTGAGCTACAGTTTTCACCTCTGCCCAGTGGAAGCTGAGATAATTCAGCCCAGACTCTGCCTGCAGGCGATGGCAGCATCTCACCTGAATCCCAAGCACTGGAGCTTTGGATGAACAACATAGGCATGAAGAGGGGAGAGATGGAAAGCCAATGTTTGAGATTATTTTTCCTGTGTTTTTTCGTTGGTTTATGTAGAATTGCTCCGTTGCTACCCTCTTCTAATGTTGTTATAATCTGTCAAAATCCAGTCCTGTGTCTTTTTTAAAATTGTATTGAGAGGCAGGGGGCACAGGATACACGTGCACATGCTCAGTGGCAACAGAATAAACAGGAGAGCTGAAATAGTTTTACGTATCATAAGCAAGAAACGTTTGGAGAAAAATGTCTGTTGAGAAGAGTGATAGAGGTAGAAGTAGTGGGACCGAGAAGTAGTGGGTTCAAGTCATGTGGGATGGGAAGCTAGCCGAGGGGAGGTGTGAGACTGAGTGGCCAGGGATGCATAAAGGAGGAAAGCAACTGAATACACTATAGGCTTGGTGTTGGAGGATGTGGGGCATTGAGGCAGCTTTGATTAATCTTCTGGTGAAATCACAAATATTCTGATCCCTCTCAGAGGGTGGTGATATCTGGGAGATGTTTGACATGAGAAAACACTCTGGAGGAAGGTTTCAGACCTCAGAAAAAGTTGAGTAGTCATATGTATGTGAAGATCTACTCTGTTAGTCCAGCTGCATTCATGACAAGCCTGTCCTGACCCCCAGCATCAGAAAGTTAAGCAATGTGAGATTGTTAGGGTCAGTTACTACAAGAGAAATGTGCCAACTAACATTGATTCTAGTCCACCAAAATCACTGGGAGGGCCACAGCTGTACTAAAAGGCAGAACGTGATCCTGAAGCCTTGCGGTCAAAAGGCAAAGGAGGCAAGCCTGTTATTGGTCTGTTTTGCCCTCTGGGGAGCTGTTTCCATGTCTGCAAAGTGATTGTAAAGTGCTATCAGATCTGCAAAGTAATCTATTGCAAGTGCTCCTTGGAAGTGGTTACACAGTGGGCACGGCTCCTGCTTCAGGATGCCCCTCGTTTGTGGTGTGTCCCAGGAGGGAGGTAAGATACCATCGCTCTCAACTCACAGAGTTTAAGAAGAGGGGGTGTCGTGGTTTGGGCTGGATTGGCCCAATCAGGTGGAACGATAGATGCTTTCTCTCTCCTGCTCCGCTTTGAAGGGTCCTAAGACTTTAGAAGGAACTAAACTACTTTAATGAAATATTAATAATAAAATAATAAAAAGAAAATAATGAAATATATACAAAACCATACCAAGCTCCCAGGATGACAGTCACGTCACCAGCAGGCACTGGGGAAGTCCTAGATTGGACTCAGTGACAGATGGGAACTGGATTCCGGATCTGGAGTCAGGATCGAGATCAAAGGCAGACAAACAGACAGGGTCTTCCTCGCACACCAGCCACTGAAGAAAGAGGGCTGACCCTTTGATCCCTCAGTTTTTACTCTGAGCATGAGGCAGATGGGATGGAATACCCTGTTGGTCAGGTTTGGGTCACCTGTCCTGTCCGCTCCTCCCCACAGGGGTGACCCCTCTACGCTTTTCTGCTTCCGACCCTTCAATGGGGCAAGTAACAAAGTTGGCTGCCCTTGGTTGTTACAGCAATAAGGATAAGCAAGAGCCTCTCTGCATCCCATTCCTTGGCATCAACTATAAACATGGGTCTTATTATTCTGAGAATGAACAGTTTCTGCACAACATGCTGTTAGTTTCAGCAGTTAGAAGAGGCCTGGCTAAAAAGTAAAGTTACTGAACAAAATTGGTCCTGTTTTACCTCAAACCAGGACAGGGGGATTCATTAGATTTGCTAGTTTGACCTCACAGGCCATTAAAATTCATCCAGTTGGGCTGATGTTGATGCTGGTAATTTGTATTTGGTGTGAGCTTTTCTTCCATATGGTGTCCAGTTATGGTACGAAGCACTTGAGAGACAAAGGGTTCATCACATGCCATGACAGATTGTTCCAGCAATCAATCATTCTTTCTATTAAAAATATGTGTGTTATTTCCAGTTTGAAGTTGTCTGAATTCAGCTTCCAGAAGGTAGTTCTTCTTATGCAGTTCTCTGCTTGATTAAAGAGTCCAGTGGGATCTTGTGTTTTCTCCCCCCGGAGATGCTGGACTCTCAATCTTCTTTTGATAAACTAAATAAACTAAGCACCTCAGATATCTTACTGCAAGACATTACCCCTAATTTTAAAAGCATTTAAAGTCCTTTTGTTTTGCATTGACCTCTTAAAAATGCCAAATCACAACTATATTCAGTATTAAAATGATCTTCTTGCACGTAATACATGTTTCATCCTACACGTCTCTACCTCCACCTCTAAATATATCCACAGATCTCAATAGCACCTTTTTGTGTGTCTTGACAGTGGAAGCTCTTGATGAATGGTGGCTCCGCTCTGACTCCTCAGGCTTGCTGCTCTCTGGGATATGTTTCTGCCTTCTGCAGACTTTGAGTGGGCTCAGGCTTGCCAATGGATCCAAGTCGCTCATGTTACTTCGGGTTTTATCACTCTGTTAGTCTCTCACCTGCCAATTTTAATACAGTTCCTTTTCTATTTGCCTGCAGATCATTGATAAAAATGTGGGCAGCCATCAGACTCAGTCCCGGGGCAGGCAGAACTGCCCCCTTCCTCCCTGCTCAGTGATGGTTTCCCACCGACATCCCTGCCTGAGATCTGTTACTCAGGCAGTTCTTAATGCATTTAAGACGTGCCTTACCGGTGTTGTGTGGTACTACCTTCTTCATCAGAATGACATGTAAAACTAAGTTAACTGTATTAGAAACCCTAAGTCTATTACGTCCTCTCAGTCACCTTTATCAAGCGACTCGTAATCCTTTTAAAGAATGAAATGAGGTCTGCTTGGCAAGACTTATACAATGGTTTCGGTGGGTATTAGTGCTGTAGGTCTCGTTAATTTTTTATGAAGTGAATCCGGTGTCAGCTTTATTGCATGCATGTATGAATGTGTGTGGCTGCCCGTGGCAGTGTCTATCTAACAGTACTTTACAGCATCTTTTGTGACCAAGACTGGTCACCTGTACAAACCACAACATTTTTTTTTTTTCTTCTGTATTTATTTTAAGAAAGCTACAGCTGCAAATCACCAATAATTGCATTGACTTCACTGGCACTACTGAAGGCATCAGTGTATCCAGCACCACAATATGTCGTGCTGTTCCTAAGTGCCTCTGAAAATGTTTAAAAACACTCATGATGGGGCAAGTCATGAAACCTCTTAATGCGTTTCACAGTTTTTTTCACAGAAAGAAAGAAGGTTGAATTCAGTCTTCACAACGTGCGTTGCTCTGTGTAAGTTGGTGTGTAGCACCCAACCTGATATTTGAAAGGTGTAATAGGGAAGTTTGTGGTCGTGAGAGAGAGGAATAGTGATGTCCAAACAGGATCAATAGTGTCCATTCTGGAAACGGTTTTCAGAATTGACCATGTGATTTAGCAGCCTTAGTTCTGTTTTGTGAAACAGGGTAGACTTGTAAGGAGTTATTCAATAGAGATGCTTTCTCTGAAAATTAATTATCGAATTCTTAAACAAATGTGCTCTGGGGTCGGGAGCAGATAGTGTTCAGAAAAGCTACCTCTAAACCAGGAGACTATTTTTCCTTCTGGAATCTGAAGCAAGAGAGAGAGTTTAGTGGAGGACAAATCAGAGTACACACCTAAAATACATGATTTAGATTCCCGAAACTTCACATTGCACCTTAACATCCTATGTGGTGATGCTGTCCTTCCCGTTGACAGCATCTTGCATGTGTCACCCCCACAAACACAGCGGTGCTGTGATAACGTCAACCGTGGACAAGCGGTCGTTGGTCAGCGCTGGATCTGTGCTCAGCTACGTCTGAGATGGAGCAGCCACAAGCAAGGCAAAGCGCCAGTGCTCTGGGACGGATCATCTGTCTGTCCCCTGTCTCCACCCTGGGCAAGTGCCTCCTGGCCTTCCACGGGGAACATCTGCCTGTCTCCAGCTGGGATGGACTCCTGAATTGATGCTGCTTCGATTACAGAGGGTTTGGCCTGGCTTTTGGTCTCCTCCCTTGCTGGAAGAGCAAGTTGTGTGACAGTGGGAGAGGGGGCCATCTCCGTGCTCGTCACACACTGTGTTTCCTCCCCATCCCCCTCCAGCGGCTCCCGACTGCCTGGAACGAGACCAAACGATGCATCTGTTCCAATGTCGGAAGTGGTTCGTGTTGCCATTAGCCACGTTCAGCCCCAAATTGAACCTGGCAAGCAGCTGGCATGCTCAGAGCTAGTTTGTTTGCAGACGTATGTGTTTTGATGGGAAATGCTGCTGCCTTTGAAATACGACTCTTAGAAAAGGGAAAGAAGGTAATTCCCCACCTAAAAAAGAAAAAGGCTTCTCTCTCTCTTGGAAGGTGAGCATGGATGACAGTATCCTGCGTGGCAGCCTCTCTGATCGCTTACGCGCTTTTTTTCTCTAAAATGAACATGTTGCAAGGAGTTAAAAGATAATAGTTTGGTTAAAGCAATAATATCTGCCCAGCCTCACTGCAATGGAAGAGGAGGCTCTGCTGCCTTCTGCATCTTCATTACGGCAGCGATTCGCTTGCAGTTACTGACTCCTTATCTGAAATTCACAAATCTGGAACGTGTGGTTAAGCAGTGCTCTACATTTCTTGCTATTTAACTTTCTTAAAAAAAAGGTTGAAACTGTTAAAGGATTCAAATACGTCATGAGAGAGCTTGCTTTTTTACTTTCCTTCCTGATGGCTTCTCTCGGCACCCTTCAAAATTAAAAAAATAAAGCAGGATTAATTAATAGTGCTAAAGCAGTAAGTCAGGACACCTTTATGCATTTAAGGTGAAAAGCTGTATGATGTGTGGTCTCAGTTCATACGCATGGGGAAGTGCTCATTATTTTTCTCCAGATCTCTGAAAAAAGCTGTACTTCTCACCCCAGCTGCAGGTACATCCTGCGGCAGGTTGCAGAGGTAGCCAGATGGGATGCTAGCCGTACCACTTTATCATGTGCCACTGCCTACAGAAAACCACTTGCCCCCACTGAAGGCGGATTTTTTTTTGCCTGTCTGTCAGCCTTTCACAGAAATCCATTGTGGCAGGATTTACTTGCGTATACTCACCCCAGCACCCATCCCTGCTAGGCTCCTGCCCGCTTCTCTTCTTGGTCCATCACCAGCGAGCGATGGGGTTAGAAAAACAGATTTGTTGGCTTGAAGTCCACCGATTCAAATACAGAGTATGTTGTTACGACCAAGAGGGAAAAATGACCCTTTGGCAGATCTTTCCATCAAAATGGACCTTTTATCTGCATTCCAGTGCTGCCTGTCAAGGACAATTACACAAAGAAATGCTGCGGGATCCAGCATAGAAATGGGAGCCTGAACTGCAGCTGGATTCAGATGGAAATTGGTGTTACACAGCCGTGTCTTTATCAAAGTACTCACAGTCAAACAAATTTTTCTCCAGTTAGATAAACATCAGCATATCTGTAAAACTGCATATGCTGGGACTTCAGCTGGCATCAGTTGTTTTGAGCCGGTTTCACCACTTTTGCTAGAAGTCTGGTCTTGTCCTACAGTTTCTCGGACCAGTGAGTTTATGTCTTTCAAAGTGAGTGTATGAAACACCTGTCAATGCACAACGTGGCACGTGTGGAACAGCAAAAAAAATCCCGCCATTTCTTGGGATGTGAGTTGTGTGCATTGCTCTGAATCCTGCTTTGGCTAGACTGGCACAGTTAAGTTTAACAATCTGCAAGCAACATAAGAAATATTCTGTTCTGCAGCAAGCACTCACTTGTTTTCCATCCAGGATGTTCTGCCTCAGAGAGGACGTGGGACCGCATGGGGCTAGGGGAAAGCGGGATGGTCTGTTGTTGAAATGAACGTCTGGGCAGGAGTTACGATTCCCAGCACAGACATGGGGCTCCACAGGCATAAGGACTTCAGCTGCTGTCCAGGTTTCTTCTATAGAATAGGAATATTCTTCCCTTAGCAGACAGAGATGTGATCGGACTGGAACAAGGGACATAGAGTTACTTGGAGTAAGTAAATTTAGAGACATCAGTAAAAAGAGCACTTTGTGAACATTCCTTTTAAATTATATTTCCCCTAGTTACATATGTTTATGTACTGCCTTTGCTGTGCTGGCAACAAGTGTTTGTCTTCTCAGCATGCTAATATCACCCCCATCAAAGATCCTCATTTACAAGACACAGGCCCATTGGTGATCTTTTCCAAGACCAACTGGTCTATCTGCAAGATGTTCAAGGCTTTGTAGGCAGCCCACCTGAGGAGAGATGTGAAGAGACCCTTGGATTAGGTCTGCAACTCTCAGCCGAGGTTTGTAGCGTTATATTACCATCAGCATGCTGCTGTGCACTCCTCTTAGCTACCATACAGGTGGGTGATACGGGTCTGCTCTGGCTCTCAGGTGCCGGTGATTTTAATTGAGTTCAAGGTGTAAGAGGCGGGTGAGCAAGGGTGAGGAGAACTGTATTACAAGTCCTCATTTTCACAAATTGCTTTTGGACACAGTCTGTGGGTAGAGATTTCGTTTCTAAATCTTGTTTTGCCAACAGAGAGAAGCTGCAAATCGGGAGCTGTCATAGCAGATTTGGTTTCAGTGCTGCCACATCGGTCAAAAAACAGGCACTGGTGAACATCTCAATTTTGCAGCCAATGCTGGGAGTTCAGTCCTTGTGTTCCTGGGGCTGGGACATTCCCATCTGCACCCCTTTAGTGACAGTTCACTCTTAATTAATTAAGCGGCAAAAAATTAGTGGAAGTCAATTAAGATTAATTTCTCCGTTCATATGGTGGAAATGTTTGTCTCCCCAGCTTTCTCCTGTGCCTCTGGTGAGTACCTGGAGATGAAGAACCAGGTATGCAGCAAATGTGCAGAGGGGACCTACTCGCTGGGCAGTGGGATCAAGTTTGATGAGTGGGATGAGCTGCCAGCAGGATTCTCCAACGTGGCAACTTTCATGGACACGGCGGTTGGCTCGGCTGAGAATAAAGCCGACAGCTGCAACAAGTAAGAAGTTCTGTTTGCATCTGGATTACACAGCCATGGGTCAACCTGAGACAGCTCATCAGCACAAAGCCAGCTGAATGACTCATCTAAGCTCTCCAGAGGATAACCAGCCCTAGTAATGGCAAACAAGAGTGGCTGGGAAGTGAAATTTTTAGCCATCTCTTTGCTGTCATCATGGTCTCCTTGGGCTCATCAGCAGCTAGTGACTCTAAGACCAGCCTGGAGCTGCTTTTATTTGTAGCTGGAAAGCACCAGGGTCATGATATAGTAAAAGTGGCTAAAAGGTACTTTCACAGCCTATTTAGAGACTATTTAGGTGGTTGCAGAAGGCTGTTTCTGAGTATAATTGAAAGTATTTTGGACCTATGGATAATAAACCTTTCCTATGTAGGCTGAGTCCTAAATTTCTAGTACCATATCTTTTTCTATGCACAGCGTTAATGATGAGTATTATTTTTACATGAAAAATAAATGAGAATCCAGTAATAAAGCTATAAATTCACTGCATTCAGCTATTGTGGGATTCTGGATTCTTTATTAAGTAACATTTTTGTATTATAGTATAAGAAAAGTCTCCTCAGTGTCTGTGATCTCAGCTGAGGCTTGTTTTGTTTATGTTCCTCAGCTCTTCGTGGACACCTCGAGGGAATTACATAGAGTCGAACAGGGATGATTGTACAGTTTCTCTCATCTACGCTGTGCACCTGAAGAAATCTGGTTCTGTCTTCTTCGAATACCAGTATATTGACAACAACATCTTCTTCGAATTTTTTGTAAGGCCTTTTACATGATGAATCCAACCTGATATTGTAAGAATTCAATCCAGATAAAGACCATCAGAAACAGCTTTTTCCTCCTTTTACATTCTCATATGTCCATAGCTTGTTACTGTTGAACAAGATTTAAAAAAATCTCTTTTTTTTCCTGCCACTTATGCTGCCTTTTGGGAATTAATTTCAGGTTCAAAACTCAGGCTAAACTGACCCTATCTACCACGTGCTGGGATTTTTCCATTAGGGGTCATGACTGCCCCTGTTAGTCCAGCCTTTTACAAGGCAACTCTTGGTGGTAGATGCTTCAGTTTTGGGGTGTTTGACTTGAGGTGCCTTTGAAGGGACTTGAAATTCAAAAAGACTTCTTCCAAGGCAACACGGCAACAAAGCTGGTGAGGGGTCTGGAGAACATGTCTTCTGAGGAGCGGCTGAAGGAATTAGGATTGTTTAGTCTGGAGAAGAGAAGGCTGAGGGGAGACCTTATTGCTCTCTACAACTACCTGAAAGGAGGTTGTAGTGAGATGGGAGCTGGTCTCTTCTCCCAAGTAACTAGTGACAGGACAAGAGGAAACGTGTTCAAGTTGCGCCAGGGGAGGTTTAGGCTGGACATTAGGAAAAACTTTTTCACGGAAAGAGTTATCAAACATGGGAACAGGCTGCCCAGGGAGGTGGTTGAGTCACCATCCCTAGATGTGTTTAAAAGTCGCGTAGCTGTGGTGCTTAGAGACATGGTTTAGTGGCAGACCTGGTAGAGTAGGGTCAATGGTTGGACTAGATGATCTGCTGGTCTGGGGTAAGTGAGGAGATGTCCTTAAACGTGGGAAGCAAGTGTGGATGCTTCTTGTTAGATATCCAGTGCTTCTGCAGCCTGCCCTTCCCAGGCTCTTTTTACATATTGAAGCCCTTTACACCTTGCGAGAAGCAGCTATATATTCTTATCTCCTTTTTGCAGATGGGAATCAAGGCACAAAGATGCTGTAGCTCAGATTGTGCAAGATAATTAGGGATCTACCTTCTACTTAGGTGTTTCTTCTCACTCTTCCTCAGTGCTGTTGATCTGGGTGGGAATTAAGTGCACAGATGCTTTGGAGGATGTGGGGTTATGTGACTTATTTCAGGCTTGATGTGGAGCACCTTTGAGGGGGATGCTTGACCCCAGGTCTTCTAAAAGTGTTCAACTGGCCTTTCTCCCTGGTGGAATAAAAGCTGAGCAATTGAACTCATGCCTCAAAGGGACTTGATACTTTTTCTTCAGAGAAGACAGTTATGAGAACAAAGAAGCGGACCGCTCTGAGGCCATGCACCAAACCCGGCTGCAAGGAAAGGCTGCTGAGCTGCGCTGGACCTGGGCGAGGGACAATCATCCTCACACCTCTGCCAGGGCAGACTCTCCATGGCATGTTGCCTTGATAACGTTACTCTCGTCCCCAGTGAGGTCAGGTGGCAGGGAGCCAAAGACACAGCAGATACTGGCTGCAGAGAAAGCAGTTTGTCTTCTAGCTCTGGCCTGTCCTCTCCTACCTCCCCCCTGACTTAGAAGCCCATGGCCTCTGGATTTCAGAGAATTGGATCTTGATGGGCTCAGGAGAAGGACGGGGCAGCCAAGACAAGATGTTCAGCATCCGATTCTACCAGATAGCGAGAGGACAAGGCTGAGATCTTCTCCTCCTGCTCTGTTTTTCCATCTGCGTCAGAGGTGGTCATTGGAGGCACTGCTAAGCTGCTAGCAGGTTTTGAAAGTTGGGTTGTTTGTTTTTTTGCCACAAGTAAGGCAACTGCTGTCCTAAATATGTAGACAACAGGAACAAAGCTGAATCTTATCATTCCCTGCCAGCAGTCATTATGCTGACACAGAGATGCATCTGATTGTGGTCACTGATCTTATGTTTTTATTAACAGATACAAAATGACCAGTGCAAAGAGATGGAGTCCACAGCAGACAAGTGGGTGAAGCTAACAGACAACGGGGAATGGGGCTCTCATTCTGTAAGTGTGAAAAAAATTCCTTCATGAAGCTTTTTTTCCCATTTATAAATGTCTGTGATTTCCTCTGAGCAGACAGCAAACAAGGGCCAGATCCTGTGAGTGCATTTGAAGAAGCACAGCTTTCCTACTACTGAGAGCAAAGCCACCGAGATCTCTGAGGGGCTGATCCCAAAGCAAATGATATAGATGCAAGACTTTGTATTGATTTCCCTGGGCTTTGAATCAAGTGCTTTATGAAGTTAAATAGATTTATGCAAATCCGCATGCCACAGTCACTCTGCATGATTGTAATTGAAATCTTCTACAACAGTTGTTTGCCCCTGAGAGCACAAGACTATTCCCCGTTGCTCAGCAGAGTGGCGGGAGCGGTGTGGCAGGACGGGCATTTTATTCTCAAGTGTGTGCAGAAGAGCTGGACTGCACCCAGCTTGTGCTCCGTGGTGACTTGCCCGGTTGAAACGCAAGCTGGTGGCACCAGGGTGGCTCCTGCAGCACTGGTATGAGCATGTCTGTGTTGGGAGCAGCAGCCCTTTGGCTGGCCTGTGACCCAGCTGGCTGAGTTCGCTGGGTGCACAGACCATGTGTAGACCAACTCATTAGCTCGTGGTGACGCCTGGCGTCCACTATCCCATCATACCCTAATTCCCAGAGCCATACCAGCAAAGGCCCAGCATAGGTGACATTATGCCAGAAGAAAAAGGCTTTTAATTGGCATAGACAGCAGCTCGCTCTCTGTTTTCCATGGTCTGCTTATCCTCCTGGAGGAGAAACGGTATTCCCAAGCCCAACTCTGGTTGGCAGTGCCTGTTAGCTCAGGTGCAAGCCATGCATGGGTCATATCGAGAGGCAGGAGAGCTGGGTGAGGAGGGGTGAGTGGCATGGGCTAAGACGTAGATCGAAGGCCAGGGCATCGACTTCGGTGAGCTGAGAGATGTAGACAGTGTCTGCATGGGAGATGGTGGCATCTGAGCTCATTGTCCAGGATGTGCAAGTGTCTCCACTGAATATGAAGGTTGCTTGGATGCCTGGCTGAAGTGTAGACATGCAAGCTAGGTGAGATGACTGTCTTGGCTCTCCTCGAGGGTTTTGTCTGCATTGCAAACCCTGTCATGGTGGCTTCTCTGAGCCCAGTTTTCCAGTTGCTGCAGCCTCTGCTTTCAGCATGCTAGTCCGGCTGCACCAGAGCTGATGTTGGGTATCTCTGCATCACATAACGTGATGTTTAATTCAATAGTTCTGCTGTTAATTCCCAGTTCTGCTGTTACCTGTGGTAACCTCTCTCTCCTCTGGCCCCCTGGATAGTAGATGTTCAGGGAGTGGGAGATACAATATGCCGTATCTCCACTCCGCTGAGTTTTTGGACTCTTTATGCTGGGTGAACAGAAATTGTGGTCTATCCAGGCCTGTACAGCATTGCTGTTAAATCTCATTATCCTGGAGCCTTATGCTGGTAGAGTTTACCCCTCTTTTTGTGTGAAAATATAGCACCTTCAGGCCATTATGACTGTGTTGGCAGTAGGCATCTTGTACTGGGCTAGTATATGCGGTACAGCTTTGCAAGCCAGGCAAGGTCTTGGTAAACCTGCTGCTTTTAGTAAGTAGAGTAATACTGTAGTTACACAGGTGAGTTGAAGGCAGCAGGCATCAACACTGCTGCTGGAAGAAGTGGTCCTGCCTTCCTCCTCCCCCTTATCCCAGCCGTGGTGCCACCAACCCACCACCCTTCCTGTGCCAGCACAGGGGTTGTGCAGCCGCTTGCTGAACCACGCCGTGAGGACAAGTAGGTCAAAGCAGTTGGAAATTGGGTTGTTTTCTGCATCTCATCTGCTGTTCAGGGTCAGAAATGAGCAGGAGGGATGGGACTGCTGCTGGGGACATTCATGGTTTGTGCCTGGCTTACTGATCACGATGCCGTAGTGTTAGATGCAGGCAGAGCTTCACTTTTAAAGCCTATAAACAAAACTTGCTTGTGAGCCTGGATTTTTGAACTCTGGGTTGTGCTGGGTTTCTTTAAAAGCGTGTCTCAAGGCTTTAAAAACAAACTGATTGACCATATCTGAACATAGAGCTAGAGATAAAGCTTCTGAGTGCCAGGGGTAGCTGGATAAAGTCAGGAACAGCTTTTTCCCAGTTCTGCTTACAACAAGGTCAGAAAGAGCTCTTGATGTTTTTCCATAAAACTGGGGTGTTGAGAAGCTTTTTTATGAAGCACACTTTGACACTCCTCAGAGGTGTCTTTACAGCATCTGCCTAGCTGTCTCCCCATTATTCCTGACTCACTAAGCATCTTAGGAAAAGCCAGGATTGCTGCTAGGATGCAAGAAATCTGAGTAATGGAAGTAAGAAATACAACAATTTGTTGGTGAGGGGGATGTCTGCTAACTGTCATGCGTGTTGTTGCAGGTAACTCTAAAATCGGGTAGCAATATATTATACTGGAGAACAACAGGGATTCTCATGGGGTCCAAAGTAGTAAAACCAGTTCTGGTGAAAAACATCACAATTGAAGGTAAGTGATATTTGCCTTTTAGGTCTAATCTCACTCTTTCGTCACAGTGTTTGCCAAGTGCCGTTTCTACTGGTGTGTCTACAGCACCGAAGTGGCTTTTTTTAGCCCCCTTGTCCCCTGTCTCCTCCTCTAAAGTGCAGAAACAGGACAGCAAAACGTCACACTCAGGAAAAGGCTGAAAAATTAATTTAGCTGGTAAATGATGCCATCTACTGGAGAAGACTGGCTTAGCAAATAAAGAGAGCGAAAAAGGAATAAACGGGTTTTCTTTAATGTAGCATAGAAAGACCATGCTTTTTGGTAAGCCTTTCAACAGTGACACATGGCTATATAGATGTCTCTCATAACAGTGACAGTTAAATTACTATTTAAATAATGTAATTAATCTGGGATTGGTCTTTTGGTCCTGTTCTAAGTGTAATCAAACTTGGAGTGTCATATAAGGTTCTTACACGGGTCAGACGTGCATTGAGGAGCAAAGATTAAAGACGTAAATCATGAGTCAGCAAAGCCAAAGTGTCTAAAGTGAGTGGTGAAGGTCTGTGACTTTTAAGCTGTGCTACCCAGCTGGCTTGCTTTCCCACGTAAGCGGTAGGCAGTAGTTACGGAGCATACCCCTCTGTATTTCAGTGCTTTAGCTGTAATTTATCTTACAGGAGTTGCATATACGTCTGAATGCTTCGCATGCAAGCCTGGTACCTTCAGTGACAAACCGGGTTCATCTGGGTGCCAGGTGTGTCCAAGAAATACTTATTCTGAGAAAGGAGCTAAAGAGTGCACCAAGTGTAAAGAAGAAATGTATTATGCAGGTACATAAATCAAATGGGATAAGCAAAACCAGAAGAGTCTTGAGTACATAAGGTCATAAGCTGTTCTTGTGTGCAGATGTGAGAATGGTTTTATCCGACAATTAATTTAGTCTCCAATTGATATGCAAAGGGAAAATGAAGATGGAGCTTCCTAGAAGTTGCACAGGGCACTTATAGACATAATGGGCCACACTTGACCTTGGCTAGAATCACCTACACTAATATAAAAGGATGATGATCTTTTGAGACCCCGAAGGGAACTGGTCTTCTGAAGAATAATAACAGTCGTGCTGTGCCCTCTTGTGGTTATTTGTGTTACTGGTTGGCGGTGACCTGAATTGGCTTCATCACTGCCTTCAGGCTTGCCATATTTCTAGGAATCTCCTTTCCAAATCCTCTCCTGGCCCGTTCCTGCCTCCCCTGTGGTTGGAAGATGTGGTGAGCTAGTTGCAAACCCTAGTCCCCAAGGTCCTCTGCATTCCCAGCTGTGGTTAGCTGATGATCATCAAATAACATGGGCAAAATCCATTCTTCGTGGTCAAAATGTCTTCAGTTTTCTTCCTTGTAATTGTTTTATAAGAAAGTTTTTGAAGAATCAATTGTCAACCATAACACCTGCTATTACAGATTCTGCAAATGCTTGGGGACCTGTGCCTGTGCTCATAATGGGAATGGGAATTTTGCAAAAATATCTGGGGAAAGGAAAAATTGGGCTAGTGTTGTAAGGAAGTTTCTAATGGGTTAGAGTGTTTTTGTTCCTTATCAAGTGAGAGCATATTTCCGTGCTTGGCAAACTACACAAATTGCTGCTTGAAGGTGAAGGGGTGGGGTAAAGGTTTGGGTGACTCCCTGGTTATACTGAATCGATGAATTTCAGGGTGAGAGTACCAGCATAGCTGGTATTTTCCCTATTCCCCCACTTCAGTTCAGGGGAAGGGTAGACTCCATTAAGAGTTTGAATTTTCATTGTCGTTTTGTATTTTTCTGCTGACTCACTTTAATCTCCAGATTTTAAGCTTGTTATGGTTGTTTCCAGGGACCATTTGATAGTTTAACATCCTGTTCCTCACCCTTTCTTTTTAGATGAGGGATCCAGTGCATGTATAGAGCGTCCTCCATGCACAAACAAAGACTTTTTCCAGATCCATACTCCGTGTGATAAGGAAGGAAAAGTAAGTAGAAGGCATGATACTACTTTTAAGCTGATTGAGCTTACTGTGGTCTCTTGATTTGCAAACAAGGTAGGGTTTCTAGGAATCGCTTTCCCAAGTGCTTTCCCAATTTACTTCCAGCATTGGACACCTCTCAGGCTTTGGGCTTGTCCTTTAGCTTCCTTTTCTCCAGCATTTATCCGTTTGTAAGAATCTGCTTGTCAAGGGTCTGCTTAAGGGATCTGTTGTCATGAAATGCTAAGCTCCTTGCACCTGTGATTAGTCTGACTGGGCCACTGGTGCTACCTCCATGCTCATAAAAAACCAGGGTTGGGGCACAGGGTGAAGTACTGTCCCAGAGTAAACCCTACTGTTTAGTTGTTAGCAGTCTTTCCTGGCATAATTTTGGCTTGTGACAACTTACCCTGTCACAGCAATGCCCAGGCATGATTCAGGTGCTACCATGGCACAGGAGCATTGGACATGACCGTACCTATTTCAGGTGGAAGAGTGGCTGCCTAGGTATGATGTGCATCACGTTGCTTAGTTTTAGCATCAAAGAAGAACCCGTGATCTGTTGAAATAATTGTATGTACATAGCCTGGGAGTATTCATGTGCAGCAGCAGAGCTTAGCTGCTAACGATGTGCTTGCCTCATGGGATGCCTTGAAACACCTGGACTCTCAGTAGGTTGTTTTACCTAGAGATCTTAGATCCACTGGGTGTCTCATAGAGGGACCTGCTGGTGGAGCAGCCTGGCTTTGGAAGTCTCCTGCTCTTTGTCCCAGCAGTCAAGTGGGGATTTTGGTGGAATTTGGAGAAGAAACTCCTATTTATTGGAACACGGAGCCTACAGAGGTGTGGACACGTGGTCAGGCCTGTTTTGTCTCTTTTCTTCCCTTTCCCATCTCTCTTAGATCTGGATGGGATGACAAGTAGTCAAAATCCATAGCACCTGTAGGTTGCTGGCCTAATATTTGCTGGCAGAATGGAGTATTTTGGAGTCACCTGGTCAGCCAATTCCAAAATGCAGCTGAGAGTTCGTGTGCTTCAATAATGAAGCATCAGTGAGTTTTGCCCCAGAGCTGGCAGGCTCCACAACCTGGTCTTGACTCACTGATTCTTGCTCTGTTAACTGCCTGTAATGACTCGAGGAATTAGCGGCAGTGTTCATTGCTACACCCCCAGGTACTGCTTTTACCGGCAGCCTCCTGTGGAATACCCCGTCACCGCTCTGTGCAATTCAAGGCACCCTGGCATTGAGTAGGCTCCTACTATTGACACTCTTCCTGCCTCCTCAATGGCCTTTCCCTTCACTGAGGGACATCATCAGAATACAAAGTGGGTCTTTCTGGAGACACCCTTCATCTTCCAGTTGCAACAACAAGATGTGTCGTAGACGCACAGATACCAGCTGGGTTTTTAGGACTGCTTTCACCATTTAGTGCTCTGCATCTCTGGAAATCAGTCCAGGTTTGCCGTACTCCCCAGCTGTCTCTCCATGGGATGCAGTCCAGTGAGAGGGCCTGACTCTGCAGCCCATCTTCAGGCGAACAGTGGCTGTAAAGCACCAGCCTAGAGGCCTATTGATCCATGGCTTACTAAAAGCAGCCAGGTTTCTCAATGGACATTAGATTATTGTCTCCCTCCTGCTGTCCCCCAATCCATGTGTAGAAGGGACCTCAGGAGATTTAGGCATTTGACTCCTATTGACTTTTCACCTATCTACTGCCTTAAAAATCCCAGGCTGATTGCTTCAGCCCCAGTCTTAGGAACCCTCACCTGCGGGGCTGCGGGCACTCTCTCGCCTTTTTCTCTCTGCTCAGACACAGTAGGATTGCTTTAGTGTGCCCAGTGTGGGCTCTGGGCAACCACACAGGTACTCCTGAGGCTTTTTAATTTAAATGCTGTGCACCCTGATGCTACTGAAGCATTTCTGGAGTGATACTCCAGAAAATCCTCTAAATGTTCAGGAGCAGCAAGGGCAGGCTGATCCGTAAGGGCCAGATGTCACTCTGACAGCAGGAGCAGTCCCACAGTGCCTGCGCAAAGTGAGCAAAACAGACTCAGCGTTGGTGGCCAGATTCATAGAATCGTGGAATCATAGAATCAGTAGAATCATAGAATCGTCTAGGTTGGAAGGGACCTTTAAGGTCGTGAAGTGCAACTATTAACCTAACACTGCCAAAACCACCACTAAACCATGTCCCTCAGCACCACATCTACCCACCTTTTAAATACCTCCAGGGACGGCGATTGCACCACTTCCGTGGGCAGCCTGTTCCAGTGTTTGATAACCCTTTCGGTGAACAAATTTTTCCTGATATCCAATCTAAACCTCCCCTGGTGTAACTTGAGGCCATTTCCTCTCATCCTATTACTATTCAGCCCAGGTTGCTAGACAAGTCCATAGTGATGAGACATGACCAATGTCAAGCTGGGACATCAAATCCATGGGTCAGTCATGATTTGGGTCAATCAGTGTACCTGACCTGGCACAGGCATGGCTGTAACGCAGCTCGGGCAGGACAAAGGGCCAGAACCTCAGCTTAATTGCATCTCCCAGGAGCTGAGGCCTGAGCCTGCACTGAGGCTTCTTCCAGCTTCTCTTTCAAACAGCTTCAGAACTGGTCGATACTTCTTGAACAGCTCTGTGTTATGAGGGCTAAGCTTGAGTGCAGGCAGCTCAGTGCCCAAGGGGGCAGGGGCCTGTGCTGAACCAAATTCATAAGGTGAAATCTCTCCTGTCAACCTCTGTACCCATCCCTCTGGCCTCAAGGATCTTTGATTGCGCTGCTGGGATCAAAGGGTGGAAGTACCCAGAGGGGGAGCTATGGCCAGGTTAAAGTCTTGCCAGTTGCGTGTCTAAACTCTGGAACTCAACTATTTTTTGTCTTGAGATATTAAGCCTTTTCAGGAATAGACCCAAAGACAGATGAAATTTGAAACCCAGCATCACAGGTGATGCACCTCACGTAAGCCTTTTCCTGAAGTCAGAAAACTTGTATGTCATCAAAGACAGGTGATGTCAGAGAGGTGATGCCATTGTGTATGGTAACACTAAGGACTGACTCACGTTAGTGTTTATAGACTGCTCCTGTGTAAAGTGGAGGGACTGGAGAGTGGCTGGAAGAGTTCCTGTGTGGTTTTGGCATTTGCTCAGTAGGTGAAAATGGCTGGAGAGAAAGTGAGGACTTTCCAAAGAACAGGCCAGTGTGGAGAAAATGCAGAACTTGTGATGTTCTCTGCTAACAGATGCCTTCTTGATAAAGGGATTTTATAATGAAGAAGTTATATTTTGGGTTACTATGGTTAAAATGCAGACATTGCTTATGCGGTTGTTAGAATTATTTGTCTGACATTCCTCAGAAACATTTTCATGGGAAAACCCACTAGATAAATAGGAATTAATAGTAGTAATTGTTTTAAGCTTCACATTTTTGCTTTGCTCTTAAGGCCTGAAATCTTGGAATTGCCTGTGAAGCCAGTTGCTTCTGTTTGCCTTCTCTGCCCTTCCCTTTATTGTCCTGGATGTGCAAGGTCTGGTTTTGGCATTGGGAATACCTTAATTTTACTTACAAGGGGGACCTTGATTGGTGCATCTAGTCCTGAAGCTTCGTAACACACCATGTGAGCTCAGTGTCTTCTCCTTCCAGACTCAGATCATGTACAAATGGATTGAACCCAAGATCTGCAGAGAGGATCTCCCTGACGCACTGACCTTACCTCCTTCTGGAGAGAGGAAGGATTGTCCACCCTGCAATCCTGGCTTTTACAACAACGCCTCATCTTCCTGTACTCCTTGCCCACCAGGCACATTTTCGGATGGGACACAGGGTAGGAGTCCCCAGAAAAATTGCTTGTGTCCCCAAAAGCAGTTGTCCGCTTGCATGTGACTTAGTTTAATGACACATCATCATAAGCCAGAGTTCATTTTGCATACAATACTTATTAAATAACATTGGACAGAGGGAGCTGGATATCTGTTTTCTCCCTGAAGTCCTTTCTTATCAGGGGTTTCTGCTTTAAGTTGACTTGCTGTGTTCTAGCTGCATTTCTTGGCTGATATAAACATCCTAAGGATTATTTTAAGGGATTCTGAGAAGGGAATCAGAACTTTTACAAACAGTAATTCTGCCTCACCCATTCTCCTGTTCATGCCACATTCTTCCATGTGAAAATCTCATTTTAAGCACTGTCAGATGAGTACCCTGCCAACATTATCAAGCCTAAACTCTGGCTTGTTGATTCTGAAATGTATTGGCCCAGTGGTCACCTACAGCATTTTGTGGGAGCTCATGTCTTCCAGTATGATCTAACCTTCAGCTGAAGCCATTAAAAAAGGAAGGGGGATAGGGGGATCAGTTGCAGATTACTTGCCATGAGGTTATGATCTGCAATTTATAAAATGCTAGTCTTGTTTCCACTCTTCTGGTCCTGATAAGTCTTTGGCAGTTTAATTATAAAGAAATAAATTATCTTCTTTGCTCATTACTTGCCCCAGAGAGTAAAAAAGTAATGTCTATGTTCTTTAAAACACTGTTTGAGATGTGCTTTGGGTGTGTGATTTCCTTTCCTGCCCTCTTGCCCTGTAGAGTGCAAAGCCTGCCCTGCTGGGACAGAACCAGCTCTTGGGTTTGAGTACAAGTGGTGGAACGTCCTGCCAGGCAACATGAAGACGTCTTGCTTTAATGTCGGCAACTCAAAGTGTGACGGGATGAACGGTGAGCCAAACTCCCTATGTCGTTACGTGCTTGTCTTTCTTCTGCACTGATCACTGTTATGATGGAGCACCCATCAAAATCAGTATGCTCTTTACTGTCTGAGTCACAACACAGAGTTTTCCTTCTTCTCTTTAATTGCACCAGACTTGAAAATTCCTGTTAGGAGACAGTGTCAATAAATATCAAAAAAAAGAAATAAAAAACCCTCTCATATACCAGAAGAGGGCAGGAGCTGCAGCCTATACGAAGTACCCCAGCCAAAGACCTATTCCACTGTAGACTTTGATGCATCTGAATATCCCCATTGAAAAAAACCCAACTATTTGACTTCTCTCTAGTTTACCTCCTTTCATGTTTTGTGACAACTATGCCCTTCGAGGTCACACATAATTCTTTTGGAAAACTTAATTAAAGTCTGTGATCTTTGTTCATTTAGCACTCAGCTTTCTCTCTGCACATGTGCTAAAATTGCAGCAGAGAGCAGTCACGGCTCACTGGTGAAAATGGTCCCGTCAGGACTTCTCCCACCTCCAGCCTTCTCTGAGGGATTTTCCTCAGCCTGATCTGCCCTGCCAGGCAGGTGTAACTCAAGCTTTGAATTATGCCTGTTGAGCAGAGGGCCACTGAAGTATATGCTTACTGTTTAACGCATAGATTCATTGATTCATCTGTTTTAAGGCTGGAAGAGATCAGATGGATCACCCCCCTTGAGCTGCACAGCACAGGTCAGGGAATTTCAATTGCTTTGGTGATTTCAAGGTGACATTTGGCTATAAAATCAGCAGTTAATACAATTACTAAAATTTTTCATTCAGAAGCATTATTACACTGCTGTATAGTTTATACCAGGTATCTTTAAAATGTACTAAAGTACTGAATTGCTTAAAAAAGTATGGTTACATAGAATTTTTTTGCCATATGACCCAGAAACCATCCATTTTCTGAATTTTTTTTTTTTTTTCATCCTGTGAAGGTTGGGAGGTGGCTGGTGATCACATCCAGAGTGGGGCAGGAGGCTCTGACAATGACTATCTTATCTTGAACCTGCACATCCCAGGATTTAAGTAAGGAACGGGATTTTTTTTTTTTTTTAATTTCTAATTTATCTCTGACTCTTACACCTATTTCACACGATCCCTGGAATGAACAGTTTTCCTTTCTGAAATGCAATGATGTCATGAATGAGAGACAAGGGGAAACTTGGATTTTATTCCTGTGTCCCCAATCAGCCCATTGCTTCAGTCTGAGCTGCCAGCCGCTTGGCTATCTGGAAACCGAGAAAAGATATTCCTATCCCTCTGTTTCTAAATTATCCCAAAGTAACCAGCTAGATCTGCCGTGGGGTGGATGCCGGTGCCTGCCCTGAAGGTGTTTTACAGAAACCCCCATTACTTTGCTCTGTGGCTTTGGGCAGCCTGCACAGCCTGTGCTTCCCATGAGCTGGTGGAGAGATGCAGGCACCGCAGGAGAACAGGACATCCCACCTCTCCTGGACCCTCAGACAGCATGAAATTAGCTGCTTGAGGTGCTTGTGCCTCTTTTTTGTTGAAAGACTCCTAGCTCAGACCGGGTGCCAAATACTCAGACAGGTAAGGTATGGCAAAATTAACTTCACCCTCTTTTTGCTGTATCTCAGCTGAAGGGGGTTGTGACTTCTTACGCCCAATGAGCAAACCCTGTTTTTTATTTTACAGTATGGGCAAACAACAATTAAAACCAAAGAGAAGCAATGGGTGTGTCCCAGTTTAGTGTTTACTGTTTAATACTTTGCAGGGGAGCACCCTGAATACTTCTGGTGTGCACGAAATTCCTGAAAGCGTCTCTTGCCAGTGGAGGGCAGATGCAATTAAATCGGTGTAAATCACTTGAAGCATGTAATGCATTTAAGCGATAAGATTCCCTACCAATATGGTCAAATTTGGGTGTTGATTATAAGGGGGGAACTGTACCATAAAGAAGTCAGACACTTAAAAACCAATCCTGCTGTGCCCAATACCCTGTGCAGAGCCGCTGTGCAAACCTGGCCTCCGCAGTTCTGCGAGGGCAGGTTTTGTATGACGGGGCTTTGATGCTTTCCCCGCTCTACAAAAAGCAATTTGAAGGATTGACTGCTGCCTGTCCGGAGAGCATCTTGTAAATGTTTCGTTCCTTCTCTGTTAAACAGACCTCCGACATCGGTGACAGGAGCGACTGGGTCAGAACTAGGACGGATTACTTTTATTTTTGAGACCATCTGTTCAGCAGATTGTGTGCTGTACTTCATGGCGGTAAGTGGGACCTCTCTCTCCATGACTGAGGACTGAGCCCGCTATTCCACACGTCACTTTAATACCTCTACATAGGTGTGATTAGTTGCACTTGCTTTATTATGACTAAGATTAAGTATGACATTAGTTTAATATCTGCGGTGCCCTTGCAGGAAGGATTTAATGAATGACCTAGGAAAATTCCTCCACCACGTGAGCTGTGAACCATTCCTGGTTATCTGTTTATTTTGAAAGGAAACATTGGACACCAAAAAGCCAAATCTGCCCCTGTTAAAGCGACTGATAAAGTTCTCAGTGTCTCTCATGCAGCTGAGTTAACCTCTAGGAGTTTAATAGAGTCACAAGTCAAGATGTGGGACAGAGGGATGGGAAACGGACAATTTGGAAATTTCTTCTTCATCCCATCAGTGACCTGGGGAATCAGTAGGGCAGCAGACAGACATTTGTTTGTGAAAGCAAAGTGCTGTGTTTTTTACTTTCCTCATTTCCTAATTGAAAGTCCATCAGCTGAGGAATGTAACTGAATCTGCGACTGCTCCCTTGCCTGTGCCATTGCAAAGGGAAGCTGGTCCTTTTTTTTATTTTTATTTTTTATTTAGTGGTACTTCGCAGGAATCTGCTCTTTATTTAAAGAGAATTAAGTGGAAATTAGGTGGTAATTTAAGGGAATCTGCCTTTAGTGGTAATTTAAAGGAACTTGTTTTAAAGGAAAAGCATCTTTCACTGGAACATTTACAGCTGATGGAGAATCAGAAACATGAACATAGACTGAGCAGGTTTTTCTTGTGTAAACTTTGACACTGTCTTATTGGCCTCAGTTCTGTTTCACTAGAGACACTGACAAAGTGGGTATATGAAGATAGTGGGAACTACAATTTTTCTTTGAATTTTGGCCTTCCCCTTTCTGTGCTCTGGTACCCACATGTTTTATACATAAGCAGAATTTCAAATCTGAAAGAACCGCTGTGCTCAACCTGTCCTCATAACGTCTATAACCTGCTATAGGACTTTGAACTTAACTGTTGTGGGAACTAGAGCATCTTTTGGAATAGGCACCCATTCTCAACTGAAAAATTGCCAGTGGTGGGAAACAGAATAAATATGTTTGCTCTCCTTTATTAAATGTTAAATGCACTTTTAAAGTATTTTATATATACTAATCTCTATATTATAAAGCACTAGTGTTTAGTGTAGTATGACTGCACTTTGTTTTTAAAAAAAAAATGTCCATTTTATAGGATGTTAACCGAAAAAATACCAATGTGGTGGAATCATGGGAAAGAAGTAAAGAGAAACAGTCCTACACTCACATCATCTCCAAAAATGCTTCCTTCACATTCACCTGGGCCTTTCAGAGAATAAACGAGGGCCAAGATGTAAGTACTTCTTTATGTACAGGGCTTTACAACACAGCTCTGCTTGGACACTTAGCACCAGAGCTCTTGCCCTCCATTGAAGCTCACAGGCTTCTTCTAAGGGGCGAGTGGCTGTCACCATATAGCAGCCCTTGGGAGGCAGCTGTGGATAAACCATCCATGTTGAAAGACAGACGCACGCATAAATCAATCCCTGAATTGGTGCAGTGGTGCACAGAGCTGTGGTTATTGTTCAGATACAATGGTGTGATGACACCAGGGTGGTTTCCTTGGCTCTCGTTCCAGAGCAGACAGTTCATCAATGACATGGCAAAGATCTACTCCATCACGGTGACCAATGCAGTGGATGGAGTTGCCTCTTCTTGCCGGGCCTGCGCACTGGGCTCCGAGCAGTCTGTCTCATCCTGCGTGCCCTGCCCGGCAGGACACTACATCGAGAAGGAGACTAGCCAGTGCAAGGAGTGTCCGGCCAACACCTTCCTGTCCATCCACCAGGTCTATGGCAGGGAGGCCTGCATCCCATGTGGGCCTGGCAGCAAGAGCACCAAGGTACAGAAACTGGGAATCTCTGAGTGATGGGCAGACAGGGTTTATTGGGGTATGAGCACTCAAAGGGCCGGTTTTAGTGCTTTCCTACAGGTATGTGCCTTGTGAGCATTGGAGTGTAACTATAACCAAGGATCCCATTTCAAATATGTCCCTACTCTAATTTCTGTTTGTAATTACGCAATAAGAAGATAAAATTGACCACATCGGCTCAAAAAAAGGTTAATTTCAAGAAACTGTACTGGGTACAGTGTAAGAACAGGGCAAGCATATATGTTACTTCCACCTACAGCTGTCCCAGACTGCTGCTGTTTTAAACTCAGGGACTTCCTCAGCTGGATGGTGTTTCTGTGCCTTTGGAAACCTGCAACAAGTTCCTCTTATATGAAATTGCCCTTAAGCCTATATAAACATATATCACATGCAGCATCCTGGAGGACCTGCACAGAGACTTAAAGAACTGCTCCAATTGGTTTGTATTCTGCCTGTCTTCAGCTGGGTTCATATCCTGTCCCTGTTTCCTGTTTCTTGTGTTTCCTTTGCAAGATGCAAGTGTTCTGGTGTATCCACAGGGCTTTAAGCTGGGACATTGGGTTCCTAAAAGCACCCACAACAAAACAAAGCAAGAAACTCTGCATTTTCTTGGCTAATGCAGCAGACAGCATAAAGGTCAAGTTTAGGGAACATTAAAGTCCTGATATGTGATTGCAAGGGACTGAAATGGGAATGGGAATTCTCCCAGGGGAAAGGTGAATTGCAGGAATAGGACAAAAGTTCCGCTCCATCCTTAACAAGGAAAGCAGTCCTGTCTGCACTTGCTTGCTTTAACTCCCAGGTGAACGGTTTGCTTCTGGTCCATAACTACTCTTTAATGGATGCCTCTCCTTCTCTGAAGGACCACTCCGCCTGCTTCAGTGACTGCCTGGTGTCGTATGTCAAGGATAACCAGAGCCTGAATTACGATTTTAGCAACCTCAGCCAGGTGGGCTCATTGATGAGCGGACCCAGCTTCACCTCCCGAGGAACCAAGTTCTTCCACTTCTTTAACATCAGCCTGTGTGGGAATGAGGTGAGCTCAGCTGGTGTTGAGTGTTGGGGGGATTAACCAACTTGCTGCCTGTGTTGATGTTCTGTGGGATCATACTGAGACAGGAGACGAGGACTCCGCTACAGCTGAGCTGTCACTGACAGTGTGCAAACAATTCCCTCTGGATCTTGCTCAGCAGTGCAAGAGGACCTTTGAGCAGCCATGTGATTTTCCAGAGCAGAGATGACAGTGTTTTAGGCATAAGTGACGCTTAGAAGAAAAACCCTGTCACATCCCTACCTTTTCTTAGTTCTTGTACCTTCAAGTCACTTGGGTCACAACGCTGACCTTTTTGTGCTGCCACCAAGGAACTTGAGTGAAGAGTCAGAGTCCTTCAGTTGCCAACTTCTGTCCATATGTTTCCCTCACGACTTGGGCTGGAGATGTCACTGTGAGCAGAGCCCCTGGTCACCCTGCTCTCTGCCAGTGGCTGAGGTGCCCATTGCTGACTTTGATTGCAGCCTTTTAAAGTGGTGTGAAAATGTGTTTAGTCCGTGAGTGCAAACAGCCTCTGCCCCAGAGTCGAGATTTTTCCGTCTGGGGCTTGGACTGTACCAGAGCGTGTTGTCACATACATAAATGGAAGTTTTGGAGGAGTACCAGTGATGTGTATTGTCCCATTAAAGCCAATGCATGTAGTTTACATTAATGTTCAGCCCTGTAAAGTTCTGAAGTCTCTTTCCCATGTACCAAAGGGTTTGCATGAGTTGACTCAAATGAGTAGTCACATTTCTTTACCGTGTTTTGCATACTTTTAGGCTTAAATGTGTGTTTAAGTACCAACTGGATTAGAGCTGCTAACAGGTAGATCCACAAAGGTACAGATATGCTCACTCCCTGGGGGATCTGGTCTTCATTTTCCCAAACTACTACTATGGTACTACAGTACTACCAACCATATATTTAGGTCGCGAGTGCTTGGCATTTTGTCAGGACAACTGAGTCTGGTGATTTGTCTTTCATTGCTGTTGCTCTGAGATTCTAGCACTTGTCTGGACATGTGACATTAATGCAGCATGCAAGGCTATATATCTGTTTAGGGGTTTCGTGTATTTGTGCTTTGAAAATATTTTGTCTGGATTAAATCCCAAATAAAGAGGTATTCTATAGTACATTATTTAAAGGCAAGGGAAATGTGGTTTTCCTTTGCAAGCCATTTTATTATGCTCTGCAAATAAACACTATGCTGTCAAGATAAACAGAGTGCTTTGTAGCACAGGTTTCTGATAAGACACGTACCAGAGGTGACATCGTGTTTCTGGGTCTGTACAAGGTTTTAATCAGAGCTTTCACAATGGCACGGTTTGTTGTTGCAATCTGCCCCTCTCATGATAGAAACATCAAGTTGTTTCTAAGGTGCGGTAATGAAACTCATCCAGTTTGCAATCAGGAAGTTTGCAATCTCTCCTTTCCCAAACTTTTTCATGTCTTATCAACAACCAACAGCTTCCTCATTTTTTCTGATTGTCTGCAGGGGAAGAAGATGGCTATTTGCACTGACAATATCACAGATGTTACTCTGAAGGACATGGTTGCGGAATCAGAAGATTTTTCCAATTTTGTGGGAGCTTTTGTCTGTCAGTCCACCATCATCCCATCGGACAGTAAGGGTTTCCGAACAGCCCTGGCTCTGCAGTCCAACAGCCTCGCCGACAGGTTCTTAGGTACATGGTTTGTCTTCTGCTTATTGTTATCATGGAGGTACTCTCGTGTATTTAGGGCTGCAGAGTAGATCCTTCTCAGCTCAGCGGTGCTGCATTACCTTGGGGGAACAGTGAAGGGGCAGCCCAAGATTCAGTCCCACTTTGTCCCTGAGCTGTGAAGCAGATCTGCACAGATGCCCTTGCTTTTTGCTGCTGCTTCAGTTCAGCTGATGGCTGGAGGAGAAGAGCAAGGACTGACCCCATTCTTTTTTTTCCATGCCTGTATTACTCACTCCTCCCTGTGTTTGGTCTGGTGGGTCCCATGGTGCATAGAATTTCAGCACAAAAATCTGGAGAATGTAATTGAAAAGCACTGTTTTTCTTTCATGTTTCCTACCCACCTCACGTAGGGCAAGTTTCTGCCCATGCCAAGTCCCCACTTGGGCAATTTCAGAAGAAGAAGCTGGTGTTGGGACATAATTATGCGAGGAAGGAGGAGGCTTCGGGCAGCATGGGGCCGTTCACATCATTAAGTCTTGCATTGCTCCGGCTCGCAAGTTCCCAGAGTCTAAGGCCAGATTAGACAATGAAGTCATTTAGTCTGCTCACCTATCCATTACAGGCACTGAGTGTTTGTACTTTCTCTGTGGCACTGAGCCCGGAAACTCATGTTTGACAAAAGCACGTCTTTGGAAGAGCATTCAACCTGGACTTTTAAGATTGCCAGAAATAAAAGCTTTGCCACCATCACTGATATTTTTTTCCACTGGTCAAACACCATCTCTGTATTTTGTTTTAAAGCAGACTTGTTTCCTGTTAGAATTTGCCTGGCTTCAGTTTTCAGCTCTTGCTTCTTGTTGTTCTTTCTCCATTTCACACCCACATTTTCCTCCTTGGAGAAATATTTTTGTACTGAAATCATCACGTCCTCCCCAGTCTGCTCTTCTGATAAACTAAGTAGACCATGTTCTTCTAAGTCTCTTGCTATCGTGTATTTCTCTCAAACATCTGAATGTTTTAGGCTCTTTCTGCAGGCTCTGTATCTTGTTATTATATTTTCTTAAAGCATGGGCGTCAGAATGGAATAGTATTCCAGTATTTAATTCACTATAATGGCAATAAAAATCACTTCTGCGCAAGGATGGAATCCCTGAGTCCTTCTTTCTCCAAACTCATGGGATTTCATCACGGCTTCTTGGATCTGATGTCCACTGTAGATCGCTTTCAGAGGTACAGTTTCCAAGGGAAAAATCTCTCTTCCTTAGGACTGGCCTTCATCCCTTACTGCACTTGGCTGCACTGAAATATGTTTAGTGTGATTGGGACCAGCTTACCAAGTGAACCAAGTTGCTCTGTATTTCATGCCTGTTCCTTTTAATCTTTGACTCATCTCCACACTTTCCCAACACTGATTATATAGTTACTTGCAGATCCCTGATAATAATCTAGCATTTTGGGACTCCAATATCAATGCCTAGAGAAGCCTGGAGACATAGCACATTTGATGACAATTTGCCATGGCCAGATAATTTTATAATTAGTTAGTTAAATAATTTTTAATCCAGAGTGGGCACTTCATTGATATTACACTGCTGACTTTTTAATTATAATCTCATGTGTTAATTAGTGAAATACTTGATAAATTTACATAATTTTCTTCAGCAACCAAATTCATCAGCACTCAAGGAATGAAATCAGATTTGTTCAACAAGAGCTGTTCTCCATAAATTCATAATGACTGTCACTTATTATGTAGCTGTCCATTAACTGAAACCTGTCTTCCACTTCCCATTCCTGTCTTTTTGCCTCGTCGCGTTAGCCACATTGTAATTTGGCTCACCATATCCTCTCTCCATCAGTCTTTTGACATTTTGCGATCATTAAAAGCTCTATTAAAGGTCACTCTTAGGTATGGGTTTGCTAGTTTATAAGTGTGCATGCCAAGTAGATGCCAATATCCTCTCCTGCCACTGAACGAATGAGATGTTCAGTCATTGTCTTGGAAAGCAAGGAGATAGTCTTGATTTTTTCCTAATACAGAGGAAAGACATCAAGCTCTTCTGCTGCCTTTTGTTTATCACAATTGTTACATTTTAAAATGGTTGAAGTTTGCCGTTCCTATCTATAAGATGTACTTTTATTTCTAGTATTACTAAAAAAGTTCCAAACTTACAATTTTTCTAATGCTGCCAGAGGCTTTCCCCTGAAGTCTTCGGCATCCATTATAATTTTTCTGTAACTCATACCTTTTGATTTTATTCGGTTCTCTATTCCTCCTCCATTAAGCTTGTGCCAATGTTTTTATTTGAATCGCTCTTTTACCGCTGTTCTGATCCAAGGTGGACTCTTAGTCAAAGCTGTTGTCATTCTTGAGAGAGTCGTCGTGGCTTTTTTGCCATGTAATTACTATCCTCTGAAGAATGACATATGTTTTTTCACACTTGATTTTGCTTCTAGTGTTCTTATTTTTGAGAAATTGCACTTTGAGATGCCATCTCTACAGTACTGTGTATTGCATGGAAATATTCTCTCATTGCCTCTGTTGAATATAATAAGCTAGGGACCTAGGAGCTATCATCTTCCAGTCTAGTGAGTACCTAATCTCTGTCCATTGTGTTGCAATACAAATTTAAGTTACCCTGTTTTCGATGCAATGACTTTGATGAGGAGAAATGATCATCCTTGCTGACATCAGCACGGGTTCTCAGACTGGAGGCCCCTCCCCAATAACCTGACATATTTCTGCACACAGTCCTGATGGTTGCTGCAGCGCAGCTCATTGTGGTCTGTCTGTTGATGCCATGCTCTGTAGCTATCCCTCACCTGCAAGCCCTCCTGAGCGATGTCATTGAGCTTGTTGATCCATGTGCTTTCACAGTCCCAGGCTCTGACTTGTCCTACACCAGGCAGTAGCATCTAGTGCAAACTGTCACCTTTGTTATCTACCGTATTTACCTAAAACGGTTACAACCACACATGGATTTTCCAGCTGTGCGAATCGTCCTCCCAAATGTAATGCCAGTCAAGTCAAAGTCAAAGTCCTAAGAATTCAGCTAGGCTGTCTGAACTGTTGCAAGAACAAGTGGAAAACTTCTTTTCTACGATCTTTCCCATCTTCCCACCAGTTGCTGGCTGCTACCACTTTTTCTTGTTGTTTGCGCAATTTTTCACCTCACGAGAAGGATGCAGCCTGTCCCATTTGTACAGCTCTCTCTTCTTCTGAAACATTGCAGTGCAGCACCAATATTTTCTGTCTTCTTTGGTTCATGGGGTTGGAAGGATCTCTAAGAACTTCCATTACTTGAATCTTCCTCTATTTCATCTCTTCTCCAAAATCCATGCAGACCTGTGTAACCTGTGTTGTTCCACACACTAGCCTCCAAAATGTGCCATCAAGGCTTGCCTACAACTCCATAATCCTTCTGAATCTTGTCATTGCATCTTTCAGTTTCTCTCCCACAGTACTGCAGGTTGCTCAGGGTGTTACACGGTTGTGATGTGTTAGGGTTGTACATTCAAGGCATATGCTTTGAGCGGTTGATTGGATCAGATATCTCCAGCATTCCTTTCCCAACCTGAATTATTTTATGATTCTGTAATATCCCGTGACTGCTTTAAATTTATACAAAAGAGTAACACTTATTTACACTGGTGTTACTTTATTAATTTTTTGTTTGGTTATGTCTGTATGAAGAAATCAGACTGTATGAGGAACATACAAATCTGCAAAGTTTAGTTAGAAGAAAGTGTATAATGTCATTAAATGCTGTTAAGTGAGACCCATACCTTTCAGACTGAGAAAATGTTATATGTGAACCCCTCAGAAATCCATTCTTAGCTTGTTCCTTTTTTTTTTTTCCTCTTCTCAAATTTTAGGAGCTACTGTTGAAACAATGCTGGAAAATATCAGCATCAAGACAGATATGTTTCCTCCCTCTCCGAGCAAAACACCTGATGTGCATTTCTTTTACAAGTAGGTAAAAAATACTGTTTATTGGTACATCAAATTTCTTCATTTGTTTAAAGGAAACTAAAACTGTGAGGGGAGATCTTTAATCCACCTTATCACTTTAATCAGTATCAGGCTGATATTGATCAGCATGTTGAAGAACATCTTATGAAATCAGTAAACACTGTTTACTCAAATCTAAATAACACTTCATCCGTAGAGAGTTATACCAGAGCTTTGATTCATCCAGATGCCACTTCCAGTGTCATGTTCCTTTCCATAGTTTCTCGTATATGGCTTTGATGTGTCCACTTCCTGGTGCATATTTTCTTTCATGTTCATTTGCATTTACTTTGGTGTTACAAAACCAAACTAATTGAAGTTAAAAATAATTGTTCCAACCTGCTCAATTACTAGTGTGCTTTTCCTATTCTTCACTTTCCTCCATAAAAAGAATACCTCAGCTTGGGTAAGAATTAGCTCAAAGATCTCCTCAATGTGTACATGCTGGTATCTTCATGTGAACTGGGTTTCTAAGCTTGGACTCTGGAGCCCTTAGGGCTACTCAGCTTATCTTAAGGCACATGCCTATATTTGTTCTACTGATTGGTTCTCCAGATTGTGTTGGCTTTAGTGATCGATCTTAATTGGCTATAGCACTTTGGATATCAACACTTTATGCATATGTGAATACTTAAGTTATGTGTCTGATTATGCAAACTGAACCCCACACCAGTGACCCTACTTCGAGTATACTATGAACTTGGCTTACAATGTCTTTCATGTTGGAATAAGGTCCATTGTTTGAATGCTCTTTGCCTTGTGCTATTTCAGGACAGCGTGGTTCTCAGATTACTAGGCGAGGAGAGAGCCATCATAAACTCTCCAGCAGAGCAACACACCAACCATGGCACCTGTGATTCTCTTTTCTAATCATTCTATTCTGTTTTGTGGGGCAGGTTTATTCCTCGACTGAGTAGAATTCAGACTAGGTAGAAAAACAGAGCAGTTCCCTGAGTGGCATCTCAGAGCACTTTGAGATTTAAACGAAATGGTGGAACTTACCCTCTTTCTGTTGCTCCTTTTTTTTTCTTCCAGCTAACAAAGGCAAAAGTGTTGTGGTAAAGGGTATTTCTTTAGGATTGCAGTTGCATGAGTGGACAGAGACCTATGGAAGAGCAACATGTATGTACTGTAGTGGAAACATTTTACGTTTCTCCTCTTGTTTGACATTAGGTCTTCAACAGCGACAACCTCCTGTGAAAATGGCCGTGCAACTGTTGTGACGATGAGATGCAACCCCAACAAACCAGACCAAGGAGACCTTTCTGTGCCCAGGTATTTAAGTATTTGTATCCTAGTAGTGCCAAAAAGCCTTTTCTCCCCAGGTAATCTTTACAAAACTCATTAGTAATTTTATACTTAACAGCAATAAGGAGTGCTGTCTCCCTCATCAGCCACCCAGGAGGTCTCACTCATTTCTCCTAGGTGAAGAATGGTGTGTCCATGACCTCTCAGCAGACCAACTGCTCTGTATTTAGGCTGTGTGGTGAGAGAGGTTAGAGCTCGGGCAGGTTGTTCCAAGCTTAAAGCCAAAACAAAATGTAGTGAGGTTTTCTTGTCTCCACTTCTCCTTTATTTCAGTTCCTTATTTTGATCTTTGGTCTCTATATTAGAACTGCCTAGTCAGGGCTTTGAGAGGTAGTTTTTCTTCCTTAATCTACAGCAGTGGCTCTGGACAAAGTGATTTTTTTGAAAAAGAGCAACATGTCCTAGAAACTATGAAACTTGCTATTGAAATGCTTATGTGAGCCCTGAGTCTGTCTAGTTCAAGTTCTATATGTATTTATTTATGTGTCTCACCACTCCTGTTTGTATCCTGAATCCCTTGTACCGGTTATGTTTAATTTGCATGACTTTTTGTTCCCTTCACTGTGATTGAAGTGACTCCAAAAGCTTCTTTCTTCCAATGTCCTGTTTATGCCTGCACCTGAAAAGCTGCAGAGGAAAAACAGTAAAAGAATATTACTCTTTAGCAACACCCTGTGATTCTTCAGAAGTTCCCCTCAACTCTGATAACTCTCCTCTTTCGGGGTTGAGGCCCATCTTAGACTGTCTGGACGTTACTATAAAACTGCTGATAGCCCTCTCACTCATCCTCTTTCCCAAAAGTTAAGTCTTCTTCCCAAAAGCTAGTAGTGCGAGAAGTGTAGGATCCTCTTTGATCCCCGTTCCTCTTGGGATGGGTGAACCATGCGTACCGGAATGAAGGCAAAGAGGCGTCTACTTCACAGGTGATGGATGAGTGATGTTTGAACACCTTTGGAGATGCTTACCCCAGTTTCTTAGGGACCTGACACTACAGACTATGCTGGGCAACAAGCCACTATCAGCTGCCGTGTGAAAATCCTCCTTCTAGTGTTACTGGTTAAACATGATGTGAGCTGTGATAACTCACCAGTAGTGAAGGAGGAGTAACCTGTCTTGCTTTTAAAAGTGTGAGCACGGGCAGAAATGGCATACAGCTGACATGACGTACCTTATCTCAGTTCTTGTTGACTTCTCCCATCCTAGCCCCCTTTGATTAGCTCAGTAGTCAGACAGCTATTTTCAAGCAGTGAGGTGTCTGATACGTGTCAAATGATACTGCATGTAACTCCTTGATCCTCAAGACATGATGTTTAGCATCACATGAAGGTACAGTGTGAGATGAAAGAGGTTGAGGGGAAAGGTTTGTCAATTCTCTCGCCATGCATATTGAAAAAATGTTCCATAATCCAGAGAGGACACTTGTCGGTTATTCAAATCAGGATAAGCCAGAATGGGCTTTTAGGGCTGTGGATTTTTCAGTCCTTCAGATCAGGATAACAGATTTCCAGATGATACAGAAAAAAACCTTGAAACCCATTTTTCTGTATGGATCTATTTCACATTTACATGACCTAGCTTCTTGCGTGGACTTTTGGCCACTGCTGCTGTTAGACCTGATGTAATTGTCAGTAACAAAAGCTGTGCGAATGTCCTGCCATTGCCAGTACAACTTTCTTTTGCAGGCTGAATACAAAATAAGATCATTAGTCTTTCTTAGACTAAGAGAAGCTGTTATCTCTTCATTAACTGGTGAACATCCTTCTAGTAATTAACCATGACAGGACAAGTCCATTCCATATGGACGAAATCACCCAGACATCATTAGAACAGCAGCAGGAACCCGATAGCAGCATTCATGCGGAACAGTCACCCAGTGCAGGAGAACAGCGATAGAGGTGCACGCTGGGCTAGCCCGTGCTGGTGAAACGCTGGAGTAGTTCTGCTGATCTCCAAGGCTTGCTTCTTTCTCTTCTCTTCATCGTAGGTGAGTGAGTAGCACTCGCTGCCAGGAACTGAACTGTTATTTTAGACCTTTGACAGCCCAACATCTGTTTTCACTTGAGAAAGCATTTTACAAACCGGGAAAAATTATTCCCCCAGATTTTACCATCTGCTGACTTGATGGATGTTTACCCATTTGGTGTACTTACCATTACCAATCTTCAGCGGCAGAATGTGGAGTGAGGATACAAATCCCAGAGTGTTTCATAACTGTTAACTAAGCTTTGCTCTCCTCCTAGCTCATGTCCCGCCGGCACCTGCGATGGGTGCACTTTCTACTTTGTATGGGAAAGTGCAGAAGCTTGCCCTCTCTGCACGGAGCAAGACTACCACGAGATTGAGGGAGCCTGCAAAAAAGGATTTCAGGTATAGGACCCATGTCTCCAGGTCAGATGGGTTCATATGTGTATAACTCGGATTCTGTTGAAATTTGGTGTGCAAATCGATATGTAAGTGGGGGGACAGTTGGGAAATCTCAGTCCGGGCTCTGAGCTGGCTGGGTGCAAGTCTTACTGTTGAGGTGCTGTGTTGAGACTCAAGGATATTTACGCCCATGGCAGCGTGGTTCCTTGTGCTGACCAGCTATGTGGGTACGGACGTGAACCCTGTATGCACTCATACATGCAGGCAAGTTATTTGTGAAGGATGGGGTGCCCAGAGGACTTCAATCCTTTAACAGCCATAAACATCAGGGGCAGGCTAGCACAGGATTCAGAATTTCAGTTCAGAAATTCATCCTTCCTTGCTTGCAATTTTTTTTGCTGCTGCCTTCTCTTGTCAAATATTAGGAAGTCCTTTCACAGGTTCAGAACTGTCCTGTTGCTCAACAGCTCCAATGCAGGCACAACACATTCACAGGCACTGTCCAACCCATATTGTGTCAGGTGAAGAGCAATATGGAAGAGGAAATCCTTTTGCCATGCCTGAATCTGCAGGCACAATCAAGGGGACAATTGAGTAGACAATATGATTCCACCTAGAGTCTGAAAACCTGAAATACATGTTTTGGTTTGCTTTCATTGAAAACAATCTTTTCTAACCTTTCTAACTCAAAACAACTTGTTTTCTTCAACTCTAAATAGTTCTCTCTTTTCCTACAAGCAGCTCACTTTTTGGTGTTTTCTGTTTTGCGTTTGAAAGGAAACCTTATACGTGTGGAATGAGCCAAAACATTGCATTAAAGGGGTTCCCTTGCCAGAAAAAAGGACCAGCACTTGTGAAACAGTGGATTTTTGGCTGAAAGTTGGAGCTGGTGTTGGTGCTTTCACAGCCGTTCTGCTCATAGCCTTGACCTGCTATTTTTGGAAGAAGAACCAGAAGTAAGTACTGCAAATTGTGATCCATATAAAAGTAAGCTAAAAACTTGATGTAGTGAACGGAAAGACATTTCATGCATCTGATCTTATGACAATGTTCATGAGAAATACCATGTTGGATCAGTCTGTTAATCCACCAAACTGAGGTTTCTTCTGCCAACAGTAGCTATCAAAAATGCTAACGAGGAAAGTATAGAAAATCCACAGCAATTTGTTATGCCATAATTTCCCAATAGGAACTGCCTTTTTAACCCCCAAGAGTTTGAAGTTGGCTTTAGGTCCTGAAGCAGCATGGCTTTCTCAAGGTCTGAAGACTAAAAGGATATCTATTCACTGTAATTAGTCCCTTTCAGCTGGGTTAAAATAAGGTTCTTGTTGCTTAGGTCTATTTTGGCAGGACATGTCTGGTACACACCCAAAAGATCCCTGCTTCTCAGACTGAACATACTGACTGTTCCGCATCCCCATTGTCCTCTGCTTCCCAAATTTCATGCCATAAACTTTCAAAATGTGATTCAACCTCCATGGGTTTTCATCCAGCTGCACCAAATGCAGACTCCGGTATCATGGTCCCCACCTCTTGCTGCTTCCTTCCACACACTGTTACACGTCTCCTTTCTGTCATCACCTCCTTGGACAGGAGTGTGATGCAGCTTCTGATAACAGGCTGAAGTCAGAACTGCTGTTGCCCCAAGCAGCACACAGGTTGCACTTCATGCAGGGAATCCTCTTGACCTACTTGTGGTCTTTTTGGGAAAAAACATGGCTGTTTTATAAGAACAGAGGTCTAATCTGGAGAGCAGGAGCTTGATGTATTATTACTACTATTCCGGTTACGTGTTTTAATGATTGAAAAATATCTAATTTCCAGTAAATACCTCAGAAGTAACTATGTGGAAGGACTGCAGATAATCTAAATTGCAAAAACCTTGAATATGGGACATTTGTAAAAAACCCTATGCCTGTCTGTCTTTGTATCTTCAGGCTGGAGTATAAATATTCCAAATTAGTGATGACAGCAAACTCAAAAGAGTGTGAGCTGCCAGCTGCTGACAGCTGTGCTATAATGGAAGGAGAAGATAATGAAGAAGAAATAGTATATTCAAATAAGCAGTCACTGCTGGGGAAGCTCAAGTCCTTGGCAACGAAGGTGAGTAGTAATTACTACTATTAATACTAAAAATAATTATTACCTTTATTTATTACTGGACGTGATGAGGCTGTGATTTGCAGAGTGCTTTGTGCAGCCTCCCACGCACACGTCACCCAGTCCATAGTCAATCCGCTGAAATCCACAGTATGGGTAATGATAGGAAATGTTGCAGGGTATTGAGTAAATGCTCCCTCTTCTGCAGAGGGATTTCAGTAGCATTCCTTATTGTATGGGTGATACCTAAAAAGAGCGGTTAGTGGTGGAGGGAACCTCTCTTCCCAGGTTCCTACCAGACACCTGCATTGCCGAGGCAAACACAGCTATTATAGATACAGGAAATTAACGTTGGGAAGATAGCCACCAGCCAGCTGCTTGCAGCTCACCTGGGCTGCCTTCATGGCTGTCTTGAGAACCATAACTTTGAGTACTGTATGATTCAGTTAAAGAGGAGGCATCAGCCACAGCCTGCTACTCAATAGAGCAACCTCCCCCATTTCAGCGGGAAGCAACAGCAAAAAGCATTTTTTCTGCAGCACATGCGATGTGGATTGTTGCATGCCTGAATTCACAGCACAAAGGTCTTTGGTGTCCTTTGAACACTTCTGAGAGGAGCAACAGAGAAATATCTTGGTAGATCCCACAAGCACTTTGGTCTCTATTCGAAGTGCCTTGAAGTCTATGGGAAGGGTAATGATGTCTTTAAAGGAATCCAGCTGGGGCATCTGTTATGAACAGGATAAAGGTGGATGCCATTTTCTCTTTCGAACAGTTCTACTGAAGTGGGTTGTTTCAAAATAGGAAGGTTTCTTAAAAGATTGTGATAAAAAATTATTTTAAAAAGTCACTCTCTTGTTTCTTGTCCAAATATTTCAGAATGTTGAATTTTGAGATTTTTTTCTTGTATCCCTTTTTTTCCTTTCAGTGATTGAGTGCAATGTAATTAAAAGCTGTGTGCCTCCTTTTTTCCCCCTTATTTTTCTCTTCTCTTTGTTCTTTTACTTTTTTTATTAGACTGCTGTCGTCTTTCCACACTACCTGCTCCCCAGGTCCTTCTCTCCTAGGAGAAGTTACCATTACACCGCTAATATGCGGAACTTCCCCTTGACCCCAGCCTGACTATTTGTCTTGCAAAATCAGTATTGTTCGTTGTGGAAAGGGGGAGAAATTCAATATTAATTCTTAATTCAATATTGAGAATATTGAAAATGTAAATAAAATCAAATCACATCAAGTTTTTCAGTGGCGTTGCAAAAATGGAAGTTGATTCCATTTTGAATCCTATAGGGGCTGACTTTGAAATACTGATGATGGTTTTTTGTCCGTGAAATGGCTTGGCTGGCTGTGCCTGAGTGTAATGACCAGTGCTGCTGGCGAGGGTCATGTTTTGCTGAGCGCTTGAGAAGCGTAAAAGCTTCGCTGACTCCATTTGCAGCACCAACCACTGGCTCCTTCCTGATTAGAAGTATAGAGACGAGAGCATGGGAGAAGGGTTGGGTTTTTTTTTTTTTCTCTTTAAAGCAAGCTTTAGTACTTTAGTATTCAGACCACTTGAATGCCTATTTGGACTCAAAAAGAGTTTTTTAAAGTTCCTATATCCATTGTAGCAGGCTCCCTGAGTATTCTCTCCTTTTTAAACAAGCCTGTCAGATATTTCTAAGCTGGTTCCTTTATTCCTGGTAGATAATCATAGCTGGCAAACTCAGCTTCCAGTACCTCATTAGCTTACTGAAATCTGTGTCCTGTATCCCTGCAGATAACTGGAATTTAACATATATTTCTCTAAAACAAATGTTATAGGCATCAGTTTTAATTTATGCAGAAGATGAGGAAATTCGTCTCCTGCTGCATATGCATGTAAAATACAGAAAGAATATATGACGGAAAATGGGAGAAAAAGAGGAGAAATGTAAACTGGGAGATAAAGAAAAATTTGAAGTATCCTATGTTCAAGCTTCAGGCAATGGCATTTCTATGAAGCGAAACATCTCATGAAGCTATTAGTGGTTTTGAGTACCCAAGGAATTCAGGGCTAGGCCTGTAGTATAGAAAGAAATGGCAGTTATTTTTAATGAGAATATAGAAGTTAAAGAATTATGAAACTGCTTCAGATTGTAGGCTATTCTCATTCCATCTGTTGTCTCTGGTGTAACAATGCCGGGTCCGTCAGAACAAGAAATACATACTCTGCAGTAAGCTAGCGTAGGACAATTTTCTCCCTTGCTCTTTCTCACGTCTGCACTAGGCTGTCCTGATCTCTGAGGGAGATGGCTTTAAAGATCAGATCATGAGGTTAGTTTAACGTAGTTTCCGAACTGTTTGTGTACAGCAACAAGTATAAAAGGTAGGTACATGAAGAAAGAACCAGCATTTTCCAGTGAGTAGTTTTATTAGGGCTCTTTCATTCATTGCTTCTGTGTGGACCATTGGGTTGTTCACACATGCAGTAACGCGGACGTCCGCACTTCCTGTCCTGATGCCAGACGGCTTGGGCTATCGCCTGGCAAATAAAAACAGAGAGAAAACTCAACCCTCCAGCCCTGATTTTTAAGATGGCAGAGGATTTGTAGACTCTTTTTGTCCTGTGGGTCTCCCAGAGGAGGAGTTGGGATGGGAATCCGGGAGTGACGCAGACTTTGCTCCAAACATTTTATTTATTGTAGGAAACATATTCAGAAGTAATAATAACCATAGATATGACTACCTTGCACTTCCTCATCTCTGACTACCTGTCCTATACTGTGAATATGAAATGCAAACTTTCCCTGTACCCTCTAAAGTAAGTACCATGAACAATATGGCATAGTTTTATTGATTTTCCTATTTTTTTTACAGAATTAGTAGTGTTATTAAATAATAAAGGGTCAAACTGTGCACTTAATGACAGTGGTAGAAATAAAGTGAAGTCTTTGGCAAAGACTGCCCTGGACAGATTAAGAGAAGAAATGACTGCAGTAACTGTTGGAGAGAATTTGAGGAATCACAGTTGATGGGAACCTGTCTTTTCCATTGCAGGAAAAGGAAGATCATTTTGAATCTGTTCAGCTGAAATCTTCAAGATCCCAGAATATATGAAGAATTAATGCTGCCTTCAAAGAAACAAACCTAATTTCTATTTTTACAGGACCATATTTTAAACATATTCTGGCACACATTGTAGTGGTGATCTTGGTGAGAAGTGCTTGGCCATTTAGGAGGAAAGAAGACAGGAAGCAAACCAGAAAATTGGATTGCCTTACCATGTGATTGAGTACCTTGCCAAAAAAGAAAGCAGACACTTGGATTCCATACTGGGAATGAAATTCAACTCAGGAAGAGATATACATACTGCAAATAACATGATTTTTTTGCATTCACCTGGGCATTGCTCAGGCATGCCATGTGATTTATAGGTACCTTTCATTTCCTATCACTACTTCTACGCATATTCATAAGAATTGATTTTCAGAGAGGCCTGAAACCTCCTGCAAAGGTTGTGTATTGTCCTTTAGTAGCATAACTATGAGTCTCTCTTAAAATCAAAATTGTGAATGGTACTCGGAATGAGCATCAGGTGAGTTTGGAAAATACTTTTGATTTTAATGCTTTGAAGAGCTGGATGGTCTGTGTTGGCCTCTAATACAAGAGGGATGGTGTTGCACCTACAAGTTGAACCCATTCGGATGCCTAAGTCATGGCCATTGTGGTTGGGGTAAAATCTGGTGCTATTAAATTCAAATGTGTTAACTGCTGTTATATGAATAGTAGGTCTGGGCCCATGAGTTTATAGGCAGTAGCAGGCTCAAACTCTTTGAAGAGAAGGAAAGTGATACCTAGAGTGCAAGGTGCACTTGTCCCTCTCTGTGGAATCTTGTCCTTTCAAGAGAGGTCATTGACAGTTTCCGTAGTTTCCCTTGGGCTGCCAATATGTCACCTTTCCCTGGGTCGCAAACCAGCAAAGCCTGAACTCTGGAGGTAAGGCAAGAATCTCTACTTCTGGAAATCAGGGATCAGCTTTGTCAGTTGGGAGGCTTATTAGAAATACTCAGCCACTTTCATTCCTGGACCCACGCAAGGAACGGGGACGGATGCCCAACAGAGCTGAGCATGGGTTACGTACTTGCGCAACTCAGCATCTAAATGCTTTCTGCTGTCAATCCAAGTACCTGCTTTGGAAGAAGGGCACAAAACGGTGTCTTGAAAACTGGAGACTAGGTGGACTGTTTCATAAAATCAGCCACGTTTTAAGCATGTGATCTTCATAACATCCACTGTAGTAATTTCCTGAAGTTCCCATTGAGGTCGAATCTGAAAGTTAGGCAAAAAATATTTGAGTAAAATTATGCAAGACTTGTATAGAGCCAGGAGAAAATGAGGAACGATTCTTGTATTGACCTCTGGTCAGAGTCCTATTTCCATTACAGCAAAATTATGTGAATTGTGGAATACATCAAAACCAGAAAAAACATATGGGCAGAAATAGTCTTTTTACTCTAAGGAGTATAGATTTTTGATTTTATATGACTGAGCTAGATCTATCAATAAAAAAGGGCCCACTTTTAACTAAAATTTAAATTAAACTGAATTTTCTGCACTCTAAATATTTTATTATACTACAGATGCAGACAAAAATTTTATGAAGTTTAGATATTTTTTTTTTTTTTTGTCAGGAAAAATTCAGCTCAGTTATTTTATATCTCCAGTCAAAGAACACAGGCTTTACTCTTTTGACAGGAGATACTTCAAGCATCTTAACTGAAGTGGTGTACATTTTTTGTTGTTCTTGAAAAGGCACTTCGCTTTCCCAATGAAGATTTTTATGGGGTATTGTTGAATGTATATTAAATACACATTCCTTTTTGTATATTTTGTACCATTGCACACTTATTATTGTACATTGTATTTGTTGTCATGATGTCATTTATATATGGTTGTCAAAGATGATATGCTCACGGAGTAAATGGTTATGGCTTTGGGATTTCACTTCTTGTATCTTTTATGAAGAGGGTTTTTATGTTGTTGATTTTTATTCAACTAGTGTGCTGTAGCATCAAAGATATATATCTGATGGGCATTCATAAAATAAAGTGAAAATATATTTGAAATTTCAGACTTGAGATGTTTGGTGGAACTGCAGCCTTTCCTGAACATTGCAGGTCTGCGGTGGCAGCTAGAGCTTTTCACTGCCATCAAATTGCATCTGTCTACACCTCCTTTAATTTTTTCCTTTCTCTCTCCATGTGTTTTCCAAGCCATAATTACAGATCTTTCTGCAGAACATAATTTCTTCTTTCATCACTGGACCCATATCACTGTAACGTCAAAATGCCTTAATTTTCATGAAATATATTTAATTTGACTTAATACCACAGAAGGTTTGTTTGATTCCCTTCTCTTTCCCTTTTATTTTTCAAATAAAGTAGAGAGTGGAATTTTTTTGTCAGCTCTGACAGACTTTGCTGTATGACCCTTCTCAGCTCTGCTTCCAAATGGTTTGTCATGATATTGTTGAAAATTCTTCCAGGCAATCTAACAGCATATCTGGTGCAGTGCTAACATAGTGGGATATAAACCAATCCTGTAGACTTTATTTACCTTAAAATAAGAAAATTGTATTTTCCAACAATTAAGCAAGGTAAAACTGGCATATTTTAGCTGACTTCTGCTATTCTTTTCTTTCTGTTAAAGATATAGTAGACAGGGGAAGTTTCCATTTACCCATAAGAGGCAAATTTTGGAAGCCTTTAACGCTTCATTAAGAAATCAGCTGTCTGTGACCTTTTCTAGTAGTCTGCCAAAATACACTTACAGCAACCTCCCCCTTTTCTCCCACATGAAATCACATCAGAAACTGTTATTTGATGCCATAAAACAATGTGAATCAGTCTGTTATGTGTTCACTTGATTAAACGGAATGCATTTTATCGCTGCATTTGCATGCTTTTCTTTGAAATCTGGAGTCAAGCGACTGAATCTCTTTGAGGATTAAGCACATTTTCGTGATGTCTCTGTATAAATTATTGGCAAATTAGCAGAATGTTATTGTCTCAGCTTTGACAGTGCTTGCTAGGGGGGAGATGTGCAAAGAATGTATTCTATCTTGGCTCTGATTATGTTGGTTGATGTTCGTAATATATAATACCATTGATTAAGGGTCTAGGCTTGGGGAAATTGTCTTAGAGCCACAATGGGAAGTTACTGAGTAGCTTCAAGGAGCTGTCATCTTTGTTCAAAGAAAGGATTTAACTATTTGCTCTTAAAAAAGAGGTTCTGAGACTCTTCATTAGTAAGGGAGAAAGTTTGCAGTTTTTGGTTTGTCCTACCAGAGCCAGTAGTACCCATAAGATACTTAATTATAATCAGACAAGATAGCAGCAGATGTTGCCATTTAGGAGCCAGTGGTTGTTGACTCATCTCCAGCAGTGGCCAACACAAGTGCTTCAGTGCTGGCACACCAATGGGGATGACACTTCTTCCTAAGCAAGGAATGCTGCTGGCTAGTTCATATCATGAAGCATGAAGACCTTAAACAGGTATTCTAGGTAATGTAACAGGGAATGATAACCTCAAGAGAAATCTTGGGAAGTTCTGCTTATCTTTGGTGGTGTCCTCTCCCAGTCTTTCCCTTTGTATGCTTCTTTTACTGAATCCCCTTGTTTTTATTTCTGGCTGCTTTTGAATGCTTATGAACTGTACTTCTTTTGCAAGCATGTAAGGAGATAGGGACAGAAGTAAAAGGAGGTCAGGCTCATCCTAAAATATACAGTGTGTGTCACAACGTATGGTGACATCCCCAGTCACCTGGTTAGGTGTGCCTCCACTGAATACACGCAGCAGGAACAAGACAGACATGAGAACTGAGTTGACCGTAAGCTGCCACTGTGTTTGGTTATTTCTCTGGATGTACAGAGTTGGACCTCATCAGGAAGAGAACTCTAAGGTCCCGTGTACTGTGAGGCTGATGCTCTAACAGCACTTAAAGGCGAGGTTGTGTGGATGTGTGTTTGCTTGAATAAAAGATGTGCAAGAGCGACCTCTGAGAGTTTTGGTGTTATATACAGCTCATTCCTGTCCTTGCCTCCTTCCATATTTAAAACGGCAACATACTAGAAAGTCGTTATCTGGCTTGCCGTTGTTGCCTCTAAAGGAGGAGTTGGTGTGTGCAGGGAAGTGGCACTGCTGGGGAGAGAGAAGCCCCTTCTTGACCCTGCCACTTCCTTAGAGGCAGGTGAAGCTAGAAGATTAGGACTCCAGGTCTCCCCCCAGCCTTTGCTTCCTATCCACCCCCTTCCTATTGCGAGAACAGCCTGCCCTGGCCTTGGCCTCTCTTCTTCTTGCGGTGACAAAACTCGGCTTTGCCTACGTTGCTGAGAAGCTTTGAGGTGGCTCTGGATAAACAGCTTCTGCCTTTCATCTCACAGACTGCAAGCATTAATGAGTAGGCGATGACGTCATGGACATCAGACTGCATTTGGTGATGAATTAAGGGGTTTTTTTGGTCTCCCTTAGTCTAAGTGTACTAATTGGGTGAATGATTGCCGTGGAAACCTCTTTAACCAGAGCTGAGATTTCTGGGCGGAGCCAGGGTATTTTGGACATTTTCTGCTGATTTTTGGGATTTGTTTTGTTCAGGTAGAACATATTATTTTTTTAAATAGGTTTTGATCATTTTTCAATTTGAAAAGACAATTCCTTTTGAAACTTCTTTGGCTATGACTGAAACCAGTTGTGTTCAATTAACTCAGGAAAAATAATCCCTCGAGGACAAAATAAAATGTTTTGATTTTGGTTTTGCTTTCAAACTTCACTCAAGGCTTAAAAAAAGCCCACCTCTCCTACAAAAGAAACCAAGAACAAAGACCAAAAAAACCCCAAATCTTACTTACTTCAGATTGACCTGCGATGATTTTTTTTGAGTCTTATTTTTCTGCTCAGCCAATAAATAAAAAGTGATCAGTTTTTCACAAACCTTTCTGCACTCTTGATTTGTATCGGAGAGCTAAGGTACTCTGAAGTTATGGCTTCTGAATGACAAATAAACTTTTCTTTACCCTCCAGAAAGGCACCATAGATGTTGGGTTAAGCCTTGCTCTTGTCCCCAGCGTTTCCCCTGGTTGGCTGCCTGCAGGGCTGCCAGAGCAGTGTGACACTCGTCAGGCTCACAGCCAAGGTACTTGGGGCTTCCCTCCACCATGCAAGGAACCGTGACAGGACCTGCTGTGCTTTGAGGTGAATTGCTCAAATCTTCATATACGATGGGAGCAATAAAGAGACCAGAAGAGTTTTTTTTACTCTAAAGCCAAGTTTTACACAAATGGGAACAAAAAGTCCAAACTGTTTTAAACAGAAACAGAGACAACAGAAAAAAAAAAATAATTCCCTTTCTCAAGAGATTTTCATGCTAGTTTAGTGTGCAAAGCCTCTGCCAGACTTTGACATTTTCCTTTTTTGTTTTGCTGTGTTTTGAAACTGGATTACTTGAATCATCAGGCAGTACCAGATAATCTGCATCCCTGGACATCCAATGGAAAGCAGTGAAAAGCTTTTAGGACAAAACCGAGTAAAGTACAAAAATGTTGGGAACATTCGGTGGGGCCGGAACTCCAGAGATCCATGTGTTTGGGGTTTTTTTGTTTTGTTTTTTGTGTATGAAAACCCCACATGCAAGTGGCTTTCAAACTACCTAAGTATTCATAACACCTGCTCAGACACAGACAGTGGGTCATTTCTCAATAGTGCTATCAAAATGAATGAAAATTCTGGGATTGTAAGATCCTCACCTGTTATAAATTAGCTTCAGTGATGCCAATTTAGATTCTAGGGGTGGAATACCATCTGACACAATGCCTTTCTTTTCAGAGCAAACTTTCCGATCTGAGCAAGCTCTGATAGCCTTTGTTTGGAGAGATTCACCTCAACTTAAAGCGTCAGTCTGAGATGAGCCAGGGAATTGTGCCTACTTCTCTCCACTGAGTTCTCCCAGGAGAACAGGTTGACAATCTCGTATGTCGCTATTTATACTAATAAATGTTAGGTGAGGTGGGTTTCACCCTGATTGTTGCTTTCCATAACAATTGAGAAGAAATTCTCATTGGCTTAGGCATTTTTAAGAGCTTCGTAAAGATAATGTAGGTGCAGGGACATCAGCATTATGGTCAGATATTCTGACGTTTTGCCATACTGTGAACAGCCTCTTAATCCACAAAAGAGCATACAAAAGTCAAATGAATGTAGCTGCCCAATTTGAGATGCTTTAAGAGGGTCTTGATTTAGAAGGCAAGACTCCCAGCCTGTCAAAGCCTGACCCCTGCGGGAACCAGGCCCAAAACATTAGGCACTCCAAAGTTGATGAAGAGAGAGAAGCCAACTGCATGAGGTTTAACAGGGCCAACTGCTGGGTCCTGCACTTGGGTCACAACAACCCCGGGCAACGCTACAGGCTTGGGGAGGAGTGGCTGGAAAGCTGCCTGGCAGAAAAGGACCTGGGGGTCCTGGTGGACAGCTGGCTGAACATGAGCCAGCAGTGTGCCCAGATAGCCAAGAAAGCCAATGGCATCTTGGCCTGTATCAAGAATAGTGTGGCCAACAGGAAGAGGGAAGTGATCGTGCCCCTGTACTCAATGCTGGTGAGGTCGCAGCTTGAGTACTGTGTTCAGTTTTGGGCGCCACAGTATAGGGGGGACACTGAGGTGCTGGAGCATGTCCAGAGAAGGGCAACAAAGCTGGTGAGGGGTCTGGAGAGCACGCCTTATGCTCTGAGGTGTGGCTGAAGGAATTAGGATTGTTTAGTCTGGAGAAGAGAAGGTTGAGGGGAGACCTTATTGCTCTCTACAACTCTCTGCAACTCTACAACTGTTTTTTCTACAACTACCTGAAAGGAGGTTGTAGTGAGATGGGAGCTGGTCTCTTCTCCCAAGTAACTAGTGATAGGACAAGAGGAAACGGGTTCAAGTTGCACCAGGAGAGGTTTAGGCTGGACATTAGGAAAAGGGTTATCAAACATTGGAAGAGGCTGCCCAGGGAGGTGGTTGAGTCCCCATCCCTAGATGTGTTTAAAAGTCGTGTAGATGTGGTGCTTAGAGACATGGTTTAGTGGCAGACCTGGTAGAGTAGGGTAAATGCTTGGACTGGATGATCTTAAAGGTCTTTTTCAACCTAAACAATTCTATGATTCTATAAATGCAGGGCTCTGCATGTAATGCGGGCTGAGCTCTGCTTATTTTGGGAAAAGTCACAGGGATTTTTGTATTAGACAGCTCTATGATGCAGAGACTTAAATAGCTGTCTGTGTGGCCAGTCATAGAAGTGTAGACACCAAGAGGTCTTTGGTGGTGAACATGTGGATATCCAAAGAAAATAGGCATATATCTGTGAGCAGAAATTTTAAGAACCTGCATCTCTATTTTTTGCATTCAAAATAACAGCTGCTTCCTTTGCCAGTTCAGCCCTAAGGACTTGCACCTTTCCAGAAATGTGTAAAAACATCTGCAAGTGCCAGAGAACTGGGCTCCAGAGAACTTGTACATCTAACAGTATGTATCTGCAGTGTCTGCCTTTCAAGCCTCAGTGGTGTTGCCTTTGAAGTCAATGAGAATTTTGCTATTGACCTCAGCTGGAATGAGATCAACGGGAACAAGCCCTTAGGTAAATATGCCCAGACACATTAATCAAAGGTGTGTTTGTTTCCTTAATGACTTTTTGGACCTGGCAGAAGGGAGGATTTCAGATTGTTTCAGCAGAGTGAGGGCAGCTTTAAGAGCGCAGTTATAAAAGCCAGACTTTAAAGGTATTTTGCAATTGTCTAAGTAGCTAGTATGTGTGTCTTGAATTGTTTGGTTTGAATGCAAAGGTCACCCCAGAGACATGTGTAAATGTCTCTTGGATTTCTCTTTTGTGACTTTTTTTGGTCTCTATTTCTGTGGTTGATGCAGACAAACAGAACCAGCTTTGTTTTGGCTGGAGGTATAAAACAGTCTTAGCTAATTTTCTGACAGATTTTCTTCCATCTCTTTGCCAACCTAATCTAAAATCTCTTTGGTTTTTATATGCTACCAATCTATTATGTGCACGACAGCATTAAGTCATGCCAAATGAGTGAACTAGTGATCAAACATTCTTTGCTCATATCTCATTGAGATGCAATTAGACATTTTCACCTTTGAAAATTACCCTGCATTTTAAGAACAAAAAGAGTGCTTGAGATGCTTTAATATCGTGCATTTTTTTAAGGAGAGCGAATTTATACTTGACCCTGACAGAGCATTCATCGTAAGCACATATTATGTGATACGGGTTTTGCAACACGGGCACAGACCCGTTCACAGATACGTGTGTACACACACTAGTACTGCAGACTTTTCATCCTTTTTGTCTATCCTGATGTCTAGAGAAATATAATGACCTTGAGGGAGGAAAAAACAAAAATGAAACCATGCTGAAAAACTTTTATCTTTTTATTATTGGTGCCTTTACATTAATACTGCTGTTTTGTGCTGAGAAAACCAATCTGTTACACGTAAGGTAACCGTAATATACAACATAGAAATGCAGTCTAAGTTAATTACAACAAGGAGCTACAAAAAAATTTCGTAGGAAAGAAGTCACCTAACATTGCAACTGTGCTTGCAACAAATCACTCTCTTACTGCAGGACTATGCACATTGTGAACCATGGTTATTTACATGTCCCTTACAACTGTTAACAACAGAAGGTCTAAAATCAGTCTAAAAAGTTCCAGAACATCACTATATACTGTACAATCCTCAAAAATAATTTATTACACTGTTTCTAAAAAAAGGTACTAGTTTTGTTTTGATTTCTTTTGTTTTCTGGTGTTTTCTGGACTGCACAACATGTGCAAAATTTTGCCTAACAGTCTAAAAACTCAAGAACTGAACTGCAAGTCACAATCACAGAGATGAAGTGGTGGAGTCCAGAACTTCCCTTCCGTTGCAGACGGTCGGTACGTACATGCTAGCAGATGCTGAAAGAGAAAGAGAGGGGAAAATCAGCTGTCTTCAAGGCGGCAAAAAAATTAGAACGACATGTAGGATTAGAATTTATGTTGATCTGGACCATCTCACCCAATTCAACCAACACGGCCAATGAAAAGTCAGCGTACGTGACTGTGTCGGCAGTGGAGCTGATGGAGGTACTGCTTGTACCTCTACAAGGCAATTCAGATCTGAGGCTGAAGCAGCCTCTGGAGGAACCTGATTTCTCTTTGCTGAACGTTGAGAGCACTTAGGCTGACTAAGCTTCACCAAGAAGTGTCTAAATAAAATACATGACATTTTTTTGGGATGATTCTGGGCCACTGGGTCTCACTTTCTAGCACTTTGCATGGTAGTGTGAATTAATATAGCTAGAGTGGCGCTAAGATATCCCTGTAGAATAAGAAGTGAACCTTTGGATTTTTTGTGTTTTATTGGCAAGAAATGCTAAAGCCTGATCCTTTGAGCTTTCACATAATTGGAATGGACATTCTTGAAATAAAATATGTGCATTTTTAAATCCAGGAGAGAATCCACCTCTGCATATTAGGACTGTGTGTTGATTTACTTTTTATTTTAAAAAAATAAGAATTCTACGTACGTGTTGGATGGAGCGAAGAAATATTGTAATAACTGAATTTGAAAGCAAGATTATTTCTCACCTAATTCCAGAATGTTTTCTGGCCGTAATACCCTTCATTTCTAGGAGGTATGGATGAGAATTCAATATGCACCCAGAGGTGAGGGCCAGATTCTGATACCCTTGTTTACAATATCTAGTATTTTGTACAGCAGGTTTTCATTGCTTCAGTGATACAAAATGACAATTAAATCTGAGTATCAGAATCTGTTTCTAAATATATTTGTATTTTGACTGTAGGATATATTACCATCCTGCTAAAGCCTTGTGGATTTTAATTTAAAAGTAAGCTGATTTGTCCATATTTGTTAAAATTATCCATTGGGCATCAGGAATGTGTTTTCAGATACTCTGTGACACCTCCACTCATGGCACCACAAAGCCATTTTTTGAAAGATACATTAGGTTAATGATAACAGTGACCCAGAGAAATGTGATGCCTTCATCAAAGAAAACACACAGCAAGCAATGACTTAGTAAACTCAATCATCCAGTGTAAAAAGCAATTTATGCAGCTGACAAGGGCGTGCTCAGTCTTCCAAAACTGGTGCTGGCTACACTCTCAGTTGCAGACTGGTTCTCCAAAGATGCTCAGCATCATTTTCAGAACAGATCATTATTTCTTCAAATCAGCTACTATTTCTAATTCTTTCATTGACCGAATAAATATTTCATAGGAAACATAAACTGCTTTAACAAGAGAAATTTAAAAACACCTATTGGACTAACCTACTACTCAGAGGGCAGGACACAGTCCTGATAAACAGGAGAGCCAAGAATGAGCCCCTGCTCTGAATTAGGCAGATGGAGCTTGATCTCTCACAACCTGGATATGTGTTGTGAGTCACATATGTGAAAGCAATCATTTGTAGGTAAAAGGGCACAGGGCTTCATGTCTACGATTTTCTGAAAATTAACCATCAGTTTTTGTATTCAGTTTTTAACTGGGTATGATATGGCAGCACATTGACCTCACATTTTTATTATTGTTGGTGTTTTTATTTCTACTTTCTGTTAGCAAACAGAAAAATCAGTACTGCTTAGGAAACCGGATTCAAACCCCTGTTCTACCGCAGTATGACTACCAGCAAAAGCATTTTCGTTTCTGTGAACATCAGTCACCCACCCAGAATGTTTTTAGCTTCAGGGTTCTTTTTGAAGTCCAACACATTGAAGAGCATGAATAGCTCAAATACTACGGTAACTGGGTCGGGAGGATGTCAAAGTTGGACAGAGAAATATGGTGGTAGGTGAGAAACAAGTGGCCTTGTGTTTTCAGTTCCCAGGCTTCCTCCACAGCACGTACCTCTCTTGTAGCGCTGGGAGGCATTATTAACTCTGCCGGGTGCAGTAAAGTGTTCACTCTGAGTATCCAGCTCTCTCTGAGACTGAACAAAAGACTTACTTTTCCTTACAGGCCTCAGCAATGTTAATTGCTGGTCCTGCAGGGTTCTGAGTTTCACATCGAGTCTTACAGCAGCAGCCAAGGGGTTTCCTGAAATATTGCTTCACCTCCATTTTGTCTTGTGTTGAGGCCAAGGAAAAACTGTGTGACATGACCAGAAGTCTTGATTTGGCTGCAATTCATGCCTTTGATCTCCTCTTTCCTGGCTGTCCTTCATTTTGCTTAGATAAAGAACCAGAGGTAAAATGCAAGAGGCCAGCACTGCTGTGGGCACCTTGCAACATGTCTACATAGTCAGGAACAGGCAGATTCAAACTGTCTCTCTGTGTGCCACTTCCTCTACTCATGCTCACAGACGGACAACTGTGAGTTAATCATGTATAAAAGCCATATATCAAGGCCAGTTTGGAGCAAGGGCTGGGAAAAAAAATTCCGAGAGAGAAAATTTACCAGCTTGGCTATAAACAGTAGCTTCAATTCTTTTTCTGACCCCTTTGGAGGACACCTGGAGGAGCTCAAGTCTGTGTGCAGACCTCCATGTGGACATAACTTGGATGAATGACACCTTCTGGGTGTAAAAGCTCAGTCTAAATCGTGTAGGTGTTTAAATCAGTCCTGAGCTCTCTGGAAAGTTTTATGAGTGCTGACCACCTACCTTATGGGAATACCTCTGCCAAGCCCATAAAACAAGCCACAGGAAAACTGGGGAATATCCTGACGTGGCGAAACACTGCAGGGGAAGTAGAACTTATACACCACTCTGTCAAATGTGAATTTTTAGATTCAAATAAATGTGAATGGATATATATGTTTAAAAACATGTCATATACTTAAGTACACCTATATCCTGCCGCTCTCCAGCTTAAACCTAATTCTTTTGTAGTCCAAAATTCAGCTGTCAAAATGATCAAAGCTCAGTGCCTCTAAAACAAGTTTCCTTGCTTAGCACCCAAGCAATCACCTCTACTCGCTTTCTGCAGAGCACGTAGCAAGGATGAGGAGCTGCATCCAGATGACTACATGAGGTGCTCAGTTTAGCTTTAATGACCACACTGCAGCTTATGTGGTTGACCATTGACTCAGGCCCTCTCTCCACTGCTCCATTTAGGGATGTAGTTGTGATCCATATTTAGAGCGAACACTTAACACTACCCAAGAGCATCATGAGTGTCACTTACCTTTTCTCATAGTGTTTGGCCAGTTTTCACGATTCGAAGAACTGTGTTAAAAACTGTCAGTGAGTCACTTGCTGCTCATGACCCACTGTGCTCATGGCATTAAGGACTGATGGAGTAAAGAGGTGGTGGCAGCCCTGAAATGCAATGGAAGTGGGAATCCGTGGAGATAAGAAACACACTGCCCATTCAAGCAACTTGGGTACTCCTGTCTCCTAAAGCTCTGATAATGAACAGAAACTATCCTTTTGGATGTTGCCCTGGAGCTAATTTTGATCAGTCTCATATTAAGCCATTTCTGACTGATGAAAACGCCATCAAGACCAGAATTAAAACAAGCTGACAGCCCTGGGACTGATGAGAAGAATATTTTAGACATGGATTAGAATCAGTCTGGATGACAACCTTTTTGGAGGTTTATAAATGACTAAGCAGTTAAAAAAAAAAAAAGAAAATGTCTTTAAAATAATTTACAAATAAATGGAATGGAGTAAGGGAAAATTTTCCGTCTTAAAAATATTGGTGCTGTGATAGACAATGAATTCTCAGTGTTATTTCCCCAAATAATTGTCCTAGATTGAAACTATAGGGCTTCTTCCATTGTATGTAATGGACCTTTTAATCCTGCTACCAGGTCCATATCTTGCCATGGTCCAAAAAAAACCAACAAAGACGAGCAGCCCTTATTCAGCTAGGTGTAAATAGGAAAAGTAGATGACTGGGGCCACCTCTCTAAACAGTGAAGTAGCAAGAGATTGTAAGTCTGGATTTTTATGCTTTCCTGAATGTGTTAATGTTATTCATAAACTTGAAAAAGTAGGTTTTTAATGTAAAGGTGTGCACTGAATATGTCTTTCAGTTGCACGCATGCTTGTGTGCACACATGTATTATCCAGCCTTTATAATAAAAATATAAAATTCCAAAATGCAGTCCTATGCAAAAATATCCATTAATCAAAACAATTTCTGACTAATCATATTCCATAATATGAGAGAATTAAAAAACTTGGAAAGACCACTTATTCATAATTTTAACCACGAAATTCATAAGGGATGAAAATAATCTAATGGGACTTACCATTTCATCAAAGGACCAAACTTCTAAAGTTATTTGGAATCCATTGCTCTTGCAAATCCAGGGCTTTTGGTAGTGCTCAGCACTTTGGGCACTTAGGGCCATCTCATCTCTCTTGGTTTAAGTTTTCCAAAACAGCAAGGAGATTTTGGTTTCTGGTGTCAGGTTTGGATGCAGTCCTGACTCTGATGAGACCGGGGACGTGTAGAGCCACATGGTCGCTCTCTTGTTAAGGGACCATGGGCATTCATGACACAGTATGGTTTGGGAGTGGGGTGGGAGATACAGAGATGGCTGGGACCCATTTACCTCCTAATCCCTGCCAATGTGATACGCAGCATGATCCCAAGTTCCTTTCATGTTCTGTCTGAAATCTGAAGTGTGAAAGATTTCTAGCTAATTTTGAAATTCAGGTCATCCTCAAAAGCCTGAGGCTGGGTTAGTGTGAACTTGCTGGCAAGCCTCGCTCTGTGACCCTCCTTTCCTCTGTTTCTTATTCCTTGCCTCTTTCTAGTTGCAGTGTATTTTTTCAATTAGCTTTCCAGGTTAGGCATGCTGTCCGCAGAGCTCCATGAACAAGGTTCTGTGTTCTCCCATCCTTGGCTAGTTAAGCTTGACATAGAAATAAAAATCCCATACAAATGATCTTTCTTTTAATCCAAAAAAAAATCCCTAAGCAACTCACCCAGAAGAGCCTCAAATCAAAATCACAGATGTGAATCTGCTTAGGGTGAAGAGAACAAGTCTTATGAGGAGCAGCTGAGGGAACTGGGTTTGTTTAATCTGGAGAAAAGGAGGCTGAGGGGAGGCCTTATTGCTCTCTACAACTACCTGAAAGGAGGTTGTAGAGAGGTGGGGGGTCGGTCTCTTCTCCCAAGTAACAAGCGATAGGACGAGAGGAAATGGCCTCAGGTTACACTAGGGGAGGTTTAGACTGGATATTAGGAAATATTTCTTCACCAAAAGAGTTATCAAACACTGGAACAGGCTGCCCAGGGAAGTGGTGGAATCGCCATCCCTGGAGGTATTTAAAAGATGGGTAAACGTGGTGCTGAGGGACATGGTTTAGTGGTGGTTTTGGCAGTGTTAGGTTGATGGTTGGACTCCATGATCTTAAAGGTCTCTTCCAATCTAGGTGATTTTATGATTCTATGATTCTAAGAGACTGAAGATGAAAGGAGGGAGGCTGAACAGATGAGCTGTCCTTGCAACAGAGCACCGATTGCTTCTCCTGGCTGTGGCACTTACAAAGGGTGTTGCTCACACTCCGCATACAGATACGGTTTGTGCCATCCCTTGTACGCATTTGCTGCAGACTTGGAGCCTTTCCTTATCATGCAGGTGATAAGAGCCATTGAGAGCATGCTGCATGGTGGCCCAGGTCCTGCCGGTGTGTCATTTTGACAGGAATGCTCCAGGGCAATCTGTTCCTGTCACTGCTGCCAGAATGACAGTGAGTGACGGGCTCTGCTTGCTCTGTGCAGCGGGCTGGAGTCAGAGCCCACCAAAAGCTTTCTGCTGACTTCAGTGAGCTTCAGAGCAGGCTCTGAGCTGATTCCCATGGGAGGGGATGAGTTTTTCTCTCCAGACACAAATGAAATGATGCTTCCACGGAATACACAGCCCAGCCTATAGAGGTCTTCTGTTGCTGGTAAAAATCCCATCTTGTCTTTACCCAAACCCACCGCAACCCCACATCCTCACAGAAAGGCAGCAGTTTTGTTACTTACACTGGGAATAAGTGGTCCCGGTCCCACTGACGCTGAACCTGTTGAGATGGAGTCTGTGAGTGACGACGTTCTTCTGGGGCTGGAAGAGGATGATGTGCACCTTGGGCGCGAACAAGCAGCCCAGCACAACGAAGCCGCTCAGGCTCACAGAGATGCACATGGTGGTGGTTTGCACCTAGGAGAGAGTGGGCGCAAAGCGCTGTGTTTCAGTATGGAAAGCTCTGAAATGCCGGATATGAGAAGCACTATCATACAACAACAGGAACCACAGTCCTGGGGGTTTGCATTGGTACAGGCTGGCTTGAACATGTGTAGCATCCTTATCTTCCACAATCCTAGGATGGAATGAGGAAGTGCATGGTGCTGATGGTGCCCTGTGTCTCTGCACATCAGAGGGAGCTTGACTGAGTGTGCTCTCCCTCAGTTTAGCACCGAAAGGATAGTTCTACTCTCTTTCTCTCATCTCTCATGCCCTTGATTTCTAAATTGATCAGGAAATCCTCTGGAATGCCTGTCATGCAACAACTGGGCAAAGCTGGCTACAGTGGAAACCCGCTTGCACATACTGTACTTTATGTGGGTTAACATTAGGTGCCTTATGTAGACCACCCATTTGAAAACCAGTTTAGCCTCCAGCTTCAATCCTAATCAGAGAACTTGAACAATCCCTTGCAGGAACATAAGTGTGATTTGGCGTAAACATAAGAGCTGGTGACATTTGTCAGACTAGGTCTGAAAGGTGCCCTGACTTTGAGACAGGTTTTGGGGTGAGAAATGAATTGTTTGTAAGGCTGCAGGATTCTAGAGTAGTTCTCTTGGGGCATTTAGTGCAACTTTGCTGGCACTATCTTCCTTCCTTTTCATTCAGTGGTATAACTAGGTGCCAGTTTACTGCCTCATTTTCAGTTTATATTCTTTTCTTCCAAGCAAATTCCTTAATTAAGATGTTGAATAAAACTGCTTTAAACTCTACTGCTTAATTTGAATGATTATACATCCAAGGCTCGTTTTTCCTTAGTTACACGCCTGCAGTCCTTGGAGATTAGCCTTCTTCCATGGGAATGCTTCTCATATCTCCTTGTCAGAAATAATTGGTGCAAAATGAAAAATAGAGTAGGGAATGGACTTTGTTGCTTTATAGATATATACAGAGCACCAAGTGCTTTGTCAGCAGTGAGTATAATTAATGTGATCATATAATAATCACTCTTTACCCAAGGTAGATGTGGCAACCACCATGAAAAGGTGCTCAGCTTTCACAGGGTAAGTGAACATGGAAGACCCTACAAGGGCAGCATGAGAAAGGGACGCCTTAGGTGCACTTTCTCCTTCACTTCTCTGCATTTCGTCCACAGGGCTCCGCAGATGGTTCTGGGTGGGTCTTGAACTTGTAAAACAGGACTGGGAGTTTTCTTGTAAAACCAGAATAAGTGAAGGTAGTAGTTTCAAGGTAAGTCTTCTCCACTAACAATGCCCTCCCCTCCACCCTGCTCTGCTAGGGTTTGTGCCTCCCGAAGCAGCTCAGCTGTGCTGACATAATTATACGCTCAATCAATGAAATGATTTGTGTTAAAAATAGCCCTATCCCACAGGGTTTCTTTTAATCCAGGTCACTTTAGTGGTTCAATGTGTAACCATGTCTCACGGACACCGGTGTGCTGGCAGAACGGAGGCAGTCCTGCTAGACCAGGCAGGAATGACTGGCAGCGGGGCAAGCTCCTTGAGCCAGAATTGCCCCTAAAGAAAATGCAGGGAGAAAATGTCCAAACAGCAGGAACTTTGGACTTCTGATTTCATTATAACCAGTTTAACACCCAGACTTTTCCGTCCTGTGTTATTGCTGCATTTCTGGAGCTTTTGTCTAAGGTGATCAGGTTGAAAATTCCCTTAAATGTGCTAGATATTGGGGCTGCTGTGAATTTATGTCATGTGTGCTTATTTAATCATATCAGATTTCATTGTATCTTTGATTCTGAAATCAATGGGGATCTCTACATGAAAATCAATGGCATCAGAGAAATCTATCTTTTCCAGCAGCTTTCCTTTAAATTTTTGACAGTACAGCTAAGAGTCAGCCACTGAATGCAACAGTTTCACAGAATCACAGAATCACAGGAGTTGGAAGGGACGTCTGGTGATCATCTAGTCCAACCCCCCTGCCAGAGCAGGGACATCCAGAGCAGGTTGCACAGGACGGCATCCAGGCAGGTTTGCAATGTCTCCAGTCAGAGACTCCACCACCTCTCTGGGCAGCCTCTTCCAGTGCTCTGCCACCCTCAAAGGAAAGAAGTTCCTCCTCATGTTCAGATGGAACTTCTATGTTCAAGTTTGTGCCCGTTACCTCTTGTCCTATCACTGGGCACCACTGTAAAAAGACTGGTGCCATCCTCCCAGCACCCTCCCTTTAAGTATTTCTAAGCATTGATGAGATCCCCTCTGAGTCTTCTCTTCTCCAGACTAAAAAGACCCAAGTCCCTCAGCCTTTCCTCATCAGAAAGATGTTCCAGCCCCCTAATCATCTTTGTAGCCCTAGTAGTTTACATGGCACTTTCTGGCCTCTGCTTTGGGATCTTCTAGACATTCTGGGAACAACTTCTGGGATCATTGGAGGACTCTTGGGAACACTTCAAAGAATGTCAGGGTGCCTTGCTGCTGCTGGGAGAGGATCAGAAAGGAGGCTGTGACTTCCAGTAACCTCCAGCAGCTCCTAAGGAGCTCTGTTAGCTGTCCTTGGCCAGCTTGGAGCTTCTGTCTGAGCTGACTCTTGGTTAGATAAGGTTGGGCGTTCTTGTTGCAGGTTCTGGGAAGAGCCCTCTGTAAGTGCTGGACAGTTAAGATGTTCAGCTACATGCAGAAATGAGCACAGAAGAGGGCTAGAGTCTTTGCTGAAGGCTTTGTTTATGTGCAGAGCAACAGGGGTGCCACAGGGCATGGTCCTCAGTGCCCACAGGGGCAACTGTCCCAGGCATATCAGGACTGACTCAGACTGAGCTCCTGAGGGAGGATACAACTCTGCAGCTTTGGAGCTGCAGGGATGCCTGGAGCCTCTCATGGGGGCTGGGGGAGTTGTTCTCCTTTTCCGCAGGAGACACAGAGGATTTCTGTTGCCAAGTTAAGAAGCTACAGGAGGAGGTCAGCAGACTCTGCAGTATCAGACAGGATGAGAGAAAGGTGGACTGGATCTTCTCTGACACTCTGCAGGTACAAGAGCCTGGTCTATACAGAAGAAGAACTAGGCAGCCTTTGTTTGTTGAGTTGGGAAATGGAGACTCCCGTAATTTCTTCACTGAAAAGGTTATCGAACATTGGAACAGGGTGCCCAGGGAAGTGGTGCAATCCTCATCCCTGGAGGTATTTAAAAGATGGGTAGATGTGGTGCTGAGGGACATGGTTTAGTGGTGGTTTTGGCAGTGTTAGGTTTGTGGTTGGATTCAATGATCTTAAAGGTCTCTTCCAACATAGGTGATTCTGTGATTCTATGATGATAAAGGCTGGAAGCCTGTGACTTGTGGCAGCAGGCAGATGACTCCTACTCTACTTACAGATCTGCAATTACAGCATAGGTCAGTGCCCTGGTAGCAGAGCAAGGAGAGGGAGTTGGACTCTGTGAGAGAGCAGCGGGAGTGAATGGAGCTCTGCCCAGCTCACTCGTCTTGAGCCAGCTGCTAGATTATGGGTCAGGATTAGCTGGCAGACCAAAGTGGACAACATTGTGGCGGGTGTCTGCTATAGACCACAGAATCAGTAAGAAGTCGATGAGGTCTTTTTCAGACAACTTGAAAAAGTCTCATGTTTGCAGCCTCTGATCTTCTTGGGACAGTTCAACCACCCTGATACCTGCTGGAGGTACAACACAGCATGGCAGAGGCAATGCAGGAAGGTTTTGGAGCACACTGAGGTCAACTTCCTAAATCACGTGATTGAGGAAGACACTCCACATGATCTTGTACTTACAAACAAGCAACAACTTGTCAGGAGTGTGACAGGAAGGGAAAGCTTTGGCTGCTGCAACCAGCAAATGGTGGAACTCAGGATCCTGAGAGGAGGAAGCAAGTCAAAAAGTAGGATCACCACCCTGCAGAGCATACTGACCTGCTCAGGCGCCTTCTTGGAAGAATACCATGGAATATGGCGCTGGACAGAAGAGGGGGCCAGGAGAGCTGGCTGTTTTTCAAGAATTGCCATATCCAAGCTTAAGAATGGTCCATCCCAATGGACAGGAAATCAAGCAAATGTGGCAGGAGGCCCACATGGGTGAGCAATGGCTGGCAATAGTCAGTATGGATTTACACAGGGGAAATGACGCTTACCCAACCTGATAGACTTCTACAGTGAAATGACTGGCTTGGTGGATGATGAGAGAGTACTTGACATTATTTGTTTTGACTCTAGTAAGGCTTTTGACACTGTCCCCTATACCATCCTCAAACTGATGAAGTACAGGCTAGATAAGCGGACAGTAACATAGACTGAAAACTGGCTGAACTGCTGCTCTCAAAGGATTGAGATCAGTGGCACAAAGTCCAGTCAGACGCCAGTCACTAGTCGCTCCAGGGGCTGATATTAGGACCGATGCAGCTTAACACCTTCATTAACGGCCTGGATGCTGGAACAGAGTGAATTCTCAGTAAGTTTGAAGATGGTACAGAACTGGGAGGAGTCCTTGATATACTACATAGCTGTGCTGCCATCTGGAGGTACCTCGACAAGCTGGAGAAATGGGATGACAGGAACCTCATGAAGTTCAACAAAGGGAAAAGCAGAGCCCTGCACCTTGGGAGGAACACCCCGGGCACCAGTACATGCTGGGGGCCACCCAGCTGGAAAGCAGATCTGCAGAGAAGATCCTGAAGGTCCTGGTGGGACAAACAGATCATGAGCCAGCGATGTGCCCTGGCAGTGAAGAAGGTCAATGGCCTCCTGGGCTGCATTATGCAGAGTGTTGCCAGCAGGTCAAGGACAGTGATCCTTCCCCTGTACTCAGCACTGGTGAGACACATGCGGGGTGCTGTGCCCAGCTCTGGGCACACCAGTACAAGAGAAGCATGAACATACTGCAGGAAGTGAAGCAAATGGCCACAGAGATGACTAAGGGACTGGAACAACTGTTATATGAGGAGAGGCTGAGAGAGCTGGGACTGTTCAGCCTGGAGAAGTCTCGGGAGGATCTTACCAGTGTGTATAAGTACCTCATGAGAGGAGAAAATAAAAAAGAGCCAGACTCTTCCTAGTGGTGCCCAGTGTCAGGACAAGAGGCCATGGGCACAAACCAAAAGACAGGACATATTGTTTAAACATAAGAAAACTAGGAAGATAGTCAAACTCTGCTACAGGTTGTCCAAAGAGGTTGTGGAGTCTCCATCCTTGGAGATATTCAAAACCTGACTGGACACAGCCCTGAGTGACCTGCTGTAGGTGACTCTGCTTTGAGCAGGGGAGGTTGGACAAGACAATCCCCAGACATCCCTTCCAACCTTGGTGATTATGTGAAGACAGGTTGTGCATGGAAAAATCCTACAGCTGACCCCATGACTGAATCACCAAGAGCTCCACAGTAAACCCTTCCCCCAGAAATCTTTTTGCTGGTAGTATTTATTCAGTTCAGGGAGAAGAGAGTGGTTGTGCCAATATAATCAAGTTTAGCAGAAAAAAAGCATGTAGGTACAGGAGGCATAACAATACCATAAACCCTTCTCAGAGCAGGGAAGGCCTTAACCAAATAGCAGGTTATTTGGTGGGTGAATCTGTAAGACATACAGTAATATACCATCCCAGCATATCTAACATGCTGTCTGCCACCTGTCATATAGGGTTCATACAGGGACATTTCTGCTTCAGCATTGGTAGGGATGACTATTATGTTCAACTACTTTTTAGCTTGTTTTTTTTTTTTTAAAACTACTACAGAGAGGTCAACGCCAAGTCTCTGGATACATTTCCAGGAGCTCTCCCTTTTTTTCCAGAAGGGTGAATCCTAAGCAATGTTTGTGCTTAATAATAAAATCTCAAGCCAGTCAACATTTATTTTTTTCATTGCTACTATTATGTTTCTAAGGTTGTTTATTGGTGGTGCCACCAGTATTTGTCTACATTAGGATGGCACAGGTTGATTCAGAGTCAACATGTAACACTATATGGAAATTAAATATGGGCTTTTCAAAGGAACCCCATAAGTTTAGATATCTAGGATGGGATTTTCAAAAAGCTCCTGACGTGTCATGAAAGCATCAAATAAGGTGTCAAAGGCATTTTCTGTCAGTTTGGTAGGACTCGGCTTATTTGGAACCTTATATTTGAATTAAATGCCTACGGTTACTTCTGAAAATCCTACTCAGGCTATAAGGCTGAAAAATGCTGCTTGAGCAATCAAGTCATGCTGCTCTTGACCATTAGTGTCTGTGCTGCCCACTCACGTGACTGTCTGCACTGATATTACCCTCCTTCTATGTCTATGTTCCTGATTACTTTGGATGTCCAGAGCTCTTCCCCAGTGCCTTCCTTAAACTTTTCCTTCATTAGCTTCAATCCATTACTTGCCATTCTAACTTCTCCTGAGACTTTCTCTCTTTTTGTTGCCTTGAAATTATTTATAGTCTGTGATCACGTCTCTCTGGGTTTACTCTTGTCTAGACTAAATATATTTAGCTCTTTTACTGTCACTCTGTGTGTCTTACTGCATAGTTTGTTATCTATCCTTGTTTTCTTGAGGTTTTCAGTACCTTTCCTAAGCTGAGAAAAGTAGTACTAAATATACTGTTCCAGGGTGGTCACACCAAAAGTATGTTAAGTGACATTATTAGCTCCACAGATTTACATGCTATTTCATGTACATACTACTGGTAATAATACCACCCTAAGCTAATCTACCTTTCTTCTGAGCAGAAAGTTGAATTAATTCACTGCAAACTGCTGTAAGGGCCAGCTCCAGCAGTCACTTCTCACATCATAATAACTGTGAGATTTCCAGTGGAGCAGATCTGAATCTTTTTCTGAGACAATTTCCTTCTGTCCAAAAATACGATTTTATTGAACTTGAAGCTTTGAAACAGTGTGTGACAATTTAAACAATTTAATGTTTTTTAAGTTTGTTGGTGAAGGCTGACCAATATTTTCTGCTCAGTGAGGTATGTGTTTTATCTCTTACAAAGTGCAGAAAGAATAAAAACTTCTATATTCAAGCATAACCTTTGTTAGATTTTTTTTTTAAACAATCCTGTTTCATAGGAAATTTTGCAATTCTTTTCTTATCGTTTTATTTTGGAAGAAAATACCATATTTGAATGGCAGACTCTTTTGCAGAAGGAGACTAGCTAGTTCAGTTTTTAATTTAAAGCCCACCTCCACCGAATAACTCATTATGACTCATTCTAACTCATGATCTCCTAGATTTTTCTATTCACATACTGATGTACCAGTAAGAATACTTAATCCGTACTCTATGCCTCTATCACAATCAGACTGATAGTACTAATTCCTTCCACCTCTAACTGTACGTGCTCAGTTTGAAATGAGACCATCTTTCTTAGAAATAAGCTAAAATTTGGGAATATGCTTAGGTGGAAGTTAGCATTGCAACAGCTTGTGTGCAAGGGATCAAGGGGACTAAAGAGTGAAAGAAGCTTTTAGTGAATGACGACACGGTCCTTTAAAGTGATGCACATGATTTATGGAAACAGATATCCAAAGACTTACTCTGTAGTCACTGGATGTCACATAAAATATGGGGAGAAAGGCCAGCCAAATGATGCACGTTGTGTACATTGTGAAACCGATAAACTTGGCTTCGTTGAAGTTCTCTGGACATTTCCTTGTTTTGAAGGCATATACAGTGCATAAGACTACGAGGATTACATCATATGTTAAGGAGATTAACATACTGGAATCTTTGACATTGCATTTCAATATGACAGTCTCTCTTTTCTCAGGAAGAGTGTACCGCCTGGTGCCAGGGGCCTCCAAGATAAGCCACACGGACACCACCACAATCTGTACCAAAATGAGACTCAGGCATATGAAGACCTGAGAGCTGGGGCTGATGAATTTGGGCCTTTGAGCACCGTTCTTTACACCATCAAATATTCTGGCTATGCAGTTAGTTTTTGTCAGAAGGGCAGAGTAGCAGACAGCAAAGGAACTTCCTAGCCCCAAACGACGCAGGGTGCAGATAGCTGGAGAAGGCTTGGCTATGAAGAAGAAAGTCATGCTGTAAGACAGGAAGACCCCGAAGAGCAATATGTAGCATAGTTCACGGCCAGAGGCTTTGACCAGGGGGGTATTATTGTGCTTGATGAACACTGCAATGACCATGAAAGTACAAATAAAGCCCAGGCATGCAATGGTAACAGGACCTATTGCCCAAGCATCTTCCCACTTGATGTAGTCTTCTGGTAGGTCATAACAGCCAGTCAGGTCAGCCGTGGGCCATTTTCCAGGCCCACAGTCCGCACAGGTAAATTCATCAGCCAGGTACTCATAGGTTTCACAGGGAATACAAATCCAACAGCAGACATCTCCTGGTTGCATATTCTTCATCTCGTTAGGAGCACAGGGGTCACTGCACTGGGAGACAGGGACAGAGCTCCTTGACCAGTGGATAGAGTCTACCTCAAGTGACAAGGTTTCTGCCCAGTGGCCAACCTTCACATAGGAATATCTGCCTCCCGTGTACTGGAAATTGAACACGTTGTATCGTCCTATCCCATCTCCATAGGCATCAAATTTGACCATGCTGTCTGCAGCATTGGGAGGGTTGAATGGAGCTGTGAAAAGAAAGAGATAGAGAATGTTATTATCAAAACAGCAAATGACTTTTTCCATCATTTTGGCAAGGACAGACACCTGGCAGCTTATAGAAACCCATTCAAGTGCCAACAGGTAAATCAAGAGGTCTGGATCTGTCTCATTTTTGAAACATTTTTGCCTTGTTTGAACTTGGAAGAAGAACTCAGGTAGTAGAACTCTATCTCATTTTACAGTATGAGAAATATTTGTGAATGTGGAGAGTTACGTTAGCTTAGCAATGTCCTTATTTTTTTCCCCTGGATACAAATGAATTCTTTAATTATTTTCCCCAGTATGCAAAACTGCTATCTTCACATTTTCTCTTGAAAGAAAGAGGTCTGCTTCTAACTGAGACTCAGCATTATTTGGTGAAATTTGGTTGTCACGATATAAGGAAATTTAAATTATCAGATCAATAAACATCAGTTTTGAGGCCAACAGTCTGGAATGTGGTTGAACAGAGGACTCATTTTGAGGATGATGGAGAAGTTAACTATGAAGTCCTCAACTATGTCTTTTTCACTTCTCCCTGTGTTGTAGGAAAATTTGAATCTCTTCTGTTCTGCTTCAATTTTACTAGCTTCTGATATTTCTTGTCTGGTCTGAGGTTCCCAGCATGTGCTACTTTGGTCCTATATCTTGTTTGGGGAATAGATGAGAAAACCACAAACCGGATCTGTGACCTTCTGTGAAATCAATTTTATAACACTTCCAACTGGTAAGCTGTGGAGAGTTTTTGTTTTTTCCTCCAGCTGAGGCTCATGCAGGGAATGAAGAAATATTAAAAATGTAGGAGGAAATTGCATTTACCATGTGATTTATTGGTCGTTTGCTGGCGCAACAAAGGTGAACAGCTTTATAGGCAGGAAACAAAAGGGTGGGTTTTTTTCCATTGATGAGCAATAAAGGTGATTTTATTCCCCAGTGTCTTTGGTTACAGAAGTGGTTCCGCTGTCATTGCTGGAATAAATCTTTTTCCCTGCATCTGTGCCCATGCTGTGCTTGAGCATGAGCAATATCATATAAGGATGTAATATCTTCCTCCACTTCAACCTCCAGATACTTTGGATTTCTTGCAGTAGGTTTATTTAGCTACTTTAAAGCATTGAGGCCAAATTCTTTCACCGGTATTCCTGCAGAGTGTTTCCTTATTTTGCAGTACTCCCACTAAGGTCAGTAAAAGGGACAGTAGTTTTTTGGCATAGAAGCCCTGAATGGAGGGTTGATGTATAACCTGCACCTCCCCAGGTGCTGGACTTGGAGTGCATTTCTTTCCCATCTTTCTTCTTATCTTGGGGCAAGGTTGGAAGACAGTTTATGCCCAGGTATAGTCTTTTCTGTGTTTGAGCCAAGACTGCCTGTTCGTATCCCTGCCTTCTCCTGAACTTTACCATCTCACCTGTGTCAACTACAGTGGTGGACAACCTTGGTTTGCAGGATTACAGACTAGGTCTGGGTAACCCAGGAATGTGTAAGAGGATTATTTTCCTTTTCTTCACTGTTGGCATCTAGTGGTACAGCTGTCTAGCCTGACAAAACCTCTGAGTGCACAAAAATTAAGGGCCGCATAATACTCCCTCAAATGGCCAGTCCTCCTGGAAATAACAAGCTTTGAATTAAACAGGTAGCTAAATTCAAAATATAGGTCAACAAGAAGAATATTGAGCAGCTTCCTTTCTCTCCCTCCTCCTTCTCACGCCCCGGCATGCAAGCTCTCTCGTCCAGGAGCAGCATTAAAATGAAATCATAATGCAGCACTTAACAGCTCTTCAATAATGTGTTGTCATTGCTGGTGTCTTATTTCATTATTCATAATACCTATACAGATTGTAGAAGCTGTTAACACAGCAGCTCATTTTTAAGAGCCAATTTATTCACTTCAGTGTTATACAGGCCAGATCCTGAGGTGCACTGAGAGCCTGTGACTTCTGCTGGCACCAGCGGAGCTGCAGGTAAGCAAGACAAACTCCAACCCGGTGGCATGGCTTATCTTCTGTCAAGTGCATAACTTCACGCGCAAGAATACCCCAGTGCAAGTTACGCGAGGGTCAGAAATATCAGCACTTTTCAGGAAAGAGTTCCCTCTGTGTAACATCTTTAATAACTTCTTAGTTCCGACAGAATATTTATCATTTAAATAGTGCAAAGTATTTGCCTTGGAGTTTGAAGGTAGGTCCAGAAGGCAAAGCAGATAATGTCACGTACAATTTAGCTTGAAGGTCATGTGTATGTTGCCTTCCACGGGTTGTCCCCACACTACCAATATGAAGAAAAGGTTTTTGTAGGATGATACGTTTTAAGTCAACCACAGCTTGTAGCTTGAAACATTAGTTTTTAGTGGCTGGTGATAGAGGAAAATAAATCGCACTCCTTCAGATGAAGAGGGTGAAATTGTTTAACCAAACAATGATGTATTAAGTTATAGTATGGTGAGCCAAAGCCTACAAAGGAGCCCACTGGATGACAGCAATTAATATATTCACTGATTACACAGAAAATCACTAAGGCATTTTAACTCATATACATCAACATATTCTAGATCCTGTAGAACCACTTTCAAAAAGTCATGTTTTTGGAAAATATGATCTAATAACAATCACAAAAATAAGATACTTATAAGCAAGAATGTAATATCATAAGAAAGTAGGAGTTTATGTTCTAGAATAAAAAGAATAATTTTTGTGTATTGGTAGATGATTTTCCCAGGGATGATGTCAAGCCAGGTCATAAGTCACTCTGAGAAAATTTTGTAGTTAAATTTCAGTTTTGAGAGTAAACGTACAATCTTTATAACAGGTATTTCTGGTAGGTCTTTTTCAGAGTTGTAGCTAAGCTGTTTGGATCTGTCTCTTTGGAGATGAGAGACAAGGCTCTCTGGGTCTACCCATGCTGTTAGCTAAGAGGTGATCTGTATGACAACACAAACTCTCCTTTGAGCAATCTCTTTGAATCTTCTCCTCCCCTTGCACAAAGCTGGTGAAGGGCCTAGAGAACAAGTCTTATGACGAGAGGCTGAGGGAACCTGGGTTGTTTAGTCTGGAGAAAAGGAGGCTGAGGGGAGACCTTATCGCTCTCTACAACTACCTGAAATGAGGATGTAGCAAGGTGGGGGTCGGTCTCTTCTCCCAAGTAACAGGTGATAGGACAAGAGGAAACAGCCTCAAGTTGTGCCAGGGGAGGTTTAGGATGGATATTAGGAAAAATTTCTTCACAGAAAGGTTCATCAAGCATTGGAAGAGGCTGCCCAGGGAAATGTTTGAGTCACCATCCCTGGAGGTATTTAAAAGATGCGTAGACGTGGTGCTGAGGGACATGGTTTAGAGGTGGTTTTGGCAGTGTTAGTTTGATGATTGAACTCGATGATCTTAAAGGTCCCTTCCAACCTAGACGGTTCTGTGAAACACCACTTCCAGGAAATAATCATGACTCTGACCTAATCCAGAATGAAACAGCATTTCATTTCACCTAAGAGTGAGGAAGGTAAGTCAGCATAGATGAATACATCTGAAAAGGGACTTTTTAGAGATAGACAGTAAACTTCCTTCACAGTGTGCAGATGTCCAAATACTCCTATTTTATTGTGCATTTTTGTGTCTGTTGCAAACTTCCCTGGCATTGTTTCCTGGGAAAAATTAATAGGTATTAAACAAAAAGTATTGCTCGGAAGTTTATTTTGTTTCATTCTCCTTCCTTCTTTACCCTTTTTTTCTTTTTAGGCATCAAGCCTGCAACTCCAGAGATGCTATCAGCAAGTCTCTCCCAGAGTCGCATCTTACAGACATGCAGCATGCCTCATCCCAATGTGGTAAACAGTGTCAGCACCTTGCAAAGCAAGTCCTTCTCTTTTTTAATCTTTTCCTTTATTCTCTGAGAAAATAATTTTTATTTTATTTTTTTTTGTGAAGCATAAAAAGTATTCCTATGGGGTTAGAGCCTTCAGTGCTGGTGAGAGCAATCGGGGCAGTGAAGACAAGAAAAGTAAATGGAGGAAGGGGTGGGAGATTAATGAAGTTCTGAGTTCTGCTACAGAGTTTTGTGTAATTTAGAAAATTGGGAAGGATGTCCTGAGAACCTGGGATTTACTGGCTGCTCCAAATACATTGAAGAGTTAATATTTCTCCAATGATTTTTTTTTTTTGCCTTCAGGTCAGAGTATCTTTAGCTCTATGTACAATATCTAGTGAAAAACCAGCCTTCGCTTGTAACTGAATCTCCATGTTAAGCCTGATATTTGTGAACAAACGGTAGCATGAGGTAGTTTTGTTTTCTCCTTGAGCAATTTCTTTTTGAGCCAGAACGGTGATTCTGAATGTGTTCTTGTTTGGGTTTGGGTTTTTGTTTTGTTTTTTTTTTTTTTCTTTGAGCTCTTACCTGTGTGCTTTCCTCAAACAAATTTACGCTAAAGCTAAAGCAAGATAGTATCTTGTCTAAGCATCAGATGGTATTTACATGGAAATATTCTTTGTACCAGAAAATAGAGACTGGCACATTTTAGGTGGCTCAAAATGACATAGATCTGTCAATCTTGTTGTGCCAGCTGAGGCCTTGGATTGTTGTTTGTTTAAGTTTGGACCATTTACCATCTTATTTAAGTGCATCACAGTTTGCTATGAAATCAGATAGCTATGTATGGCCTGTGAAACTGGATGTTGGTTTGTTTTCATGTACAGGGACAAGAGGGAGACCATTATCTCCTAGGAGATCCTCACTCTTGGATACTTTTGCATATGTTATACAATAAATATTACAGACATGGATTATAAGATGATGAAGGTGTTCTTTTGTGTAGCAGTGAAGAGTAACTACTGTGTGTTTTCTTTTTGGCGTTGCTCAGGTAGCCTGACCCCTTGCCTTTATAAATTCCCGGAGCACGCCCTGAGCACCAGCTCCTGTGCCCTGGGCCACAGCTTCACGTCCATGCACCAGTCCCTCCTTGCAGATGATCCCACCGCCACCGACTTCAAGCAGGAGTTCCGCAGAAAAAGCAAGTCCGTTGAAGAGCCCATTGACATGGACTCCCCTGAAATTAGGGAACTGGAGAAATTTGCTAATGAGTTCAAGTTGCGGAGAATTAAGCTGGGTATGTGCTTTATGTCCATGAACAAAAGGCTGAAACATTCCAATGGAAGCCTAATTATTTCTGAATGTTTTACGTTCTAGCTTCTGCAGTTGTCTAATCATAACTCTAATCCTGCCTTGCACTGCCAAACTTTCTCCATTCCTAGAAGACTTGCACAGAATTAATGAACTTCAGCTTTTTGCACCTTAGTACGCAGAAAGTGACTTCAGACTTCCATGCCCTTAAATTATTTGTCTTAAGTGCAGAGAAAATTATTGCTGTTTATTAAATTGCATTCAGTAGAAGATGCACTATTTTGCACAGCTCCAAAATTTCTGCAACTTAGGGCAACACATACTCTCACCTCTTACACCTGTTCTCTTCCCCATGTCACAAGATGGTGCAATGTCATTTTAGTATACAAGATGGGTGACATCCATGGCAAATCTTTCTTACCAGTGGGAAGCTTCTCTTCCTGTTTTATATTCTTGTGCCAAGGCACAGGTACAGCAGCGACTGGTATCTTTGTTGCTATCTGATAGCTGCTGGGGCTGATGCAAGATGGATTGCATTGGAGGGTCTCTGGTGAGCTGCTTTTCCTTCCCTGGGCAATCCTAGCTGAGGACAAAGGTGGACTGAGCCCTGTCTTTCTCATCTGTAGGGAATTTCTCCTTTCTACAGAACGATTGCAAAGTAAAAACCCATCCCATCCTTGTTTGAACTATACTGAAAACAAAATAACATCTCGTGCTGCAGGTTCATCCCGTTTACAAACACTGCTTACTCCGAATGAAAAGTTGCAATTTTTACATTATCGCTTATCACATTACATTGTATCATTACAAAATAGGGCATCCTACAAAAATCTAGCTTTATAAATGTAAAAGAAAAATATAAGGTTATTACAGGTATCTACGCATTACCTCAACAGCTAGAAAGCTAGTGTGTTCCATTTGCAGTGTGAAAACAAAGACCGAAATAAAAATTTAGGGTTTAAAATAGTATTTGTGACTTGGTCAGTTTTGCTGTATATCATGTATTTAATGTTAGCCACAGCAATGGGAAGGTTTGCTAGGCCCCATGCTGTTAATCACTGCAATTATTACTGCATGTTCACCCTGAAATTGTGAGGGAACAAAACTTCCTCTGATGCAAACAAATGACACAGAGCCTGTAAGACGGGGCTTAATGCTCTGATGGCAAAAATCAATTTGCACAGGAAAACTAATCTGAGGTTGAGCTGTACAAGGGAAGACAGAGTTAATATGGGTTGTGGGTCTGGGACTGAGAGACACAGAATTAATGCAATCAAAATGGAGGTAAAAAGCTGCCTCATGAGACATCTAAAGAGATCCTGCCGGTTCTGGCGCAGAGGCAGGAAGGGAGGAGGAAGAGCCAGACCCCTGAACATGGCAGATACCCATTCAGAGCACTGAACGCAGAGCTGCTGTTACAAAGTCAGTGTCTGCATGGAAACTGCAGCATTTCTCTGATCACTTCAGCTTAGCTGTTGCAACAAATAAGAGGAGACCAGCAGAGCCGCCAGGGATTAGCTTATTGCCATTGCACCATCTATAGAAAGATAGATACAGGGTATCTGGATGCTTCTCAAATCCCTAATCTCAGAGTGTAAAAAGCCACTAAATCAGTGTAAAACTCCACTGAAACCAACAGGAGACTGAACACATCTCTGAGATGAGCTCAGAGTCAGCCACAGAGACCTCTGCAGAAAGCCCATCCTGAAGACACTGCAGGCACACACTGTTCATACAAGTCAGCAGTGAAGGGCTAAGCATCTCAAGGAAAGTAACCCTTTCTAGAAAGCTCCAGAGTGACTTTTTTCTCTTAATTTTTGACAGGTTATACACAAACCAACGTTGGAGAAGCACTGGCTGCAGTGCACGGCTCTGAATTCAGCCAAACTACTATTTGCCGGTTTGAAAACTTGCAGCTGAGTTTCAAGAATGCATGCAAGCTGAAATCGATACTGTCCAAGTGGCTGGAGGAAGCAGAACAAGTAGGAGGTAGAGAATTGAAATCCTCTAAATATTGATTTGCATTTAAACCAGAATCCTATATATATGTTGAAGGACTGGTAGGTGTCTTCCATAGCCTGAAAGTTTTGTTTTACGAGCTTTAAATATTAAGGTGTGCTTATATTAAATTGTGGCTATCTTTTGTGGGTGAGCAAGGAGGGGCAAATGGAAATGTATGGAGTGTGCAGAATAGCAAAAATATCACTTGGCCTGCTGCAAGTAATTTCTTTCAATTCCATCCCAGCAAACTAGCTCCACTGCTGTAGCATAGGTCAGAGCTGTTATTAGGATCTGCAGGACAGCCCATTCAGCAGCGTACAGGGATTCTTCACTAGCAAAGGACTCTTCCTTCCAGCCTCTGGTATAAGAGATGTGGCCACGGGGGAAAGGATTTGAGTTCAGCTGAGGCAGTGGTCTTTAATCCCTCAAGAAGAATAGCATGGCATAGAGGTTTTTGATGCGACCTTTTTGCCGCTTGGGGGTTCCCTTCCTTTTGCCCAGTGACTTTCCAGTTGCAGTTTCATGGGGTTCACTGGGCAAAGCATACTTTAGAGTAGGTTGGCTGATTTAAAGGAAATGGGTTGTTTTAAAGAACAGCCTTTTCAGCTGGGTGAATCGTGATGCTGGGAAGCAGTATGCCTGGAGGTGACAGAGAAAGCCAGGACTACTGCTGTGCGGTACTCGCCTAGCTTAGGAAGAAAGAGAAGATGATCTTAATGCTTCTTTTTGGATTTGCTATTGTATTCAACAGTAGGAAACGTGGTTAAACAGCTGCTTCTGCCACACACTTCAGTTTCCTTTGAACCAAATGTAGAAAGCTTCCTTCCTCTGTAACTGCACTAGAAACCAGACACTCTCCTAATGTAGCCGGCAGACTGCAAGAATCACTTGGAGGGGTTTGGGGCGGGGAGAAGCTGCTGACTGCCTGAGCAGCATTACAGGCCTGAGCTGCAGCGTAAGATCATGCACGCAGGCAGCAGCCTCTGAGAAGTGAGGGGGGACTTGTGCTTCAGAAAGTGGGGTGGAAGAGGCAGATGAATAAATGTGGTCGGGAGCCAAGGCTGTATTTCTGAAGAAAGAGGGTGAGCCAAGGGGTCTGAAAATGGACTCCATCTCCCTAGACTGTACCCCACAGGGCAGAAGGAAGGAAAAAGGAGGGGGCTGAAGTATGGCTCCTCAGGTACACCGGCACAGAGCCAGCGCTGTTTGCAGCTTTACTGGTGGCACACCATTTTTGCTTATAACCATTTACAGGTGGAGATAAAACAATGACCAACCATCTTAAAGAAAAAAGTGCTCCTATGTGTGATGCTGCTCTTATTTAACAGCATTATCTGATAGCTTGCTTCTGTCTTCAAAGAAAGGGACTTTTTTTCTGGAGATAGTTGGCTTGTTTTCAGTCCCCCATGAAGGTAACTGCTGGGTTTGGTTTTATTTTATTTTTAATGCAGCTTTATATAATGAAAAAGTCGGAGTGAATGAGCGGAAGAGGAAGCGCAGAACCACCATAAGGTAATAAATATTTAGGTTGTTACATGTTACCCCTTTGGCTAAGACACTTTTTTCTTGGGCTTGAAATCAAAGCATTATTTTCTACTAATGAATCTTTATAGCTAGTGTTTCAAACTGTTTCACTATTTTGCAACATTCCAGTGAAAAATAACAGCATAACCCTCCAAAACCCCAATTTGTTCCAAATATACTACATTTCCCAATTAAGGACTTTTTTTTCAACATATGACAACATACTTCAATATGAAAAAATATTTTATTCCAATTCTACCCAAATTTGATGATATCTATATGGTGAATAAGGTATCAGAGCACCCTTTTTTTCATTTTGGGAGGTTCTACCTTGTACCAAACCAAATTGCATTATTTTGCCGGCAAATTGAGGTCTGGGAGGTTTGAGAGCAAGCTTTTACACATAATATTGGAACCTCATCCCTATCCTCTGTCATTGCATTATTTGGAGTTCCCAAAGAAGCACTTTAATGGGCCAAATGGAAAAAAGGGAGTTGTACTGGAAATCTTCTTCTCCTGTTTCTCACATCTCTGGTGGTCGGCAACTACCATCTATCTAGCCACAGCTCAATATGGAAATCTAGTGGGCTGGCAAATCATATTACAAAAACAATTACCAAATGGGCAAAATGAGAACATGGGGTAATTCCTTTTCCTTTAGATATCCCAGACTCTTCTAATCTTTGGTGAAGAAGAATTCACTCAGGGGACCTCCAAGGGGAGCAGTAGCATTCCTCCAGGAAGGGAATTTGTGATTGCCTCTGGGCACAACCCTGGTGCTCCCAGGCCCTGCCTGTTACAGTGAAGTGCCTGTTCTTTGAATGGGGATCATCCCCAACATGCTGTGCCACCTCCTGGGGATGTAGGTTGCTCTGTTGTCCCACAACCTCAGAACCCTACAGCCACAACATTTCCTTTCACATTCAACCCGAGATTTCTTTTTTGAGTCATATTGTCTTTGATATAAGGAATAAAATGAAGATGTAATTTTTCTCTGACTTCTGAAGTTAATATTCCTCTAATGGGATGCTCCTCAATTAGGAGTGAGTTGGGGCTGGGAGATGTTTCATAGCTTGTTTGCTCATCACAGCACCTCACAAGGGATTAAGCTTTACTCTTGGAAGGCTGGTTTCCCCTCTCAGCTTCTCTCCAAGCAAGTAAGGACTTGAGTGGCAGTGCCAAGACCTTCCCTGTTTATGCAGTATGGCCTATGTGAGAGCTATGAATTGAGAGCACCTTTGTCCTAGGTGTTTTCCTCTGGGTAGAGAAGCCCACTGAAGTCTGCTCATCTAACATTGTATGTTTTGGTGCTGTTACTTAACAGCTGTTGAGGAAATCAGTCCTTACATTAAGCATTTTTTAACCATTCCTGCTTTTACATCTAACTCCACTGCACTGGGACTATCAAATATGGCAGGTTGTCAAGGGCACAGATAATTGAGAGGAAGTTCAGTACCAAATTCCATATAGTAAGAAAATACTAATTGTTCTTTTGAAGGGCATACAGGACCTCAGTTTGAAGACCTCAAACTAATCAGGGAGATAGACTTTATGTGAACCATAGCCATACTCTTAGCAATTCTTAATGGATGTTTGAAAACAAACTTCACATAAAACAAAAGTCTTACTAAATAAATTCAGTTAGTCATACCCTGAGCAAAAACCACTTAATCTGAATTTGTGGAAGTAATTTTCTTTTCTAATTTGATCAGAAAGTTTAAGACACTGTTAGTCAAAACCAACAATGTTTCTATACTTCTGTGTGTGCAGAACACCGTGCTATTAATTAGGTACTTAGTAATGGTACTAAATATTGTGAAATAGACCTTATTACAGTTTGAAGAACCCACAACAATTCATTGTCATTTAGACAACTGTTCTATCACCTGATGACTCCTCCCCACCCAGGAAAGGGAATTGGGAAAAACAAGGAAAACTGAGGGCTGAAATATAAACAAGTTTAATAGAACAAGACTAAATAACTAACAATAATAATATTAAAGAACCAGTATTGATCCCAGTACCAATATAAAATATGCAAGGATTATACTCAGCCAATTCTATCAGCGGGAAGCTGTGCACTCCCAGCAGTGGACAGCAAATGTTGGACACTGCGAGCGCTACGGCTTCGGGAGGAAGAGAAGGCCTCAGGGGTCTGGCACCAGGGCAAGAAGTTCTCAGGATAGCAGCCATCAAGGGAGAGAGAACTTCTCAGCAAACTTTCTAATTTATATTGACTGTGACATTCATGGTATGAAATAATCCTGTTGGCCAGCTTGGGTCAAGTGCTCAGGTCTCGCTCCTCCTCATCCCTGCACCTGGCAAGCTTGGAAACACTGAGACCTTGAAACCCACATACCATAGCTGGCTATGAAGTAAATATTTTCACAAATTGAGACACTAGAGTCTTCTAAAAATGCAGTTTTCCCAAGCATTAGAATAGACCTTACAGAAAAGTAAAATTACTGAAAGAGAAATTAATCCTGTGTCACTCAAAGTGGGACAGACCTACAAATGAAAGACTAAAAACATACTACAGATGAAGTAATGAAGTAACTAGAACTTCAGCTGATACTTTGTATATTTCTGTAACAGAAATACCTGGACCGCATTTCCAGAATAATGCATGAAGTGCCCTCTTGTGTCCAAAGAAATTACAGCTACTGCTGAACCCAGTTTTGGATACATCCTGGTGGCACACAAGCATGTTGCAGATACTGTTTGTTTTCTGAGAAAATGTAACACCACCAGGAAGTAAATTCTATCTGACAATAAGGAAAGACAGCAGTTTTAACTTATTTTCTTTCTTGAAGCACTCAACTTCGGTCACTGACAACTGTGAGGAATGGACAAAGGCAGACTTTTAGAAAACGCGATGATCGCTGAAACAGCTTGCTGTAGTCTCTGTGATTTCTAGAAATACTCTTGTGCCCTCTCTATAACAAAATGAGATGCAGAACTTGATACAACATACAACATTTCCCAAATTGTAAGTGATGGAGCTCTTCCCTTTTGTAAACCCCAATGATTTGGTACAGCTAGGTGACCCCAGTAATGTGCATTTGCTGAACCCCCACAACACTGCTGTGACTGGGGCAGAATGGGTGATCAGGCTTGTTCCAGTTCCTGTGATCCCATTCATGGCTAGCTAGTAGCTGTATCTCCTGAAGAACATCAAGAAGCACAAACATGTCCTGATTACCACTGAAATTGCTCCAAACTTGATGCTGGTTTTGCCTTTAGATTACTCTGTGCTGGAATTCTGCATGACGTGATGCTGTCCATGTCAGCAAAGAACTACAGTGTACTTTAAGCTCTGTAGGTTTCCTTTATGTAGAAAAAGAGGAAACAAACCAAGTCACTACTTTCAGCGCTCTTACTTGACCCTTCTTCTGAACTAGAGGTGAAAACTTGAATGTGTCAGAAAAGTTTTTAAAGATGACATTTTATCCCTTTATCCAGTATCGCTGCCAAAGAAGCCCTAGAGAGGCACTTTGGAGAACAAAGTAAGCCTTCTTCTCAGGAGATTATGAGGATGGCTGAGGGGCTCAATCTTGAGAAAGAAGTTGTGAGAGTTTGGTTTTGCAACAGAAGACAAAGGGAAAAAAGAGTGAAGACAAGTTTACATCAAAACGCCTTTAGTTCTATTATCAAGGAGCATCATGAATGCCGGTAAAGCTTTTCCATGTACAGATGTGGATTTCTGTTTTGCTTTTTGTAAATGTTGTAAATACTATGTTGTTTGAAAAAAAAAAAAAATCAGTAAACCACTTGTTTCTCTTACAAGCTAGCCAGCTTCAGATGTAGTGCATTGTGGAATATCCAATTTTAATGTAAAATATTGGAAACAAATCAAATGCTACTGCATATACTTAAAGAGTTGGATGTCCTGCTTAACTGCAAGGAACCTATCATGCATTATTCAACTAGAAATGCTTTCCAAGTTGCACAAATAGTTGCAGTTTCCCTATGCTGTGCCTTTCTTTCATCTGTGGTACATTTAATGATTAATAGAGAACCCCATGTAGGCACCCTAAGCATCAGGAAACAAAGCCTTTGCACTGTATGTGAAGAAAGGTTACAAGTCTTGATCTCAGCAGCTGTAGTGTTGAAAGTATCTTGTCTCTGCAGGTCCATGCATGAGCTTTACCCCCTGGCTCATGCTAACTGCGCTAACGTTCGCAAGATTGTAAGCCATTAGGCACATGGCAGGGTCTCGTCTCCAGGGGTGAACACTGAGCATCAGTGAGAAAGGAGAACTTCAAAGAAGAGGAGGTAACTAAGTGACCCTAAACAAGCAGTGGTGACACTGCTGAGTATGTAGTTATGTCCAAGGATGGGATATACCCAGAGGATCTTGTGAGACTGTCACTACATCTGAGACCCAGGTAGAGGAATGCTAGCGAAGACCTGCTTTTCCAAAGAATAGCTCAAACTCAGCTACTGGGTCACAACAGCTGTACACCTCTGAGTGAATAATTTCAGGTAAATTCTTTCTGTAAGTTCAGGACAAAGCCATTAGAAATGTGCCATAATTGCTGTCATTTACGGTAGAGTAAGCTTACCAGTACAGAGGTGTCAACACTGTTCCTACTGTGTGCTCTTTCTCAGCGTCCCATTTGACTGCCTTAAATGGGTGTCAAGTAGAAGTCAGTTTTTCTTACACTTGTTATCAAAGGTAATTTTTGCTAATTGATTATATACCTTAAAGTTTGATTTGGATAGGCTTAGCTATAAAAATTGGGATACAATTTACCTTAGCTTAAAATGTTGTGACCTGAGAGGAAAAAACTAGAGAATTATCAAGGGGTTTATTACTTTGGGCTTTCTCTGCATTGTATTTTTCTGACTAAATCCATGTGTGGACATACACCAGAGGTAGTGTGTTAAGCGAAACAAAGGAGGTCCTTGAGCTCCAACATAAGTATCCACACAAAGCATTTATTGCACTGCACATTCCCACTCTCTTGCACCCCACTAATTGAAAATAATCACTTATTTGTCATCCTCCAGCCTAGAGAGATAATCAGGGGGGAAAAAAAACCAGTGCCAGAGCTCCACCTATCAGAAAGCCAGGCACTGAGAAACTGAATTAATGACTGTAGTAGTCACCAGGGATAGATTATCCAGCCATCTCATCAGCCCTGCTCATTGTTATTAGAATAGCCCATTACCATATATGTACTTTCGACTGTTTTCCCAGGACTGAAATTAAATGAGTACACGCAAGTAGTAATGGCCAGATACATTTTATTTTTCCATAAAACAGGCCTGATGATTTAGAAAACGTCTAGATAATAGGCCCATAGCAAGCAAAAGGAGTTACTGCTCAAGACCACTTAGAAGCAGTGTGTACAAGTTAAGTGCTCTCTCTAGTGTACGTTAAATTATCTCTGATACCTATTACAGTGACCATAGGCATATTCAGCTATGGAAATCAGGCTCTTGGATTTCTTAAAAAACCCCAACATTTTTATGCATTAATGCATTGCTCTAACTCCTTAATTTAGAAGAAAACTTCAATTTAATAGTTCAAAGGGGAGAAATTGTAGTATGCGCTCTCTTCAGGCTGCTCTCATGAGTAACATAGCTCACCCACTACAGCAGAGAAAGACTAAGCTGTAGCCTTTATCCACATGTGTATCAACAGATCATGAACTTTCCAAAAGGATAAAAGATAAATACAGGTGAGATTAGTACTCAGAGAAGGTGGTGGCATGCAGTTGTGTACCTTTCATGTTATGTGACCTAATGTTATGTATGTTGAAACTACTATCTGATATATATAAATTTTATTTATATTTTAAGTTATTGTCTTAATTATAAAAAGCTTCCTAGAAATGCTATAAACCTGTACTTCCCAACCCCCCCCCCAGCCAATAAAGTATTCTTATACATTTGTTATTCCAGGTAATGGTTTGTAGTTCTGCTTTGCTAACACTTTGGTTTTTTTAATTGTGTATCATGCTGATGTGCTTATTCATTTTAGCATGCTGTAATAGTTAATTCAAGAGCAGATTTACCATAACATTGTGATTTCTAGTCTTACAAAAAGTCTCACAAGTAAAGGCCAATTGCAGAGGCATAGCAAAATAAAATGAAAGGTGACACATAATGCCATTTTCTTGCAAACAAATGATAAAAGGCTAAGTGGAGGAAGCAGCCACCATTTAAACACATCTAGCTGTTGCCACTGAAATACAAACAAATTAGAGCAGAATTGTTTTAAGAAAAAAAAAGCTGGATGAAATCAATTTAATGTGCTGCAGCTGCAGCCATTAGACTTAGAGAAAGTGGCAATTCATTTTTTTTTTCTGTAGGAACAACTTACTGCATAATTGCCATCAATCACTCTCGATTGGGGAAAATCCCCTAGATAAGATTTCTGAGGGGTAGCTTTATAAACCTGCGAGTAAGTTTAGTTGGTTATTTGACTAATGTGGGCTGCACTATTTTTCTTTGAGATGTTTGTGAGTTTTTCTTTATTGCTCTTACTTTTCCCATGGTAACTTTAGGGAAGGTGTTAAAACTAGAATAGAGGACAAAACAAGACATTATGACAACGTATAAATCTGGTCCACCTATCTCTGAAGTACTGTGTAGCATTCTGTCCTCCTCATCTGAAGGATACAACAGAGCTAGAAAAGGCCCCTATACAGGCAAAGCTGATGATCAAAGGTAAGATGAATAACTGTTTAAGCTAGTGTCTCTTCTAGATTTAACATGTATGCATTGAATGCTACAGAAATCTACTGAATTATAAGTTGTATTGAAAAGCTGGATGGAGCCAGGCTGTTCACCATCTTGCCTAATGTAAGAACTAGGAGTAGACATGTAAAGCTGAAAGAAGCTTAAGAAAAAACAAAAGTGGTGGTTCTTAATGTGGTAGGGAAAAATCTGTGGAACTCCCCTCCTAAAAAATGTGGGTGCTAGAAGTTTATTTATATGGACAAGTTCACAGATGAGAAAGTCACTCAAATCTGTTGTATGTAGAGGAACTTAATATGGCTCTGGAAGTGCTCTAAATTGAAAATAGTTAGAGGTTGGAAGAGTATTAGAGGAGGAAGTGTCATATATGTTTATCTCATTTTCCTGACTATTGCTTATGGGCACTTGTGGAGTAGGATTCTGGGTGAGATGGACTTCAGTCTGCCCCAATAGAGTCATTCTTAGGTGTGTGTGCACAATTGCAGTCTTGTTCTTGGATGGAGGACTTCTGGATTCAGTTGCTATTAAGGTGTCAGCAAGGATAAAGGAGTTTAAGGATTGAGTGGGGTTTTTTTTTTAGTCTGCTAATTTTTATAGACAGCTACAACATACTTAACTATAATTGAAATAAATATAAGCAAGCCTGCAAACCTATAACACTTCTCACTCTACTACCAGAAGATTTTTACACAGATTAGAGCTGCAGAAACACCGGATAGATATTGACAGTAGCCCTAGTTCAGCAGTCTTACTGACACTAAAAAGAAATGCCTTTATTACTGTTCGTCAAAGACTCCGTAGATAGAGGAAGGAACTCAGAATTATGCCCAATTTTGACAGTCATTAAAAGGATGAAGTGCACACTTCATTCAGAAAGGACACAAGCTTTGGTGTTCAACCAAAATACAATCAATCAGTAACGTTTCATACCTAACTAATTTCACATTATGGTTTCTCCTTCAATGCTTAAGAGCAGTACTTGGGCACCCAGTTACAGACAGAATGGAATGCAAACTTGATCAAGTCTTTACTTGAGTAAAGTTTACTTGAGTTGAGTTTAAGTCAAAGGCCCACAAGCAACTACAACAACCATAGCTCAGGTCCAAAGGACGTCCACTATGAGACAGATGTGTAGGACTAACCCTACAGAGGACAAAGTCATTGAGGAATAAAAAGCCTTTTATTAGATTTTTACAAAATAACTTTAAAAAAAGAAAAAGAAAATTCACCTCATATCAGATATATGCAATATAAAAACTTACACATTCCTACCCACTACCTCACAGGTTCATAGCTTGTCCATTACTTCCTTCAAAGAGAAAGAACACCTGCATTTCTATGCCAAAAACCAGATGAAGGCTCACCCTCCATTTTTTCTTTCTCTGCTGACTTCAATCCTAAAAAGCAGATGGTGTGAAAACAAGAGATTCACAGAGGTTATGGTTTTCTGCTACACTTTCTCTAGCAGCAAAGTCTGTTTATGAAGTTTGTGCCCTCACCAGTTATCCTGGTTTCACTCTTGGGAAGTATTTTGCTTTTCTCTTTCTAAAGCCAAGATGATTTTTCTTGTTTCTGTTCAATGAGCAGCCCCGCTAAATCAGCACAACTGAGGGGCAAATAATCGCCAGGAAAGTAAGGGCTGAGGAACTTCACACCATCTGGGAAGCCGTAACGGGGAACTGCATTCTCAGACTCTGTCATCTATTTAAAATATCAACAGTTCTTATTTCATTAGCCCAATGCATTCCACTTAAAGCTAGAATCATGCTGATGTAGTTCAGAGACCATAGAAAAACCTCCACAGAACCAGAACACTTTTATTATCATGTTTAGACAAGTAATTATCAGGTATCATCCAAAATTGTTCTCAAAACTAAAATTTAGATTTAGCTTATCAATGTGATCAATTGCATCTTAGTAAACAATACAATTATGCACAGTTATCTTCCATTAAGAAATACTGTAAAATATATACAAATGTTGTTTCAGGCAAATGTCCTTTTTGCAAGTGCGCAAGTTGCATTTCTGAACAAGTGCATTTCTGAACTTCAGCACTGAGTCCCATCAAGTGTACACAGAGGTCTCGCCATAGTGTTTTGTGAAACCATCTTAATTACAAGTTTACTCACCTTTCAAAGATTCAGTCTGAAAAAATCACAACGGTTCAAGATTTATATACATAAAGGCACAGCAATTCTGTTGAAACCAGCTATGTTACAGTACAATAGAGTTTGATCGGTGCCTTTCATGCAACAAAGTTCACTAACAAATTTAAATCCTCTTCCAGTAAAATTAACTGCACAAGGATTGTATCCTTCCCTTTCTGTAAAAAGAATAACCAGCTATTATTTAAGCAACTCAAAGTTACTACAGTAACTGGAAAGAAATACATAAAATGCCTTTTCTTTCTGCCTAAATTTGCTAGACTGTCAAGGCTATTTCTCATCAAAAGAAAATAGTTTCCAACTGAGAGCAAAGGTGAAGTTTCATTTGTGCTAAGATGACAGACTAAGAATTTTTCTATAGTGATAGTTTATAAAAATGATATATGTTATATAGGTGCTGTCCTAGGAGGCATCACCACCAGCCACAGAATAGCCAATTCTAAAGATAGATCAGGAACCAAGTTAGAAGAAAACTTTGAATTCAGAGGACAGATTCAGATCAGATATAAACAAATTTATCATTAGAACTACATCCTTGTGGTTGGTCCAGTGCTCATGCAATGGACACACCAAGTGTACTTCTCCCTGTAAATCAATTCAAAATATTCTCCCCTTCTCCTTCCCCCAGTACCAACTTCAAGTTGTGATTTCTGAAGCTTCAGAGTTTTCCTAGACATCAGTTGCATTGAAAGAGTATTTGCACTTTTTACATCTGTCTGCAGCTGAATAATTAGAATGCAGACTGTGTATTGCCATCAAGCTAATCAACTCCCAAAGCTTTGAGTTGTCGTTCAATCTCTTCATCTGATATGGTAGCAGCTTTTGATGTTGATGCAGATGGTAAGCCTCTGGCAGCTGACGGAGCTTTGGCCATCTAGAAGAAAACGGAAGTTTTCTTCAGTCAAAATAATACATGTTATGACAAGGTGACTTCTAGAATAAGACTGTAAAATAAAGGCTGCTAGAATAAACTATTTTAAAAAAGGCCATGAAGGGGAAGAAGCACGTGAACTGGGTAAAAATAGCCATACCTTTCCCGAGATTTCAATTCCAATCTCATCAAGCACTTGGTTAACAATATCTTGGCTCTCTTCCTCTTCATCAGAAGCATCAAAAATATCATCCAGAGTATCGTTAACTTAGAAGAAAGAAGAAAAAAAAATAATCCATACTGCATTAAGGAAAAAGGTTACTAAAATAACCTAGTACCATCTTTCTACCCTCCCAGAATGTAGTAGTAATACCACTGTGTAAGACAACAACAGAAAGCACCTGTATATTGGAGAGGCTTTCTTACTTCTGCCTTGCAAAGCCTGTGACCACAGCTAGCGCAGCAACAGGGTAAGGCATGACTGCTTTTATAAAAACATTTAGTTCCACCAAAATGGTTCAGTTGCTCTATCTCTCCCCCCCCACTAGATTTCAGCATTTCTTAAAAACGTCTTCTACAGTCCCATAAAAATCCCCTTCCTCTTCCTTCTCCAAGTTGTGCACTTGTTAACTACTCAGATAATTTCTGAATTGCAACAATATATCTCTGTGCAGTTGAGGTGTTCACCTCTTGCTGCACAATATTGTTTTGAGTTCATGCTACTTACTACAGCCAACACAGTGGCAGGGATTAGGATAGGAAGGAGTCTGCGCTAGCAACACCAGAAAGTTTGGTGTTATTTAGTTGACAGTGGACAGATGCAATTGCGAACAAGAAACTTGCCATGCCCCAAGAAGTCTGCGGCTTAAAATAAAAAAAAAAAAAGGAGACAAAAACCATTCCATACCACCATGTATGTAAAGCTCAGATTATCAGTAATATCTAAATTAAAAAGCACATGCAAGAACTATCAGCTACAGAAAGGGTAATTTTTCAAGTCCCCCTACTAGTTACACCAACAAGGTTTTGAACTGTTCTCAAACCCTCTTTCCTTCCAGGATGTTCTTTCTAGAAGTACAATGGGTGTTTTGCATGAAGATGGGAAGGAACACATTCTAGATTTAGCATCTAGAGCTACTAAAAAGCCTAAGTCTCAGCCTCCCTGCTCAGACATGCATTGTTTTGTTTCCTCTCAATTTGTCCTGTCAATCTCATTAATTGTAGAAATAAAACTTCAAGCATCAGTATTTCTAGACTGATTCTACCCTTCCAAGAGGGCTGTGGGCTGCAGGTAGCTGTTCCCTGCAGTGCAGAACTTACTCATTTCTTCAGTCATTTCCATCTTCATATTTTCCTTCTGGAAATTCTGCATAGTTTGTAGTGTCTTTTGTGGATCCATTTTCTTATTAACTGCTTGCATTGTCTATTCAATATTGAAAAAAACCTTAATCATACAATAAGACATTAGTAAATACCAATATATACGTTAAGAAGGAAAAAGACTTTTCTAATAAAAAACCTTTCAGTCCAAATTTCACTTTCCTTGTCTCTTTACATCCCACAGGAACTGTAGATACACAACAGATCAATAGTACAGTCTGTACCTAGTAAGAAATATAGCTATCTACTAGCCTAATAGATATGCTTTTAAACATACGCGCCTTTCTTGCACCATGACCCTTCTCCTGGCCTTTTACTAGGAAAAATCTGCCTGATCTAAATGAAAAGAATGGGACAATATTTCCTAACTTGCAGGCTATACACTTTAAGGAGATTAATGGCTGCAGGTTTTTTATTCAGTAAGGAACATTTATTTGAAAAACCCCTAGAGGACAGGCATTAAATTACAATTGTTTCTTTATGTTATCATTTAATAGAAAAATTACTTTTCTCGGAAACGCAAATATCAAAGTGTTCAGGAAGTACATATTAGCTTAGGGTGAACCTTTGTAATGAGTAGAGATCTTTTTGTGACAGTGTAATAAACTTCACCTGTTTTACTACAAGTATGCAGCACTGCCTTTGCAGGCACCAGTACTTAATACTTTCTTCTTTCCTAAGAAGCAAGCTACTGTATCTCTCATGGGACGTTAAAACCTAAATATAGACACGAGCAATTCAAACAAAGTCTAACCATCGCTGAGAAGATAAAAGAGTTGGTTAATTAAAATGGATGCTATCGAGCTACTAGAGCTGCTACTGGCTTCGCAGCAGCTCTTCTGCCTTCATGTCTGAGTTTGTTCAAAGTGACAATGTATTACGCTTCTAATATTACTTGAATTTCAAAGACTGTGTTCATAGTCACGTTATTTGAATTTAAGAAGTTGTTCTGGACTTAGAGGGTGTTGGTTCTTTAGAGTTATTTTACAAGAGTTATAGACGGACATAAAAATATTTGCACTAAACCGACAGTTTATTATCTTCAGAAAATGAGGGTCGGATACATGATTAAAAGAAACAGGTAACTATTAAGTGGACTTTACTATGTCCAAAATTAGTGCCATACATGATAAAAAGTATACAGAAAATACTTTGAAAACTTTGCCTTCATGTAACTGTCTTGCTTGTTGAGGCAATGAATGCCATGTATTTTTCACTGATGGTTGCATGAGATTAAGAACAGTCTATAAGCTTCAAAATGAATGACTGAATACTTTTCCTCTCCAATAACATTACACAAGCTAGTCCATAGAAGTACCTGCTGTGTTTCAAAAAACATCACTTTTCTGGATGCTGGTTAATTTATTTTTTTTACTCTTTTTGTTTTTTCTACTGATTTAACCTTCATAATTAGTCTACTGACACTTTGGTTTTCAGAAATTTAACCCAAGACGTCTTGTAGATAAAAACAAGTCAAGCATGTAATAATTAAAAAGCAAGACCAACTTCTTCACTTGCAACACCGTCATAGGAATACTGAGTAAACTGTTTAACTTCATCAGTTGTGGAGTCAGACAAGCCCCCCCCCTTTGTGGGTTAGTCATGGAAGATGGAAAGTTTGTTACAGAGCCATGCCTGTATCACTGAATGGCCGATATCTGCCAACATACTGCTTCTAAAAGGTATCTGACAGCAAAGCCTTAGCAGTAATTACTTTCCGCACTAAGTTGCATTGCATTACTGTGTTTAACTGGCACATAACTGGATTTACCTTGGACTGTGATAAAAACTCAACTTGTCTACAATGATGTGTGCTAATTCCGTTTCCTATACCTCAAGCTGAACAATCCTGCTTGCCAAATGCAAACTCCCTATTTATCAATTCAGGAAAATAGGGGAAAGTTCACAACTAACTCAGGTAACTGAGATTTTTCAGACTCTTATGAGATGAGATTTGTGAGAAAACTTAATGCAATACTGTTTCCTTAGAGCATGGAGAGTGAGAATGACAGGGAACTCCAGATTAGATTTCCTTAGGAATGTAAGATCTGAACCAATAACCTACCTTTTGCACAAGACATAAAGCTACTGTAACACACTGCCTTGATTTCTAGACGAAGCGTGCCCTACTTTTTCCCCAATAAAAACTGCTTGTGACAAGATATACAGGCAAGACACTGCAGCGGCATGGTTTGGGGTTTTTTGATGCACTAAAAGAGTTCTTCTGCTGACTTTTGAGTTTATTTTTATCACGCAAACATTTGACAGATGTCTAGCCCAAGAAAATACGCTTAGTTAGGTGCTAACTGGTTGGATTGACTAGCCAAAATTTGATAATATGAATCAAATTGCACTTCCCTACTGTAACCTCAACACCATTTAGGGTATTAAGCAGTAAGTTTTATCCCTTCAATTCCCTTATATAAGATAACACAACTTAACTTTTGCAACCATATACTGCATTTTAATGTAAAAGAATGTCTTGTAACGCCTTACTTTTGCTGTAGTTGACATAGCTCCTGCCATCTTCATCTGAGAGTTCATGACTTTTGTTTGAGTCGACATAGAAGTGACTTTAGAGCTAACAGCATATGTTCGATTTTTCTGCTTCCGCAGTTGTACAAGCTGTTTTGCTAGCACTTTACAGGCTTCTTTATTACCAGTCTTAGCCATTTTCTTTATTTCCAGTTCCTGTTAAAAAAGGTGTAAGATTAATTCTACAGAATTTTCATTCAAACAAAGACTATAATTAAGCCTGAACACTAATAATTCAATTCCAAAAGTTAACTCTCCTCTCTATTTTTTTTTTTTAAGACATTTAAAGTTATATAAATAGTCTTCCTTGCTTTTCTACCAAAGCTATTTCGTAGAATAAATGCAATGCTGTTATTTTTTTCTTCTGGTCAAATCATATAACAAAACTGACTTACAGTATGCCAGCACACAACTCCCCAAAAGACCTCAACTTCTGCATAATGTCAAATTCACTTATATGTGCACATTCAATTCCATATCTAGATAGGGAGTGACACTTCAAAAGAAAAAAACAACCCAAAAAGTGAAGAAATTATTATGGCCAGCCAACTATTAGTGCCACGACTCTAATAATCTTTGATTTCTTGCATTCACAGGCAATCAAGACATACTGCCCACAGAAGAAATGGGCAGTTCATAGATTCTTTTTAACACTTTTTCAGCCTTGAGAGAATCTTTTGAGGAAGAAGTAGATAAAGTTAGATGAGCAATAATTATAGGCTGCTTCCCCACAGAATTTAGCTGGACTTAACTTAGCACATAATAAAAGTGGTGTAATTTGTCTACAACAACATGTGCTTAAACCTTAAGAATGACACTTCTGGCTTAGAAAAAAACCCTAAATCACGATCTATCAGTTCAAGGGGAAATAGCAAGTTATTTAGCTCAGAGGTACCAGGTAAAGTTTGGCACAAATAATCTTGTCAGCTGGGATCTTTCAAAGTATGCCTTCCGATTTGTGACTTGATAATGTAAACTTTTCAACTAGTTTTTCCTTTTCAGCCTTTTTAAGGAGAGCTTGACGTAGTACCTTGGTTCTTTGTATATGTCCAATTGTACATTTTGATTTTTACCATTAAGTAAAAGCAGCCTTTAAAGGCCAGCTTTCTCCTGTGATTCTTCAGAATATACCTGGTACAGGAATACAGTTGCTTCACTTTATGTGCACTGGTAGCCCAGAAAACTGCACTTATAAGAAGATACGTTGCTCTGAAAAGGTAAATACTGGTCATCAGGATATACAAACCAGTCACGTTTAAAGGCAAGTGTAAACTGACTTACTGCATTAACTTTACTACTAGGAAAGCTCATGGTTAAGTATACTATAGAGATGGCACTGGCACAAGATCTTCTCTGTAAATCCATAATTTCTGAAAGGCTGTGTCATACATACTATTTTTAATCCAAGAAGGTACAGATCAGCAAATAAGGAGCATGAGACTGTTCAAACATTAGAGGCCTGAAATATATATAAAACTGTCCTCTTTATAAGTAGCTCACAGACCACAAAACCAAATTTCTTTAGCATGCCCAGAATCTTATCTCCTTTTTTCATCTCCTCAAGTATTGTGAAGGATAGGAGGGATTAGTTTCCACACTAGCAAATACTAGATTGCACCCTAGTTTTAACAGCAAACATTTGAAAATAGGGATTTTCTCACTGAGAAGAAATATCTAAGTAGTATTTATAACCTGATTTTCAAAGCAAAATACAAACCTACATCAACCATTGCTAAATCACTGCAGATAATCCAGCTGCAGAAATCAAACCCTATATATAGATGATTTTATTCTTAATTAAGAATAATTTGGGTAAAGAGCTGAAATACATTATTTGCTTTTGAGAGGTTTGGGGCAAGCTTAATAAAGTCAGTTATGTTCCTCTGGAAAAAAAAATAATCAAAATTCATGTAGTCATATGAGGTTACTGAACTGAAACAGAACTGTTTGCATACTTTAAGGTATTTTTATACATAGAATTAATATAACTAGGTTTTCTCAGAGTAGTACCTGATAGTTAAGGAAAAAAATCTTTCTGAAGAGAGTACATAACAAAATGTTCTGAGATTGACTGACAAGCCCTTGGTCCTTTTTTACCTGATCTGACTCTGCAAATTAGTATTTATTGTCCATTGATTCTCTCATCCTAACAGCAAATTTTAACTTTTTTAATGACATATTTCACTTCTCCTTTCTTCTCCTCAGAAATCCAACATTTCTGAAACAATTTATTGTAGTCAGTAATCAAAACTTCAACCTGCATATTCATGAAAATTGAGGTTATTTCCAGAGTCAGAATATTTCATACTGAAAAATGCCTTATTATGAGTAACCTATTATATCTTACATGTTGAAGGCTCCCAGAAACAATTTCTCTGACCTCTTTTAGTTTATTATTCCCAGCTCTCGGTATTCGTGCGACCTGCTGCCATGAAACAACACCTCCACAGCTACTGGAACAGTGGCTGGATTTGCATAGCTTTTCCCACAGCTTTTCCCACAGTCTGAGCATGTCTTCATGCATCAACCTCCACCATCTGTCACATCCATTTATCCAATTATACTGCCACACAGGTGCAGCATCCATTCACTGAATACTTGATAGCTAGCACACACTAAATTTTAAATAGATCTTAATTTAGGCAGATAATTTTACTATGATTAGCTAGTTTTAGGGAAATTCTATGTGAATGAAAATAGCAACCCTATGGGGTATTCACGATATCCTATGTGTTCTCAAGTACTCTCTCCCATAGTCACAGTAACATGTGATAGCACCGACACATACTTTCATTTTTTCCACCACAAGACCACTGATTTACAAGCCTGTTAGAAAAAAACCTTCTGAAGGATAGAGAAGGCTAAGAATGGAAGGGGAAAATGAATGTAAATATTTAATCTAAACACATTGTTTGAGGCTTTTCCTGTGTTAAAGACTGAGAATCACTTTTAGCTAGTAAATTTTTTCCAACACAATTTTAATAACTGAAAAGTCAAAAAGGGGAAGACAACTTTTTTAGCATTCAATTACTATATATTGAGTTGTATCTTTTGCACTTTGCAAGTTTTCTGTTATATTGGGGTGGTGTGTTTGTTTTTAAAGAGTAAAATAAAGTCGCCTGCTCTACTTACCAGTTGTTTTTCCTGTTTTTCAAGTGCTGCTCTATCTCTGGTTATAGCCCTCTGTGTACCTCTTAACTCTCGATTTTGCTCCTTTATTATATCTGGAAAGAAAATATGTATTGCTGGGAAGTTTTCAATACTACATAAACATCTTACCTGCTAAGCATTCTGCAGACACGCAGTATGTTTGATAGCCTTCCTTTGTTCAGAATGAACTGTCAGTTTTCAAAGAAATGTCAGCATTTCAAATATATGAAACGTTAGCAAAATACAATTTTATGTATACAACATGATTATGTTTCAGCAGCATAGGCCATGTCCCATAACAAAAGGCTATTTTACTTAATATGTTTCTTTGCACCATAACCCTAGCAACAGCCTTAACCACACAGCAAGGGCTAGGTACTTTTCTGCAAGTTCAACCCTAACTCAGCAACAACATATTCACTGTGAGCCCACCATTTTTCAACTGGTCAGGTCTAACTGCAACAGGTGGATCAGCTGAAGAAACCTTATGTAGGAGATATCAGCACAAAGACTTCCCAAGTCCATTAAAACAGTGAAGATACTCCTAGATGCATGTCCTGGATCTTACTCTTCTCTGCCCTTATTCTGCTTTGATGGAGATTGCTCTCCTCCACAAATGTACCACATCTGTGCAGCCCAACTTCAAGTCAGACTATAAAACAATTATGTTTGAACTTTTTCAGTTAGCAGATACTTAAGAATAGTAAGATGCAAAAGTGGAGGCCTTTATAGCAAATCAAAGTTTCCTGACAACTGATGTAGCCAGCAGAAGCCTGAACGCTGTCTATCAGGTGAAACGTATCATCCTTCATAGGAGTTTTGTCCACTGTACTATTTAAAAATTAGGTACCGATAACATCCACTTATTAAAGCAAGCATCATTTACAATATAAGCATTGATCATGTTAGTTGCAATTAACTTTTGTTAGAATTTACAGCACATTCTTAGGTGTGATTCATCTGGGCAAAGGTAGAGGTCTACATCTGACTCAGCATCCTCTGACCTTTATAGAGGAAAGAAATTAGTACTTTTAGGAAGAGATTCACCTGCTCCTAATGTATGTGTCTACACATACTTTGGGTGGGAGTTTAAAAGGAACAGACTGTCACATAAACTTTGTTTAGATCTCCCTCTTCTAATAGACAGAAGTACCACCATGGCAGGACACAGCTATTGCACTTATAAAGTTTGAAGCATATGAAAATACACACAGGCAGAGTTACTAACAGAAATAAAGGCATGAAGGGCAAATTCTAGAAACTGCAGCCATCCTTTTCATTTTTTCAAGGCTTGCAACAGTTTTTCTACACACAGAAAGAAGCATTCATGTTCTTCATTCCTACAATCAGAAATACTGTAAAACATCTATTACTGAAATTATTTCAGCCTTAATAGTTTTGAATCAGAAAAACCCCAAGCCTTCAGTGGCATTTTAAAGAGGGCATATGCACTACCTCCCTCACAGCAATTGTTTTTGGCCAAATAAATACATATTCCAAACAAACTCTGTGAAAGAGGGACCATTTTTTACAGTACTACTACTGCTCCAAGAACTGCACAAAAAGCATCTTCAGGAGACGTAAACTTTTCAACGGACAATAATGAAGAGCTGAAAGATGACACTGAATGTAACACCGCGTTCTTCATGCCAGCAAAGCAGCGGTGAAAAGTCTTCTGAAAATAATGCTACAGGCAAGTAATTTTGAAGGTAGACAAACATATATTACTTGCACAGCTGCAGCTGCAAAAATGAAAGAAAAAGCTACATACAAGACTTTTTTCTAACTACAATAACTATTTTAAAAAATTGCTTAGTATAGAGAGAAGTAGGAGCTTCAAGACGATAAGAAACAAGAACTGTACTTAAGTCAGGAGACAATAAGGGTGAGCATGATGCTTATTTTTGTTGTTTCTGATCGCACATAGTGGCTTAAACTAAGGATAGCAATAAACGGAAAACAACAACTATGTGCAGTTACAGGCCCTTTCGTTTGCTTTCGCAAGTGAAGGCCAAGATGAGAACTTGGTTCTTGTTTCTCTGTGGTCACTGACACAAATTCCTAGCTTTACTCCAGCAGACAGAAGAAGACAGCGTATTCCTGGGACAGCCTTTTGCAGATAGTCACTCCCATGTGTCACGCTGCTGCCTCGCACACCAGGGTAAGGAGGAAGCACCTCCATTCCTGAAAACAGGTTGGACAAGAGACACCCAGCAGGGCTTGACCTGGCCCCTGCAATCTGCCTTGGTCATGGAAGTGTAGTGCCATCTCCTCCTTCCTCCTCTCTTAGGTGTTGCACCAAAAATGGGAAGAGACAAGTGGGAAACATACGTATTCTCCGTCGGTGACATACAATTGGTTGACACACAGCGTCATTTCTGGCGAGTCATTTTTGAATGAGGACCCACCCGATTTGACACGGGGCACCCAACATGCCAGACAGCCAGCTCTGGGGCTCTCACCAGCCCCCGGCCAGGCTCTGCCCCACGGCCACGCCTGAGGCACACCTATTTGGAGGGCTGACCGCCGCCCACAGGACTGCTGCCAGGTAAGCGATCTTTTTTTTGGCTTTACTTTAGAGATCGTGATTTCTGCGTAAGTTGTTTAAGCGACAGGCTAGCTGCAAAAACATCGAGACCAACTTGGCTTCGTACGCGGGTCTTTACAAAAGGGTGGCAAGCGGCGGCAGCTGGGCAGTTGCCCCAGCCGCTCTCCGCGCCGCCGGGCGGCGACTCCCGGAACCTGCGGCCGTCCTCGGCCGCCTTCGCCCGGCCGCAGAAAGCCGGCTCCGCAGCCCCGCACCGCTCGCCTCCCCGTTCGTTCTCGGCGCCAGCAACTCTTCGCGGGCCTGTTTTGTTCCCTCGCTGCCAGCGAGAGACGTTCCTCCTCCTCCCTCCCCACCGGGATCACCAGGGCCCGGCTCCCACCACATCTCGCCCCGGCCCGGCCGTCCCGCAGGGCCCGATGACCCGGGAACCCCCCACGCCTCGCTTTCCTAGGAGGCCGGCCCGGGCCGGGGATTCTCGCCGCCGCCCCGCCTGGCCCGAGCGCCGCCGGTGAGTCACCCCGGGCGGGCTGTGGCCTCCTCCGTTCCCTACGAGTTCCCGCTCCGCCCGGACACAGGGCCCCAGGCCGCCCCGCAGGCACTGCCACCACCCCCGGGCTCCCGCTTCCCCCAAGCCAGCTCTGCGCCCGGGACCGTACGAGGGCTGGGGGAAGCAGCTGCGAGGGGGGCGGCAGGGCCCTCTCCTGGGCGCCGGCGGCCCGGCGCCGCACTCACCGTCCACAGTCTTCTTCTTGAAGAGCGAGGCCATGGCGGCAGCCAGACCCGGAGCCGCCGGACCCCCGCCGCCGCCTCCTCCTCCAGCGGGCTGCTGCCTCCTCCGCAGGTGACCAGGAAGCGGCCGGGCCGCGCAGACCCGCCCAGCTCCGCCTCCCCGCCCGGCGAGGGGCGGGACGGGGCTGGGCCGGGCCGGGCCTCACCGCCGCGCTGCCCCCGCCTACGCTGCCGCGGCGGCGGAGCGTGTGGGGAGCGAAGCGGTTGGCGCTGCCCGCTGGTGCTGCCGCGGCAGAGTCGCTTCCCCTCGCGGGGGAGTCGCTGCCCCGGGAGGGACGGGGCACCGGCAGTACTTCCCTCCCGGGTTTCTCTCCGCGCG
>VFFE01007254.1:1914253-1927111 GCA_008921705.1 Burhinus oedicnemus | reverse complement strand
GCTAAATGGTTTAGGTTTCCTTGGCGTGTATGTAATTATTAAAAATTAACTAAATTCAGCAGCGCCGTGCGCTTCGGGTTCGCCACCTCTCCCCGGGCAACTCCGCGCGTGGGCAGCCGTCGGGATTTGGGCTCGGAGCGCCATTAAACGGGCGTGGGGTTAGTTTCCCCCCGTGTTGCTGCAGGAGGTGCGCGTGGAGCCCGGCGCTCCAGCAGCCTTCGCAAGTGCGACGTGGGGTGCTCGGGTTTGGGGTTTTTTTGTGAAGGAGCATCCCGGCTTCGGCCCCCGGTCCTGAGCCGCTGCCCCGCCTCGGGAACCGGTGACATCCGTCTGCGGGGGTGAGCCTCGGCCCGAGGGCCGCAGCTACGGCGGCGCGCAAGATGGACGAGTCCGGGAAAAGGACTAATCGTTCTCTCGGTTTTCAGGGTCTAATTACAAGGCTTAATTTTTAATAAGGTAGTTTGTCACGTCGCCGCGGTTTCATCATTGGCAATTACGTACGTACGCATCGTGGCGTTTGAAAACAAAAAAATTAAAAAATGGAGCTATAGTAGAAAATGCAGAGCTATTGGTTTGCATACTAGCTAGATATACCGTTACTTACTTTAAAGTGTTGAGGGGGGCGTGTTATGTAAATTTGTAAGGAAAAACAAGTGATTGTAATGTAGTACTGTATTTTGATAGCTAGATATAAATTTAACCTGAGGAAGAATTGTAAGTTTATGGTGGCAGTACCCTAATAAACCACACTTTTATAACCTTGCATAGAAAAACAATCTATTAGAATACTATAATAGCAGTGTAAAGATATATGCAGACATAGGTAGGTACAAACGATGTATTTGGTGTCAGTATTTCATGATTTTCTGGAAATACTAATTTTATTGCAAATAGTGAGTTTTCATTGTTCTTCACGTGGTCTTTTAGCATTAGTTATTCTTCACCATTTGTGCTAGACTAAAATCCAGATCACGTGTGATGACATAGATACTAAGGAAGCTTAACGCTTCACTATGAGATTAGTTCAATAGAATACCATTTACAAGTTTATTCCTGTATGTCTGTACTGCCTCTTAGGTCAGATCAGTCAGAGATGAGTTAGTAAGCAAAACTGAAATCCTGGCTTTAAAAATGCACAGATGAAGGGGAGGAGCACGCCTGTAATTTAGATTCAGTTCCTCACTTTCCTTGAGAGAGAGGCGGAGCAGCCTAACTATGGGGTACTCTTAAATTGTGCTAATTAGTCATGAGACCAGAAAAGCATTTTTCCACAGCATTTCTTCATGGATGTTTACTTGTGATGAGGTAAACAAAGATGTCCACAATAGGCTTCATAATTTCAATAAATAAAGTATGTCTAAGCTATTGCTTGCCAAGACTTACTTTTTTGCGCTATAAGCCAGAATGCTGGGATGCTATCGTATACTTGATTTGAACATTTTTGGTAGTAGCGATAGGATAAGAGAAGCCTTTGAATTTATCTTTTGAAAGAATAATGCTTAAACTTCAGTGTTTCTTTTAGATTCTCAATGTCCTCTTTCAGGATCTATTTGCAAATCAAAATGTGAAAAGAATATCTTAGTCCTTTATGCGATAGACTAACTTTAAAAATCAACCATATGGAATAAATGACCTTTCCTTAGTGACTGTATACAAACATCAGCAGCAAACAAAAGCAGGGACTGTGTATTTTCAGTTTGTTGGTTCTTAAGTAAAGCAGGGCACAAAAACTGGTTCAGAAGGATGATATGATATCCTGTATTAATTTGAAATTGAGCACCTTCAAATTAAAGTATGGAAAATGAATTTTGATAAGATAGTTTAATTGCAGGAAAGCTGGTCTGTGTCCAGAGTTGTACTTAGAAGAAGGTGGTGTGTGTGTTTGTTTGCTTTTAAATACATATATAAGCTACTCTAGTATTGGTCCATTGGAGTATTTAAGCATATTGCTAATTTAAACCAGTTGACTAGGTTCAGTCTGCTTAAAGCTAAACGTGTTCAGGTGCTCATATGAAATGGCCGCTATGAAGAGATCATTGCAAATCAGCTCTGTCAGGTACTGTTCTTTAGAATAGTAGAGATAGTGGCTGATTTGCAAAAATACTTTCCTGATGCACTCGCAGGAGGAAAAGGAGAGGTCAGCTTTCAGGCATATGAGTCTTGAAGAAACTCTCAAGGTTACGCTGTAAATCTTTTCAAGCTTTCTGGCTATATCAGCTGGTCTAATGAAAGTTATTAGTCTTCCTTATCTCCCTTTCTAGGGCAGGGGAAACACCGCAAGTGAACTTTAGCTGACAAGCTAAGGCAGACTGTCTTGGGATGCTTTGTGGATAATGACCCAAATTCAGTACTGTTTGATCTATTCTGGGCCTGTCTAATTTCTCATCTGCAGATATAAGGAAACTAAATGAGGCCGTGTGTAGTACAGAATGAAGTGGGTAAGCTGAAAATTACAGGAGCCTAAATGAGACAAATGATCAAGGACTGGTATAAATGTATTGTTATATGAAATGCACAGTGCTTAATGTGTAAAATAAGGTTATGAGGAAAAGTGTATTTGGGGACTCAGCAACTGGCCATCTTCCAAATCCTGCAAGAACTCACTAACGCTTTACTTTACCCAGGAGGAGCTCCGCTGAAATCAAATGTCACGGCACTTACACGTGTAAGAGTTTGCGAGATGGTGCTGTACAGGCTACGTGACCTTACGCCTTGTTGTGTGAACGCAGGCTGAGTTAGGAGGGGGCCGAAAAGGAAAAGGCAGGGAAGGAATTGCAGACCCTGTGGAAGCTCAGGCTGCGGTTCAACTCAACGCCTGAATTTCTTTCCCGAGTAAGAATCTGCTGTGGTGCAGGCTGGACATTATGACTGTATTTAAATGTACAGCTCTGCCGACGCCTGCCCTGCGTGTGTGTCATGATGTTATCTCTAATTGCATTCATTAGTGATGGTACTTGGAAATTGGAATTGCCTCTCCAGGGTGGAGAGGTGACAGCAACGCACTCTGCAGGCGCTGAAAGTGAGACTCTGGGGAGAAGGCGAAGTGGAAAGGGGGCAGAGGAGGATCGGTGGGCATCGCAAAAGGTCTGTGTGGAAACTTGTGAAGAAGGAAAAAGAGTTAGAAACAATAGGAATTAAATGAAGAAGGCTCTAGAGGTGAGGATAAAGAGGATGGAGAAGAGCAGTGGAAATGGTGCAGCTGTAAGACGCTGGAGGTTCCCTCTGGTACTGTGGTTCTAAAACTCGTTTTCTCTGCTTTGTTCAAAACGAAATCACTTATTTATGTGTACAAGTATAAAAATGTGGTTTATGCAGAGCATCTTGCCTTCACCTTGCAGATTAGACGACTTTCAAGCAACTTTTGGGGAAAGCTCACGAGAACTGAAAAATACCTCATTCATAGGAGGAAAAAGGGGAGTCTCATCTAGCAAATACACAGGTATGAAATAACCCTTAGAAACACTGAAAGTAAAATTATGAGATAGATTTCATAAGGGAAAACTATTTAACTGTGTACAAATAATGGTAGTAGTGAATTGCTGTCAAGTGAGAATAATGCCAAAATAAATGAGGTTGCAATGGGAATCGAGTCAGTGAGCTACAGAACGCTTAGTGCATTATCTATTGCAAAATAGTTTATAATTCTAAACATTTTCATTTCCCCAAAAGAGGATATTTTTCATTAATTTAAGAAAATATTGTGGAATGTGGTGAATCTGAAATATGAGTGAATATCTTGCTTCCCGTCAGTTCACAATTTAAGTTGAATTGGGCATGGATGTGAAGCAGAGAGAGTGTATTGTTGGTCTTATGAATAACTTAATTGGTTCTTGCTTTCTCTGTCAAAAAAGGATCAATTTCCAATAGATCACTACTCATCTATGCCTTACAGCATGCAAGGCCTACAGGATAGAGGGAAGCACACATTTAGGTGTGGAAGCATGGTTTTGTTTAATCTGTTCCTGTGAGGACTGTGTGTCATATATGGAGACTGAAATTGTCTTTTTATGTGAGAGGGGCTTTGTGATATGCATGTTTTGCCTGATAATCCACTGAATTCACTTGACAGACTTTTGAGTAAGTAAAAAATGGCAAGAATGAGTTAAAGAAAAACTCTCATACCTTAAATGTGAGATGTTACTGTACAGTTTGCTGACGAGCTTTTAGTGAACTGGAACTCTGAACATTTAAAGGATGTTATCTTCATCTTAATTTTTTACTCCTGGATGTATTTGCAAACAATTCTGGAAAAAAAACCCCACCCAAAACGCCAAAAAAACCCCCAAACACCACGAAAACCCTCACAAACCCAACCATACTTAATATATGAGAGAGACTAGACAGGTATGTTTATTCTGTTGCATGGATCAAAGTAAGATACTTACGTATGCAAGATTACACCTTAGTTTCAGTCACTTTCAGCATCTTAATAAAGTATAAGTACTTTGCACCATTTAGTATGTGCATGAAGATCAGTACTTTGTGAAGACCTCTAAATGCCTAACCCCTCCTTATGGAAATCTGGTTTTAATTATCACCTTGATTGGTGATAATAAGATACTTTTGAGTTGCAGACTACACCTTTTATAACCTTCACATCTGATTGCAAGGTTCTTCCTTGGTGAAAGAATGAACACTTCATTATAAAATAGTGCCATTACTTTGTACAAGCAGATTTAGTTTTGCTTCAGTAATCAAGTACAGTAGGACATCATATTTCTGTAGGGCATTCATGAAACCAAGGGTTATACTTTTAAAAGCATTTACTTGCAAATATCTTATCTTTAAATGACTTTGCCCAAGGAGAAGAGGAAAGCCAGGCTAGCAACAAAATAGGTAAATACTGTTCCTGTTTTATCACAAGCTTCAAGAACTCCTCAAGGCATCAAGTTTAGGAAAAAGAGCAAGAGATTATGGGGAGAGTATTTATTATTACAAACTGCAAAGTCAACAGGGACTACTAAATGTTCTTACAGTCATAATAGCCTATCTCATGTTAATTCTAGCCCGAAGCTCTGTGACTCTTTATGTGCAGAGATAATGGGGGGTAAAAATGTATTTTTAGTTTAGCAGTAGATTCCTCCCAACCATGGAAAATAAATTAGAGAGCTTTGCAAACTAAAAATGATTTGGGCTTTGAAGGAATTCCCAGCAATAATATACAAGACTTATTACCCTGGGTAGTTAGAGGGCCCCGTATGTTTATGGCTGATAGTAGTCATTTTGATTGAATATCGCCTCAGTAACGTGTTTTCAAATAATTTACCTTTAACCTAGATCTTTTCATCCTAAAGAGAAGACTTTTTTGGTAATGTTCTTATTATTTGTACTTCCTATGTGTATCTCAGATAAAATTTAGTGTATGTTACCCAGGCAAAATGCTGCATTAATTGTGAAGCTGTTATATTTAACTTAGCTGGAATCCACTACACATCAAGATTTAACACATCAAGACCTGTGTTAAATAGGTTCAGATTTGAGAACGCATGTACATTTTTTTTCAAGTAAAACACACTACAAGTAGTTGTTCTAAAATAATGCATTACAAACCTAGGAAAATCAGTTTAAGGTTATTACTGTTCATTATTTGTGTTACATTATGATCTAGAAACATGACTGCTTTGGGCTTGGAATGCTATAAAGGTGAAATAAAAACACTCCACCCCCCAGAGAACATATTGTCCCAATATAATAAGAAATAATATGTGGACACAACAGACTGGACAGTGCAAAGAAACCAGAAGTCTGCTTATGTAGCCTCATGTACTGCCTGTGCAAATGTATTAAGATAAAAAGATGTTAAAAAAGGCATTTGAAAAAATTTCCTTGTGGCAGTTTGTGAAGAAGTCCTTCCAACAGTGATGAGTAGGTAAGGAGAATACAAACAATGGTTGTCAGAAGTGAAATTAATAACTGGTTGCTAAAAGCTAGAGTTAATGAGAACTGAAGGAAGGAGTCAGTGTGGACGGTGAATGTGAGGTGGTACGGAGGTGGTACAGAGACTGGGATAGGCCAGGGAAGGCCTTGAATAGAGATGAGCTCTTTGTGGTGAATAACCAAAGGAAGACCTTTGAAGGAGGCAATGAAAATGGCAACGTGATCGAAGTAATGATCTAATAAGATGGCCTTTTGCAAAACATCTTGAAGGAGCCAGGTTGGATTCACCAGGGACATGAAGAAAGATGTCGCACTCATCTCGCACTGCAGTAATGAGTGTCTGCTCTAAGGCTTCAGCTTTGTGACTCCGTGGGAAAGGCTGGTCTAGCAGAGCTGCTCTGCAAGAATGAGTGATAAATTTTTATGCAGCTAAAAAGATGAGCATCTGGAGACGATGCTCAGCTGACCACCCTCAATAGTGGAGGTGAAAGTGGTGGTCACCGTATTGATTAGGAAAGGGAGAAAGTTGGAAGCCCTGAGTAGGTGAAAGACTGGAAACGCTGCCCTATGGAGCTGACTATCTATAAGCTAATGGTGGACAAAGAGTGTCATTTCAATTCAAACAGAAGTTTGGAGTAGAGAAGCAGAGCTATAAGTTATCAGAATGAGTGGGAGGTTTTGTGCTAATGAATGAGACTCTTCAGAAACAGAATAGAGAGAAAGGAAACCAAGGACTGGGCCTTATGAAAATGAAAGGGTGCCTCCTTAATCTATGCAATTCTAATTTTTAAAAATTTTTTTTTAGCATTTCTGTAATTATGTTTATGGAGGGGATACTTTTTAGAAGTTTGATACAGTGGAAGTACTTTAATATTCATTTTATTCTAAATAAAGTGCATGATATGCTTCATCCATTAAGAAGGCAAGAAATTTTACTTACGATTTCACAATACTTTAAAACATTTATTATTCAGTCTTTTGACAGCTGTGAGAAGAAGCAAGAGTTTATTTAGTGGACCTGTGATGGTATTCTTGCATCCACATGAAGACAGTGTAATATTAATATTTTTAGAAAAGTTAATGTTTCTTTTAAGTATAAAAGAGATACAAAAATATCTCTTAACACTGGAAATGTCAAATCAAGGATTTCTCATCTTGATCCTTTTGTTAATGATTTATATTTTCACTGAGGTTCAGAATGCTTGTTGCTTACGCTGCCCTTTGAGAATAGCTATAGCTACCTAATGGTCCAATCCAACAAAAAATATGTTCAGTTCCCGTATCACAAAAGTATATATAAAACTCAAAGTCACTAGAATCTGCTCCCAAAGCATATACTGCCAGAGAGCCAGATATATCTTATATTGCATTGGGCCCTGAAGTGTTATAAAAAATGGCATATCCCTTTTTTTCTTAGCTTTATGACCAGCAAGACAGCATCAAGCAGTTTATTGCAGACCCTGTTTATGCCTTGGAAGAGTGCAGCGCAGTAGACCCTTGTGCATGCTTTGTTTTCAGCACCAACTCTGGAAGCAATTTTGAATCTCATTTGATTTTAGTTGAATCTATGTTCTCTTTGTTGTCTGTGTGTGGATCGGTTTCGAAAAAATTAGACCAATGTTGTTTTCACTGTTTAAAAAGGCATTCCATTCATTTTAGGTTAGTTCAAATTCTATTTTTACATCATGTTTAACAATTTCTTTCTTAACCCTTTAATGCCGTTGTCACTTTATACAGCTAGGGTAAAACGTGCCATTTCGAGGGATGGGGCGGGGGCAAGGGGGGAGAGCTCAGTCACATGTAAATGAGGATTCAATTCTACAAAGCCAGGAAAGACATTTGGCCACATTAATTTCAGTGAGAATTCATATGGATAATCCCTTTGTAAGTTAATTGGGATGTTTCATTGGTAAATGAGGTAGCCAGGATCCACATGCAAGTGTCTGTAGCCTTCTGGGAGACTCAGCTGTCGCTGATGGAAGCGATGTTGAACAGCCTCTCCTTTGCTCATACGACATCAAGTCTCCTCAGCTGAGCCTTTCGAACTAATTAGATCCCTATTCAGGGAACTTGTCTGGCTTAACCTTTAAATTGTATCTGAAAAAATGTGTCTCTAAGGTGGCTCGCTTTTTCTCAGCTTGTATCGAGTTGTTGAATTGGATAATTTAGCAACTAGTTGCTTGTAACATAGTATCACTAAGTTCACTTACTCCTTGATTCTGATACAGCGATAGTTGCCAAAAATGTGTGTGTGACAGTTACGGATCTTGGTCCAGTGTTAGAGGGAGAGCATAAAGCACAGGTGGTTTTGATGTCCCAGTTCAGCAAAGTTCTTCTGAACATGTGTGCAAGTGCTTGATCCTTCTTTCAGCAGAAAAGCCCTTTTATCAGGACTTGCTCCAGTTTTGGAAACGGGTCAGAGACACGTCTGTTCTGCTGAGAAGGAAGACTTGGTGACTGCCTCTGGTTTCGCTCATTTGTATAGCGCACAGCAAACTGTAGTACACTGAAATCTTGCTCTGTGGAAAGAAACTCAACTGCACTTCTCTCTCTGCTGCTCAGGAGGGGTAAGTCACTCCAAGCAGGAGGGGATCCTGTGGTTGTGGGAAATACAGCTGGCTGGGAAGTCAGGGAATAGCAGCTCTGTGTGATGTGCCTTTTTTGCAATAGTTGTTTCTGATTGTAACTGCTCCTGGGAATTATAGATATTTTTGTTTTAGGAATAGTCCTTGTACAACAGTATTTTACACGATGGTGACACAATTCTGAAACGGGCTGTTTTGTTCAGAGTTCTGCTGACTACATCACTTAATAAGAAAAGGCCTCATTTATTAAGTGCCTCATCAGAACTACTGAAAATTGTAATGTTAGCCAAATCCACCAATTTGCAATTTAGCTCTCACTGCAGTATCAATTACAGCTGGCTCTTGTGTTCGTTGTTGTCATTCGTGTTCACGGAATGCCTTAATAAAAGGAATAGAAAGAGGATTATCATGTGCTTTCCTCTTGTACAGAAACAGATGATACAAGCACACCAATTTTGTCTCACTTATAAATAGCTTCTGGAAATAGTGGTCTGTGAGGGAATAGGGCTGATTGACTCATTCGTTTTGAATAATTTAGCCTGAAAAATTAGCATTTTTGTACATGTATTATCCATGGAGTACTGAATTTACATTCATCTATTTGTTATTCATAATCTTCCATTTAATAGTTTATGAATTGCTGTCTGAATTTTTTTTGAGAAGCGCTTAGTTCACTGTTTTGTTACACGTGATGTGTGGTGGTCCTCCGAGTCGTCTTGACAGTTTCTGGGTCCTCACTGAAGGACTGAAACTCTTAACTAGAGAACAGTCACAGTCGTCTGTGGTTCTTTGTGGTCACATGAGAAGATGACTCTCTTCTATGAAGAGGACTCATGTGCCAGCGTGAGGAAATGGACGTGGTTAAGGGGGACTTGCAGTGGTTGTGAAGTCTGTTTCACAGTGTTTTTTTAATTGAAGTTTGTGCAAGATCTCGTCATCTGGCGTTCTTATCAGAACAAATTGCCCTTTCTTTTGTGAGAAGGCAAGGTAATACAGAGTCAGTGTGGGACTGGGAAATGTGATGTCCATAGCTACAGATCCCAGGTATGAAGCGGTGTATGTGGAGGTGATGGAGAGATGCTAAGCAAAGTAGTGCAGGTGCCAGAAACAGCGTGTGTGCATTCTACATATTAAAATATGTGGTATTCTACGTATTAAAAAAAAAAAATATATATATATATAAATATGTAGATATATAGATCAGGCTTCTAGTTTCGGAATTTCTTGGATATCTGTACTGAATTGTGGTTTGTGTGTGGCTGTGTACCTACATGTGTGTATGTCCATTGTATGTATACACATATATGATGTACACAGGCCTCAGTTTCACTCTTATCTTCATTTCTGCTCTGTGTGTGAGTGGCCCTGCACAGGTCTTTCTCATCAGCAAACAGGAGTAGCAATCATTTCCCGCTTCCTTCTCAGGATTGTTGTATTTTATTACTCCGTGGTTTTGAGGTGCTGTGAGCGTGCTGAACGTTTGTATGGAAAACCCAACAGTGCTGCATTGCCAGGGTGCACTAATGAGTGCCAGGAGGGATTAATGTTATAATCACACAAGCAAATACACAAAATCACTGAATGTTAGTTTTATGCATGGTTATAATCGATGTCAAATCTATAGGATGTTGTATAATCAAATAATTTATTAGGCACAGCTGGTTAACTGCTTACAGCAAAACAACCTGTAGCTTAATTGCTCCTTCTACTGCACTGGTTTTATGCATGGTCTTTCTGGCCCCAATACCCAAAGCAGAAAACCCTGCCTTGGGCTTCTTGAGAGTTGTGCGAGAAACAGTGAGTCATAACTCATCCATGTCAAATTAATGTTGTTGTCATGGGACATCGATGGCATAATGAAGGGAGAATAAGGGCATTAAGGAGAGTTAGTCCTTCAATAGGACTTCCCTTCTGATTTCATCGATATGCTAAATGCAATTGTATCTTCTCTCCCCCTTCCCCCAAGAAATCATGATAATGTCTTTAAATAATATGGGGAAAAAATATGAACCTTGTTGGTTTCAAGTGTTAATAATTTTGTTTGTTTCCATTCAAAATGGAATTGTTTTATACATTTAGGAATACAATAAGGGAAGTTGCCATATGACATCAATCCTAAAATGTCTTTTCCTCTGAGGCAATTTTTGACAGTTCAACTATTTTACTCTGTAAAGTACAAAGTTAAATGTTTTGCTCTGACCCATGTTCTAGAATGGCATTCCACTATTTTGGTTTTGTTTTCAGGATCTCTCTTTTATAGCTAGGTAGGTGAAGAGTGCTGATTCTTGCATGCTTGGGGGCTGGTTTAAGCAAAACCAAGATGGTTTCTGTGGGTCATTGATTGTAAACAAGAAAATATGAGAAACAGTGCTTCATGTAAGCATTGAAGCCCTTGTAATGAAGGCTACAGACGCTTCATGTAATAAAGTGTTAGATTTTCAGAATAATCTCCTTGATTTAGGGGCGTGAGTCTATTGGGACAGGTGATGTTCAGTCGCACAAGACTTGTCTGGATTCAAGTTGGTAATTTACTGTAACAACACAGATAGCTGTTCAGTCCTCTGGCGTGATGGTAGATATTTGCTTATTCCTGATTTGAAGAGAAAATGGGAACTTTTTGCTGCTTTAATTATGTCCGTGTTAAAAGATTCTATCCATTTAACAGTAGCCTTCGCTGTTAAAATACTTCAGATTCTGTTAATAGCTCTGGTGCTAGATACTGTTGAAAATGTGTTCATATGTCTTCATGCTTTCTGTCTTCAAGTTTAGAAGCAGTGATTTCTTGAATAAATAACAGGGATACAAAGAAAACTTAACAGCATTCAGAAGTAGAATAAGTTAATGTACAAGCTAAAACTCTCTACTTTTCATCGCTGTTTTGCTTTTTATGTACACAGTGCTCAGTCCAATGAATCCATACTAATTCAGTGGGATTGCGAGGTCCTACTGCTTTACAAATAAAGAAATACACTAATTGGCATGTGAATTTCTTCTGCTACTGAACATTGGGACTGGATATGAGCAGTTCGCCACCTTTCTTGCCTATACTGTGTTCTCTAAGCCTCCCTGCATGTCTTTTGTATGCATCTTAACAGAAGTTCAGCCTCCCTGCAGATCATTTAGCACCTTCTTGTGTCCTTCAGCTAGCACATGTGTCGTGGCAGGTGCTCTAGTGTAATTTTTAAGTCACATCAGTAATTGCTATTTGCTTTTCTCTGTAGAGCTCGAGGTGAGAAGGCATGAACTCTACTGTATTTCAGCACTTGTGCCAAAAAAACCCTAAAATTCCATTTCATACCTACTGTTGTGACAGAGGTGTCTACCATGGCAGAACTTAGCTCTCTCCTTGAACATTTGGTGAGTTTCTGGTTTTCATGTATGCATTTGAATGGAAGGAAAAAGAAACTGAAAGTTCAGGTTTTCATTTGTGTTTTGGGCCATCAGATCTTGTTTAAACTGTTGAATGCGGCTAATGCACTCTGTCATATATTTCTCTCTGCTAATTTCTTCCAAGATAAGTAGCCCACTGCCCTTCTTTTATTCCTGGCAGGTTGGTTTGTTTGTTTATTTTAATCAAGGGCAATGGGAAGCTGGAAGAAAAAAATCTTTCTGTTCACCTGCATGGTGAGCTGTCACTGGAGTGATTTTTGTAAGAAAAAACTAGTCTTAATTAATAATTTCCAACTTGTTCTACAGAGCCTTCAACAAACTTAAGGCCTGTTTCTAACAGATCCATGAAAAGTCAGTCAGAAAAATAAGCTCTGCAGTGGGCTTAAATTGGTTTTGCAGGTATTCACACTTCTGTGGTAAAATTCTTATGGTGCCTTCCAAACAAAAACCAGTTGCAAACCAGTGCTATAGGGTGGTTTTGCACACATGCACACAAAAAGCTCTATGCATGTTATTTATCTGTATATTTTCTGCAGCTAACTGAATGGCAACACCAAACAGGAATCATTTTCCCTTATACCGTTCTTCTTTAACCTTGAACCTTTCTCAGTTGGAGACTCAGTTTCCCAGATTTTCTGAGTACTTTACCAAGTGTACAGATTTCAAGGAAACTGAGCCATAAATTTCTCAAAACACTTGGCCGTTATTCCTGTTCCCATTTTATAAAAAGGTAGATTGTTTATAGAGCACTAAACTCAGGGTGCCACCAATGCAGCTCAACAAAACCACGTTAAAAATCACGTGAAAGGGGAATCGAGCCTATTCGCTATATGTGTCAATCCGCTATATGCTGGGAAGGAGAGACAAGGCTAACAAATACTATAACCAGTCTTGAACAACAATCTCTGTGCTTAATGACATTTTAAACTAGATTAGAAAAAACACAGGGAAGTAAACAAGAGCTAAAGGGAGCAATCTGCTACCGAGGGAGTGGGGGGGGGGGGGG
>VFFE01007254.1:1854147-1913609 GCA_008921705.1 Burhinus oedicnemus | reverse complement strand
CCCCGGCTCCTTCCCCCCTCCCCCCCCCCGCCCCCGTTGAGCTACTCCTTATTTAAATATGTTAAAAAAGGAAATAAATATTTAGTAACAGAGCATGTCTTTGCTATGGTAAACGTAAGAGGTCAGATTCTTATTGAAAGCAAACTGAATTCAGTGAAACTATGCAAATACTTTTACAGTCATTTATGTCCTTTGACAATCTAACCAAAAGCTGTTATGGAGTGTAACATGCTGCTGTACTCTCTCCTACTGTCTGGGATAAGTACTTTGTCACAATAGATTACATTGACAGTTTCATGTGCAAGAGATCATATGTATATGGAATAAATAATCCTGAGATATGATAGTGGGTTTTTTTTTCTCAACCTAAAATATATGCAGTGAAGAGAAAGTTTTATAGAGTGGTTTCCTCCCTCTGCAAGGACTTCATTATATATGGACAAGTCTGCTAATAGTCACTGAAACATTATTGTTCTTAAGCATAAATCTGCTTTTTTTGTGAGCGGACATGAAATTCAAAATCTATTGATGTCTGGTTCGTTCCCCTACTACCCCCCACAACCCGACCCCCCACCTTAGTCAATGGCTTAGCTGCCAAAATTAGTTGTGAATGGAAAAAGAAAGCAGAGACCAAAGGTAAATCTAAATATGTAAATGTATTTCAAAAGTGATGTCCTCGATGTTAAATCTTTAGAAGACCCTCACTCTGCCTTCTTATCATGCTGTTGCCCAGCATCCTGTCTAAGCCTATTACTGTTCCTACTCGCTACCAGCATATTCATTAGCTATTTAATCTTTTAATTCCTGTGTAAGGATTCATAGAGAAATTATGTTTGCCTGTAAGTATATAAATGCATGTGGGTTGTATGCCCGTACAAAACAAGTTTTATTTCTGTTCCTCCTTGTGTTCTTGCCCTGCTTCTGTCCCTGCATCTTTACAAATGGCACCATGGTGGCTACTACTCAACCACCTTCTGATGCTGAGTCTTGTCATTGGGCAAACAGAAGTGCTGTCTGGGGAAACGTTTCTTCCTTCTGAGGCTTTGGCAGCTAGCCTGGGAAGTCCCCCCTCCCCAAGAAATTATTCTCTCCATCCTAGATGTCCTGGTGTCTGATGAACACTGGCAGTCTGGAAGTCCTTGTCCGGAGACTCTCACGTCCTCAGTTGGCAGGAAGCTGTGGGTCCTGAGCAAGGTACTCAGACCTGGGAATGTGGGGAGAACAGCACTGCACACAGAACTTTAAGACAAACAATGCTGTCTCCCGTGTGCTGGCACCAGAGCTGGAGCATTGTCAGATGCCATTTCAGGAACCTCTTTATGTATTTGAAATGTGCTACGACAGCCCATCAGAGGCTAACTGTAATGACCTAGGTGCCATCTGACTTTTTACATAGCATAAGAAGTACTTTGGGATGTCATATGAGCTCTCAGCAGTTTGAGAGCAGTCTGTTGCATCATGCAAGCTGGGAACATGCTGGAGGACTTCATGGTTGTACGGCATGCTCAGTAGTTCAGACTTTTTTTGCCTCATTACCTACTGGGGTGTGCTATGCCCGCACCTGAAGCACATCGCCAACAGCAATCTAGTTCTTGTGCACCATTCAACCATCTGAACCTGTGTGCAGTTAGCAGGGATGATCAGGGGATTTGCTTCAAGTGCTCTTCTGCTCCATGCTAAAACAGTAACGAAGCCCCACTCTGAACAACTGTCTTCCAGTATGTCCTATACATGGTGTATCAACAAAAAAATCTACTGTTAAAAGTTTCTTAAGGTCAACTGTGTGTGTTTGAGCAGAACTTCAATCCCTGGCTCTGTTTTGGGGTGTTGTGTGCCCCAATGTGCTCTGCACACGCTACTGTGAACTGAGTACAGCGTGGTTCACTGTTAAGACTATTCAGGTGGCTAACAAGTGTAATAGCTTGCTGATGTTACATTAAGCGTAATAGGTAATACCTTAGACCACAAACCATTAAATGATGTCCATTTTTAACTGACCAACAGATGGCACTATCAGTCTCCTTTTCTCTTGTGGCTTAGGAAAAAAAACTTCAGCAAACTGTTGTCTGGATCTCTTTGCTGCTAAATTCAGTAATTTCTTTCTAATTAATATTTCATTTAAATTCCTAATATCTTATAGTAACGCATAAAATCTGTGCACGCCTACCTGTGCAATGAAACAAATTACAAGGATACATATTCGTAAATTTAACCTCTAATGTTCCTGCTAGTGTATTAAATGACTCCTGATTTTCGAGAGGTTTATAATTCAATCCTGAATTTGAATAATTTAAGTAGAAAAGGCACTGCATGTGATCCTCTCAGTTTAACAGATGCATACAATAGTGGAGAGCTAAACAGCAGTTTGAAAATTGATGGAAAAATCTAAATTGCATAAAAAGCATACTGCGCTAATTTCTGGAAACTCTACCTTTCTCTTTTCTCAAATTTATAGTAAGTTTTGACTGTATTCTGTATTTAAGATGCCTCTTCAGAATGCATAGAAAACACCATCAACTGATAACAATGATGACTTATAGCAGCTATGTTCTCCTCTATTATCTGAATTGCTAATGAGATTTTCAGAATGAGACATCACCGAGAAAGTGTCAGGAATAAGACCTGTCTGAACACAGAGAAAAGAAAGATAAAATCACAAGTAAAGAGAGAGCAATATAGAGTTTAAAAGAACCATTATATTGTTTTGAAGGGATAAATGCTGCGCAGCACAGACATCTAGCTTGATTAGCTACTGTGGCAGGGAGAGACTGCTGAAGCTACACTGTGTGTGCTACCACCCTTACAATGAAGAAGGGTTGGTTTGTTTCTTTTTCTTATGTTTAAATGGAATTTCCCGTATTTCAATTTGTGCCAATTGTCCCTTGTCCTTTCACCAGGCACCACTGAGAAGTGTCTGCCTCCATCATCTCAACACCTTCCCCCCCCGTTTATACATATTGATAAGATCTCCCTTGAGCCTTCTCCAGGCTGAGCAGTCCCAGCTCTCTCAGCCTTTCCTCATATGAGAGATTCTCCAGTCCCTTAGTCATCTTTGTGGCCTTTTGCTGGACTTGCTCCAGTATGTCCTTGTCACATACTGGGGAGCACAGAGCTGGACACGGCGTTCCTGATGTGCTCTCAGCAGGGCTGAGGGGAAGCATCACCTCCCTGTGTTCACAGATAGCTCACCGTTTTTCTTGTACAGTAGACTTGGCTATCTTGACAAAATGATGTCAGTTTAGGAAGATATAAAGGTTGCTTTTGAGTTTTAGTATTTATTATTTTATCCTGAAATGGTGTTACCTGCTCTTAGTATATAGCCTGATCTTTGAAAGGGCAACCACGGTATGAAGACGTTTATCAGCCTGAGTACTTTGGACAGCCCTAGGCCAGCTTCTCCACAGTTGTCCTCCCTGGATAGTCAGTATGTACCTTGTGCAAAGCATCTCCGAAGTACTACTGCTCTGGATTGCTTGGTTTCACCAGTTGTTGACTGATTTTGCACAGATGTATGTGAGTAAATAAAGTGTTAGAAAGATTTGGAACCAGGTTTTATTTTCTAATAAGAGAATAGCGGTATTATTCCAAATTGCTTGTGGTGGCTGAGTACAAATACATACTTAACCTGCAGAGCACCGAGACAAGCTCTTCTGTGAGGGTGCAAGAAGGCAGACGCAGGTTCTAGTAGCAAATGTAAAGTAAGCTTCCTCTGTACTCCAGGCTTTTTATTTTTTTTTTTCCTATAGGTATTTTTATCACCACAGGTATTTCAGTTATGTTTTAATTAAGCTGTACGATTATAGGTACTTGTCAACAGAGGACATCTATCTGGGTAATTAGAATGATAGCATAAGGGATAATTATAGAATATAAAGACTAGCTAAAAATGAGTCTGTTGTGGTGCAGTGAAATCCTGCGCAGCCACTCTGTTCCCTTACCCCACCTCACTTGGTGCTTAAGTCACTGGCTTGCTTTCCACTCGCAGTACATCACTTTAAACTGGATTAGGGAATTGTTTAATGTGAAAATAAGATTTGAATGGAGGGAAAGCAACCAACACACCATTCAAAGCCTCTCCTGTATCATAATACAGTGTGTTCCACGACAGACAGCCATCTTTTTTCAGCATATGCTAAATAAATGCATTGTTCCCCAATAAATCCTGTTTAGACATCCCCAAGGCCCGTCTCAGCATGCCATTGAAGCACATGCTCAAACCCAGTCAGATTTCATGAAGTACTTAAGCTCTAGTCAGGCTGGGTTATGCACAAGGGAAGGTTGCAAAATCAGAACCTGTTAATAAATACCTACCTTATTAAGCTAGGATTTGTTAGCCCTTTTCCATCAATGCTTTGCTTAGGTAGGGTTTTATTTGTAAGTATAGATTATTCTTTTTTTTTTGTTCTTTTTGATTGGCTTTATGCTGCTGGAAATCAGCAGTAATATATGAACAAATTAGGTCTGATTTCAAAGGCAATGGAATTTAATGGATTTTATTCCTTAAAATCAACAGAGAGCAGCATCACGCCTTTGCGTTCTTAAAAGCTTTCCAGAAAGCCTTAGATATACAGCTTCCAGCATAGTTAGTAGATTTTTGAGGTGTCCTTGCTTTTTGTGTCATCGTTATTATCCTTAACCTGACTTTTTGAAAAGGGAAGAAGCCAGCAGTTCTCTCGTATGCGCTCCTTTATTATTTGAGAGTCCGGCAGGAGAAAAAAGTGCAGCTGTTCCTCTTCCTCTGAACCTAAAGGAAAGTTTCTGTGTTAAGGGCTTGCTTTGCAGCCTCAGAAAGGTGGTGGTAGCTGTTTAGCTTTGCTGGGCTTTGCCTGAAGTTCGTATTCTGTTGATTTATGGTGAGTAGGGATAATTCTATGAGATACAAAGTACTGTATCTTAATTTGTGTGTTGGAACCTCACTGTAAATTTGTTGTCCAAGACGTTTCCCTTTCATAATTAAATTGCAGTAGCTAGTTTTATTGCTATTCCCAGGGATAAATCTTTGATCTGAGAGCTTTCATGCTCTGTATCTCTATTGCTCACCTTTTTATTACGGGTAAGGGATTATTTTTTACTGTCTTCCTGACTGTCTTGACAGAAGCTTAACTTACATTGGTCTGTGCCTTCTGATTTATTTGTTGACTGGAAAAACCTTGTATTAATAAGTTTTTACGTATTGCCTCATACTGTTATGTTCTCTTCAGCTTATGCACAGGTACATTCCAATTTCCTATAGAATTTTTAGCCTCATTGGTTTCTGTTCTTTAGGACATCTATCATACTGTTTTCAGGCAGCACACATAACTGCTATTAAAGGACTTTGTGTAACCTCTTATGTAGTAACAAAACCAAAAATTCTGGAAAGCAGAAGATCAAGCTTGTGCTCAGTTTTAGCAGCAAACCCAGAAACCCTTGTGGAATTACTGTCTGGTACATTTGACATTTTCTTGGAAGGCAGAGAGAACAACAATAAACTCGTAATTGCTATTTGGTGTAGGGCTTTTCTAGAGAAGAGCTTCAATGGCTGAAACATTTGTGAAAATGCAACTGATGGCCTTGTCTGCAAAAATAAAATGACGCTCCAGGTACAAGAATTAGAACAGAAAACTAAAGCAATACACAGGAATTACAAACAGTGTAAAATGTAATTGCAGCATTTAACATTTATGCAGTAATGTCATAAACATCAGCCAACGGTGCCTTCAGCGGAGATTAAACTGCCTCGCTTCACCAGCGGGATTGGCATGTGTAGCAATCATTCCAGTTGCTTCTTGTGCACAGCTGTCCCAAGATCTCTCTTGGCAAAGAGGATGCTCTTTGCTACCTTTGCATGTCTCTTCCTCGCTTTTGGGGTTTGTCAGAATTTTACCCAGGATTTATGTTAATTGGGGAGCCAAGATGTTGCCACGGCAATCTCAGTTTACTTTGTAGCTTTTTGATATATAAGCACCGTTCATCGTAGCACCGCTCCTAAAAATTTTAAGAGGTGTGTTAGTAACAGATAAACACGAGATGCAATGTGTTATCTTTCTGCTTTTACAGGAAAGAGAAAACGAAATGAAATCTGGTTTCCCACACATACCTTTGACTATGTATACAAAGGTCAGAGTGAAACCTGGCTTGCACTTTGAACCCTGCAACTGTCTACATTAAAATATGTTAATGTTCAAGTGTATTTCTCTTGGTCAGTTTTTGTTGGGTTGGATTGTATATATGAAGCTGGAGAAGCTCCCTCTGGTGGCTAAGTTATCACTTAGCGTCTTTTACATTTTTAAAAGCTGGTTTTGTGTAGTCTGGTGGATAAAATACTGGCAAGCACAAAGCGTTGGTTCAAATGCTGTTGGAAATGTAGCAATAATTTTCAATTTACATTCAGCAAAGAGTAGTTTGAGCATGCATTTACCTGCATATCTCAAACATGACCTTTGACCCCCTGAAAAATTAATTTGACAATCTCTTGACGAAGGTTGCTAATATTGCTAAAGTTCAGGAAAGCTGTAGGATATGCCAAATTCAAAGATCATCTTGCTCAGGCTAACTATTTTGTATTTACATAAATTTTATGGTCTTTTGGCAAAAAAGGAAGTGCTGTTTATGTTATGTTGTGAAAGAGAGGGAGAAGAGGTTGCATGTCTTTTAAATTGGAATATTTTTTCTTATCACATCTTAAGATGGGCAAAAATACTGTTTCTAGAAGAAAAAAAAACCCGCCTCGATTTCAGCAGTAAGGGCTCTTAACGTTATCTCTGGATTAGAGAGGTTTGGAGCTGGGGATCCCTTCCAGACAAGCAATTTTTACCAACTGGTTGCCTACAACAGTGATTGGGCATTTAGCAATATATAGGGCTTGCAAGGAGATTTTTCAATCTTCGAAAGCACCAATAGCATTTCCTTTTCCCTATTCCAAACAACTGGATTCAAGATAATTAATATACTAGCTTTATGAGGTGTAACAGCTTAGAGAACTCATATAGGAGGGATATTTTCAAGGATGTTCGAGTTACTTTGAAAGAAGCCTTAATTTCATATGCAAATGCAGGAGTTTTGGAAGCTGTTTCAAGGATTGTTTTTCTCTAATAAGTGATATAAACACAATATCCAATGCTGTGCAGCTTTTGGGGTAGGCTTTGTAACTGGTTCTGTCTGCTACCTGTGATTTGATTGTGATGCTGTTAAAACTTTGATGGTGTTACCTGTACTCGCTCTTTCTTTGTGGAAGCATTTATAAAACCAAGTATTTAAAAAAACCTATAAACGTTCTTTTCAGCTTTGATGACAACTTGCATAAGTTTTGTGATTTGGATGTTTTCCCAAAAGGCTCAACTGCTGGAATCAATACATTGCACTGAGAACATTGGCTTTCATTAAAAGTAAATACCATAAGAAAGTCTGCAGTCTGCCTTTGGAAGAAAATTCTTTAAATATTGAACTGATTGTAGGCTGTTGATTCAAAAATGAAAAGCCAAAGCTAAATAATCACAAATTTCATGACACTGAAACTTGTCTAAGAGTTTTGGAAGCGAGGTTGCTGTTTTTCCTTCAATTTCAAAATAGTGAGATTTGGAACAACTAAACAACATCTGCTGAAAATAAAAATGTGTTATGATTATAGTGAGCAAGAAAATAACTGCTCCAGAAGCTGCTCCAGCTAGTTCAGAAACACTTGTTGACCAAAGAATTAATTTCTTTCCTGTTTTCTATGAAACTCCATGCCTTTGCTTTCAGTCTTAATTGAATACATATTTTTCCTTTATCTGTCAAGCCATTGATAGTATTCCAAATTCAGGCTTTTCATGTGCTCAGTATTGCTAACTACAGCCATTCAAAAATTATATCTTGCTCTTACCCCTCCTTCCTGAGGGAAATCGGTTGCTTGGTGTATTGGGTTTGCGTGGCAAGGTTTTTGGTAGGCGGGGGGGCTACAGGGGTGGCTTCTGTTGGCAGGACTTGTGACGCCATGGGGGAGCCATGCTGGAGTGGTCTGTCCCTGAAGGACTGCACCCTGTGGAAAGGACCTACGCTGGAGCAGTTCGTGAAGAACTGCAGCCTGTGGGAAGCACCCAGGTTGGAGAAGTTTGTGGAGGACTATCTCCCATGGGAGGGACCCCATGCTGGAGCCAAGGAAGAGTGTGAAGAGTCCTCCCCCTGAGGAGGAAGGAGCGGCAGAGACAATGTGTGATGAACTGACCGCAACCCCCATTCCCCATCCCGCTGCGCTGCTTGAGGGGGGAGGAGGTAGAGAAAATCAGGAGTGAAGTTAAACCCAGGAAGAAGGGAGGGGTGGGGGGAAGGTGTTTTAAGATTTGGTTTTATTTCTCATTATCCTACTCTGATTTGATTAGTAATAAATTAAGCTGATTTCCCCAAGCTGAGTCTGGTTTGCCCATGATGCTAATTGGTGAGTGATGTCTCCCTGTCCTTATCTCAACCCATGAGCCTTTCTTTTATTTTCTCTCCCCTGTCCTGTTGAGGAGGGGGAGTGATAGAGTGGCTTTGGTGGGCACCTGGCATCCAGCCAGGGTCAACCCATCACACTTGGTCGTAGTATCATGATTTGAGAAACTAAAGAAATCTATTACTCTCCAAAAGGCAGCAAGAAACTCAAGGTTCTTATGCTGGCTTCCGATTCAAACAGTTAAGGATGAAGAAGTAATTCCAATCTTGTTAGATTTACTTTAAAAGTCATGCTAGCTAGCAGTGGTGTGCAATTTCAGTCTGTAGTCATGTTTCCTTACCGTCCTGGGACAGCAAAATAAACTTTTCTATCTTTTTTGCTCATAACATTGTTAGCCTGACACACCCTCTGCAATCCATATGTTTGTATGTACTGTGTTGTCTGAAGCTTCCACATCAGGTTTTCAGTCCGTTGACAGATGTTAACTGGATTTGACAAAAGGTCAGAAGCTTCACATATATATTTACATTTTTAAGCTTAGCTTAACCTCGAGAAAACGATGGGCTGTTCCTGGAAAGAACAGCCCATGCATTCCTGCTTCCTCCCTTACATTGCTCTAGCAGTCCTGTGGCTGTGTGGTCACCAGAGCCACTTGCTGATCTGGGTCAAAATGAGTCATTTCTAGGTCAGGCCAGCTCACAGGTGGATAAGCAAGCCGACCATGCGGCCACAAGGTTGCTGTCACTGGCCGGATGGCGATAGCAAGCAAGTAATAGCAGGTTTTTGGGGAGAGTGGCAGGGAGGAGGACAGAGAGTTTGGGATTACCTAGTTCATTAGCCGCCGGTTGTTAGATTGAGCCACAAATCTTTAGAGAGTCAGGCCTCTTTGGTTCTGATTTACACCCAGATCTGCTTGTTTTTCAAAGCTTCGTGCACCATAATAGGAGCAAAGATTAAAAGAAGGCTGGGGAAGCATCTCCGAGTGCAAACTTCCCCCTAGTGGACTATAATGAGGAGATTCATTTTTATTGTTCTTTTTTCCATTATCTTCACATTCTGACATGGGACCAGCTCAGTGAGGCTTCTGTAGCAAAAGAATAAATTGCTCCAAACTGGTGTCCTGTTGTGTTTCAAAAAGGAAGGACAGGAGGGATGAGAAAGGGAAAGCTATAGAGAAACTTATGCCTCTTCCTTGTCTGAAAATTTCTTTAAGCATGCTGTAGCAGAATGGAAGAGAAACATTTCCCTTTTGCTCCATATTTAACCACGGGCATGAAAGCAGCCTGATTTAATTAAACAGCTTAACAAATTAATTCAGACTAGCACTTGGTGTTTTAAGCTTTTAGCTTACTTTTCTAAAAGACTCTCAGAGCACTTGTGGAAATGGAGTGGTCTTGGTAGTCTCACAGATTTTAGAGATGCTTCAGGTTTGCTTTTGTTTTAATAAATCTTTCAGCAGAACAATAGCAGTAGAGTAGCAGAAGGATAGCCTAACAAGATGCCCTTTACTGATAACAAAGTATAAGTAGTCATGACTTGCCTTATATAGCGACATTTTTAGTTATTTAAACTTCCTCGTACTATAAAGACTTCCAGATCTGCAGCCTGCATAGGAATTAATGTGTACCTCCACTGACTGAGAACTCCTGTGAAGGGAGTCTTAAGGGGGAAAAAAAAGTTTCCTATTACACAATTGTTCCTTACGTTTAGGCACCTAGAATCCATCTCAGAGCATTACCAGAAGCTTCTCAGGATAAAAACAAGTCCAAACTGGTCCATTGTGGAAACTTCCAGCCTAGAGGAACATACCTTTTCAGGGGCAGGTTGGTTTTTTTATAATGCTTTATACTCTTTCCATTTTTTTTTCTTTTAAAAAAAAGAAAACCAAAAAACCTCAATAATTGAAGTGTTAACAGTTACGTAGGTCACTGAAGGAATCCTGCTGAGTCATTGATATCTATGGCATTTTGAATTTGATGGTTTTATACTTATTGTGGGAAATTTATATGAATTTTCATGAAGGTCTCCAAGCAAATATCTACTAGCCTTGCCCGTAACACCTTTGTGGTTTTTTTTTAACTGTACCTAAGCCTACTGAGAGCAGCTCCCTAAAGGTACAAGACATCTCCTGCAAAGACCAAGATTCCTTCAATTCTGTTGATTTGTTGTAGTCAAAGTTGAGCTCAATAAATTCAGCTTAGCAAGCATACTTTGCTTATGCATTGCTGATAACTATCCACACTGAACTCCTCCACTGAAGACAAATATTTCCATACATTTGGACATTGATTGCTGTTAACAAGTACCACACACAGTTCGTTCTGTATGGAAAATGAAAGTGTGCGTGTGCAAAGTTACAGAGGGTCTTTTTATTGGATCTAGACACGTGCTTATGCTTTTACTGGATTTGGATTTTGGTTTGTGAAGGTTCAGAAGTAACTGATTTTGTCTTTAATAAGCTCTATGAGGAGACACAGAATGAAGTCTAAAAGAATAAGAACATGACAAATGTCTCAAGAAGTTAAATAATTATTATTATTAATTATGAATATGTGCCTAAACTGCTCTTCCACTGCTTCCAGGGCTTATCTATTACTATTGAAGAGACATTTATAAAGGGCATCTGTTAGAGTAAATGTTCTTTGCATTTGACTTCGGATAACTTTGTTGTCTGAAAGGACAGGCTGCCCTCAGGTCCTGCTAGGAGGCAGGATTGGTTTGCCAAAGCTTAAGAAAGTGAGGTCTCTTGTCTTCCCAAGTTACTCTGAGTTGCTGTCAGCGGGGACTAGAAAATGAAGACTGTCACCATCATGAACTTCTCTGTAACAAGGGCACAGGAAAGGCAGGGTGCTCTCTGGTAAAATGGGAGGTACCTGAAGGATGCCTGTAGGATTTGCAGGCTCTGAATCACAAGTTGATGTCATGATGGTCCACTGAAGGTTATAAACTATGAAGCCAATCAAATAAAAGGGAAGCAGATATGATAATGGAAGTAACTGGGTCACTCTCCTGATTTCAGCGTCTGTTACTTAGAGGCTGATTTTAAAACCTAATACTTCCTCTAAAGCTGTTCATCCAAAATTAGCATTAGAAATTGTCTTTTTTTTTAAATCAAAATTACTTTTTCCATCATGTTTCATGTTCCTATACTTTTTCCCAGTACAAAAGACCTGGAGAGAATCCAGTAAAAGGCCGCTAAAATGATGAAGGGACTGGAGCATCTCTCATATGAGGAAAGGTTGAGAGAGCTGGGGCTGTTCACCTGGGAGAAGAGACGGCTCGGGGGGATCTCATCCATGTTTTATACACTGACATTTATTATCTGAAGGGAAGATGTAAAGAAGGTGGAGCCAAGCTCTTTTCAGTGGTGGCTAGTGACAGGGCAAGATGCAATGGGCACAAACTGAAACACAGGAGATTCCTTCTGAACATCAGGAGACATTTACTTACTGTGAGGGTGACCGGGTAGTAGCACAGGTTGCCCAGAGAGGTCATGGAGTCTCCTTTCTTGGCGATGTTCAAAAGCTGTCTGGACATGGTCCTGGGCAACCATCTCTAGGTGGCCCTGCTTGAGCAGAGGATTTGGACCAGATGAAGTCCAGAGATCCCTTCCAACCTTGACCGTTGTCTCATACTTTTTCTGTACCTGTATTTTTTGCCCTAGTTATGCTTTGAATTAAAAGATAATCCTGCATAAATTCACATTTAAGCAGTACCAATTATGCAATTCTCTTGACTTCCTGCACGGTGACAAGCACATTGATACCAAAACTTTTAATTTTCACTGTGGCATCTCTTGGGCATACATGGCATACCCTTGAAGGTACTAATAAGCTGGGTAATAACAGTTTTGGGGACAGATCTCTGAAACTTGGTTACTTGGATTTAAGTATCTGATTGCAAGTGCAACAAACAATAGGACAACTGATTATTCTACAATGGGCCTCAAAATGGTTTCTGAGTAAAGCAGAACTATGCCTGCAATTATTTGTGCATGGAAAACTGTGTATTGGAAAATATCTATGCTGAAAGTCAGACCTTTAAAAAAATACTGTGAATTAGAAGATTGTTACACTAGAAATGAGAGATCCTTAATACAGTGTTGTATGATGAAGAGGAAGTATAACTCACTCTGTCAAGTATTCCAATTTGCAGGTACCTGTTTTATTATAATTTAGGTATAGGAGTAATAAATGGAAAGATAGCATTCTATGAAGCAAATAAGATGGAAGAATGAATACATCACTTTTACTTCTTCCATAACTTCTCGATTTATTTCCATGTCATCTTTTTTGAGTGATTGTTAGTGCTGATCGCCCCCTAGCCCAGAGCTGATAAAATAATAACGATAATATTGTTCCTATTACTATTGCTATTACTATTTCTGTATCACAGACATCACCGACAAATTCAACCTCTTTTTTTTCATAAATCATGGTTAAGTCGCAGGGATTTTGGAGGGGAGGGAGAAAAGAGATAGGGAAGGGGGAGGCTGGCCAATGACTTAAAAATTATCCATCTAGTACATCTGTAAACCACTTTCCTGTTTACAAGTTTTAGATGTAATTGAAGGAACTCTGGGCACTTGCAAAGAATGTTAGATTCTGGCTTCAGTTTTGGGTTAAGGGTTCATTTCCAGTCACACTTATTTGCCCTTTTCCCAGAATGCTGTGTTGAGTGAAGGGGCACAAACTCTGTAATAAGATTTGCTGCATCTATTAAGAAGTATAAACAGTTTGTAAATCCTCCAAGTAATGAGAGTAAAGAATATACTTTCTGCAAATGTCTTTTTACTTGCACTTGTGCTATTTTGGCATTAGGTAGAAAGGAATGTAGTGAGCCAAAACTGGTTTTGATGTAAAATAAGCGAGGATCCTCTGGTCAGGTTCACTGGCTTTTGGATCTTGGCAAACTGCACATGTGCAAATTCATAATTTTTTTTTTTTTTTACTTGTGTAACCTGAAAACTGCAACATGGTATGGTATTCCATTGCTTTATGCTTTATAGCCTCTTGGGAGTAAAATGTTACCTTAATTTTATTTAAGTATTTGGTATACATCCAGTTTGCTCAGAGATAATTGGGCGGAAAAGATGTGAGGGGATGATTGCGAGAGAAAAAATAAAGACAGAATTTTCAGATGGAGTGTGTGTGTTTAGGAGTGAGAAGGCAGGGAAGGGATGGTCTTAGAGTGTCTAAGAGTTTTCATGAACAAAGAAATTTGAGGCATCAAGACTGATACCGAGCTATACAAACATGCTATGTTATACAAGGACTTCACTATATATTATAGAAACACTTTCTTGATAGAAATCAGAGGTGAAAAATTTTAGGATCCTTGTTTGTACTTAGTATCTTCGATCCAGTGACATAATTTACTAAGTCCAATCTAATGATTTTTTTGCTAACATCTTAACACACTGTAAGTCACATTACTATTTCCAGTTTCCAGCTGTAGCTCTTGTCATGATGACAACTGCCTCAAACTATTCAGGTATTGCACATACTAAAACCAATGGGCTGTATTGGTAGTTATTCTTTCCCAGATGAACATACAGTATGCTGATAGCTACCTACTCCTGCTAAATGAATAAGTTGAAATAATTATATTCAAAATACGTTTCTTGCCCTCATCTGCTGCCAAAACGTTTACCTTGTTACTTGGCATATCGAGCTGTCAACCATATGGATGCCATTCAGCCATTTTTACTTCTCAGAATACCATTGAATGGGGCCTACACAACCAAATGTCCATGTGTTCTGCAATTCAGCATGACTCAATAAAGACGAGAGAAAGACCACAATTTTCTCAAGTGGCATCAGGCACCTGTGTCTTTGCTTTAGTCATCTTCCTGTCAAAAAAAACAAACAACCCTTATGTACACTTAGTTATGTAGAAATGCCCAGGAAGCCAACAGGCTGCCAGTGACGGCTATCTACTGCACGACATTTAAGGAGAGGGCAAGGGGACCTGCACTGGGTCCCTTTTACTTTGATTTCATGGTCCTGGCTGCCTAGAGTTTTAGACTCTGGGGGACAAAGGGAAAGGACTCATGTCTAAAAATTAAATATCATTTTGAATTTCGTAATGAGATTAACATTTTCTGAGAAGGTCTAATGCAAACAGAAATACCAGCCCCGGTTTGGTCTCTAATTCTGAATCACATCTAAATAGGGTCTAAACCCTATTTGGCCATCAGTTGGCCTCTCTAATGACAATAAGAATATTTTAAACTGTTCAAAATGATCACAGTTTTGCTTAGCTGCCTACACTTTGCCATGGTTACATGAAGAAGTAACTTCATGACACATGGTTGGCATTTCTTGCATTTGTTTGTTTGTTCAAGCTCCAGGAGGGCTATGGTGATACACATCTGAGAGAGGAGGTTTGAGTTTACATCCCTTTAGCCCCCAGACTGTTAATTTTAACAATATGAGTAAACTTGCCAGAGTTTCCGTATTGAGTGTGTTTGGGGCATGCCAGGGTGGGGGTGGTACAAAGATGGGGGGGCTACAAAACAGCAGATGAAGGTGGTTTCATTGCCATGGGAACCAGACCGCCCATGGGGAAGGGAGCAGATTTGGGGAGCTGGGGAGGGGGCATAGAAAAGACATGTTATTTATGTAGCTGTATTTATTTTTAAAATGGTGTGCGGCACGGAAATGTCACTGATGCTCTAACTTGGAGAGGACTAGCAGCAACCTTGGTTCAAAGTGTGCAGCTCTGCACTTGCTGGGTTTATCCTTACCAAGTTCCTGGCTGAAAAGTTTTCCTCTGATACATCAGTATATTAAAATTGGTGACCTTATGGATATATGTTCTTATAACTGCCGGCAGTTTGACCTGTTGGGCATTTCATTGTGTGGATCCTTTCTTGAAAAAGCAAGCAAATGGTTTTGGTTCTCATGAAAATTAAGATCACATCAAAGGCTGAACTTCTTTGGCATCCCCAGATGTTGCTTGTGTCATTTGTGTAGCTCCAAAACCAAAATGCCTTTCTGGCCTTTGTTATGACCCTTTCAGTTTCTCGAGTGTTGATATTTGGGATAGGTAAGTTATAAATATGAAATCTTCACAGTGCTGTATCTCAGTTGTGACTCAATCAACAATGCTTTTGTTGCAACGAAACCTGCAAAGATTAAACTTAAGTGATTGTCATCAATATTATTTGTGATTCTAATCAACAATCAGGAAGACTAAAATCAAATAATAGTTCTAAATTTGCCTTGCATTTGCACTGGTTTAGTCAGTTCTCTAAAGAGGAGTTGATTGCCTCACTTTGGCAGCCATTAAAGATGTCAAATGCAAATGAACACAAAGCTCATATTTCCTAATGGAAGTATGCTATGAGAAATATTATGAACGCTTCTTTAAGAAATTATCTTTAAGAAATTATGCAATATAGTAAATGCATTTGGCCTTTTTTTTTCCCCATTTTATTTTATTAGACAATGGTGAATCACAGAATCATGAGTATTTATCATGGAAAGAGTATTAATTTCACTTCATTTCCTCCCAATTAGATCTTGAGGCAAAATAGGATTCAATTAAAATGTACAAAACCATTAAAAAAAGGTATCAAGTCAATAAAACTTTTGAAAGTGCTCTTGAATTGCAACTTTTTTGCTGTGCTTCTAAACCAAAGGAAACATTACCTATGATTAGTAAACACACACATTCTGGTTACCATATTTGTCCATTTTTCAGAATTACAAGATCTTACTGAAGTTTTTAGAGTAAAAAAGAAAAGTCAGTTCTGCTGAACTAATTTCCCAATTATTTCATAACATTGTATGAGCTAGGTATTGAAATAATTTCATTGAGGGAGTATTCTTTGCACCTGCAAGTGGAGCTACTGCTGCCAAAACTGAAATATTGCCTCAATAAACTTTCAGTCTACTTAATGACTTCTCCCATTGATCTGTGGCTTGGCCTATTTTAAAACCTCAGCACAAACACCAACTGCTTAAGACATTAAATGTTAAATTACATTTTGAGGATTTTAAATTGTAGTAAATGTAGAGCTTAATGTACATTGTCCTGCTTTAATTTTAAATAGGCTTGTTTTATGAGACATATAAAAGAACATAGGTTTTTTTTTAAAAAAAGAATTTATACACCTTTGGAATGCTGATTTATCTGGTGTTGCACTTCATTATGTCCACGGATTTCAAATAGCACTGGACTGGGCCCTGCGTATTCTCTAAAACAGACTTTTCAGTGAATATTGTATTAATGATATCTATTTAAACACGAAGAAAGTCTTTGTTAATAGGAAGAAATTATTTTCAAGTGTTCAGTGGGGCTAATAAAACCACAGTATTGCTTTGCAAGTTACATGGAAGAACTTTTCAGCCAAGGACACAACTCAAAGCTAAGGACCTGTGACAAAATTATCTGGTTTTACTTGGCATTTGTTTATCTGTTACGTGTATTGCTGAAGGCCATTTACTTTGACAAGAAAAGTAAAATAAACCAATGATAAATCAAAACAGGAGATAGGATACAGTTCTCTCTCCTTTTTTTGATACTTTGGCAAGGTAAGGAGTGGTTTGTAGACTACTGAAATTCAAAGGGCTGGTCACATATGGAAAAATATTTTTTCATTAGGAAAATTCTGTAAATTTAAGCATCTCAATGTGTTATGAAAGTGGTTCTTAATTGCATATTTTTATGGTAACTAACTAGTAGTATGTACAGTCTGTTGCATAGATTCAGCATTAACTGTTTCTTCTCAAATGAACCTTTTCTTCCTCCTTCTCTAGTTCTGTAATACCGTAAAAGAGTTGGCATGAAGATATACATGTGTGATGCATGTGCCTTTTATAATATAGTCCACTTCCTTGCTATAGACAGACTTTAACAATTTGGTCAATAAACTGGTCAGTTAGTATACTTGCTTTTATAAACCCTGAAGCTTATTACTAGCTGCACTGGATTATGACCACTTTAGATCAAGGAAAAATAAATTTTTATTTACTAATTCAGATTTTTTTTGATTTACTGATTACCTTTTGTTCTCCAGCTTTCCTTTAGTAAAATAAATCTGTTTATTAAGCAACTGGAATAACTATTTAGAAGTTGACTTTGTGAAACAAAGAGAGGTGGGCAGATATGGGTCAATGGTGGATCACTCCCTCCAGCCCTCTTATGAAATAACAAGGTTTTTTTACCAGTTGACCATTTGGTGACTATTTCATAGAAGACAAAGCAGGAAAGTCCTCTGCTAGTTTGCACTTGATCACACTCCCAGTTTTAAACAGAACGTAGTCCACCAGATGACAAAAAATTGACAGGCTTTGACAATAGTGAATGGCTTTTAGTACAGCTGAATATATCTACAGAAGCTTCAGTGAAGTTTTCTCCTGTAGATCAGCAGCTAAGTTAGCCTATGATTCACAGAAATTCTAATTTTTAAAAGTGTCAGTACTTCCATTTATGATTTTAGTTGTAAAAATAATTTAGTAGACTGAAATCATGTGAAAAATATTTGTCACGTGCTTTTTACGCTTCAGATTTTTATAAGTAATCCCTCTTCACCAGGATGGCTGTGTGATTGAGTACAGGATAATTTACTGGTTTCACAGTATTTTTTTCAAAAATAACAACTTCTATACCAAATTAGAAAAGATGAAGGAAGATGTATGCCATAGTTTTCACAGCTGCTTAAAAATAATCAGAATTTTTAATCTGCTAATGAGATGCTGAAATATTTAAAAACCACAGAGGAAGGATTAATACTGATAGAATAGTTCAAACAGACATAAGAAGTTTTGTAATGTGAAAAGTCATCCCAATCTCTAAGCAGAGGAAAACAGCAACTTTATTTAAATTGCAAGACTAAAGAGAATTCTTTAAAATATATTGTTGATGCAAATCTCTAGGGGACCCGTGACTCATTTGTGTGTGCATTTTAATGGTGTTTGTTAATTTTTTGTGCCAAAAAAAAGAGAAATGCACAGTAGTGTAATATGGACTTTGAGTATTGGAAGAAATAGAAAATGAAGTAGATTTTAGCTGAATATAGAATAATAGACTCTACACGTGTTAATTGACAATATCATGTCAATTTTTATATTGTGACTTGTTCCATTCTTTTGACACTATTCTTCACTAAGCAAATCATACCTTTTTTACCTCAGCTATGTTTTCTGTTTTCATGTGCATTAACTCATGTAGTCATCTAAATAATTCTAACATCAAATCATTTTGGTTTAAAATTGCTGGTAAATAGTGGAAAAAACCACCAGGAAAACATTTTCTTTCGAAGCAGCCAGTTCTGTTAATACGTTGTTTTCATCATATCTTTCCATTTGTTTTTAATTACTAAGTATATTTCCCTGAAAAATACGATCTTTTGTGGGTTAAGGGTTCCTCTGCTCCTGCTGCTTCTTTCTTTCAAGCAGGCATATTTCACTGTTTCTGGCAACCAGATTATCTTTAAAGCAGCACATGGAAATGTTGCAAACAGCAAACACTGACTTCAAGTGAGAAATAAGCAAGCTTTTGAGCAACAGAAAACCTGGATCAAATCTTCAGGTGGTGCAAACTGATACAGTTCTGACTTGAGCCAGACTTCCAGTTTTCCACTATCTAAGGATCTTATCTGTATATATCCTCATGTAAATGTCTTCAATAACTATCCAGAGGTGAAAACTGAAATTACATAGTGGCAAAACCTCTGTAAATAATAAAATTTCAAGCCTGCCATACAGCATTCCTTTGGCTTTTGTGGTTGCCTTTGTACATATAATATAAATATAATGAGTGTATGAGATAGGTTTCAATGAAAGTAATATCTGTATTGCATGACTTAGCAGTAGTTGTATCAGGGATGGATGAAGTCTTGATCTAAATGGGAATGCTGCTCAGCTACACAGCTGTGACCACATCATATGTGAGGGGAAAGTGCATTTTACTCAATGGTGCTAGTAAGGCTGGAAGGGAGAATTAAAGCATCTCTGTAAGTAATATTTTCCACGTAACTTTATTCATGGTTTATCTTCTATTTCAGACTTTAAGATGGCAATGTAGCAGACCAAGCTTTCTCCCAAAGCTGAAAAAAAAAAAAAGCAGGAAAAGATGTTCTCCCACAAATCTTTCTTTTGAATGTACTGCTTCCTTTGGAATTGTGCTAATTATGTGCTAATGTAGCCACAATTTTTCGGTGCAAAATGTTAGGCGGCATTGGGCAATGTTAGGCAGCTGGCTTCCCCAGCTCGTTTCCACTGCTGTGGCACAGGCCTTGTCCCCATCTTCCAAGCTGTGCTGGCACAACTGTTTGTGGGACAATCCTGCGAACTAGATTGGGGTGCTGTCTGCATTAAAATAATGCAGAAGGTATGATTTGAAATTGTCACCTCACCAGTGCCACAGACTGACCATGCTTCAACAGATGGAGGAATCTCACTTTGCAAAATAGTCCTGCTAAGGACAATTCAGATGAGACCAGCCACATCAAGCTGGTTTATTCTTCATCAATGTCTAATTCATTTGTATTAAAAGCTGGCTAGATAGCTGGGAATGTTGGGAAGCCTGTATGCTAATTTCCTTTAAAAATCAATGCATCAGAGCCACCGGGGCATTTCTGTTGTGTTTTGAGATTATTCATGTAAATTATGAGGTTATCAAATGCGAGTCTGAAATTGCCAGGCATATGCTCAGGTATCGTCTTCCTAAGCTGTGCAATTACTCAGGATGTCATCTCAGTCTTCAAGCAACCAGAAACTTCTGTTTCTACATAAAACATCATCAAGGTATTAGAAAGCCTTTGGCAATAGAACACAATTAAAATACCTCAAGCAGTAAAATCCATTAATATAAAAGAGGCTAAGTTCAAGAGAAATATTTAGGGCATATCTACTTGACAGTGACAGCAGCACAGAGCCCTCGCAGGTTAAATCACCCTGCTGAGAAGCTGGGTTCTCTGCATTGTGATGCCTACAGTACGGTGCCTGAGCTGCTGCGCCTAAAGCTAATATGGGCATCTCTGTGCTATGTTTCAGAGGCTACAGGCCGCAATGGTCCTTCTTTTGAGAGTGCAAATCATGTCAAGGCAGGAATAGCACAACACCATCCAGATGTCTGTGTTACCAGCTTCAGACTCAGCTGTATTAGACTGAGTGTCCTGTTCTACTACTGACTCCCTCTGGTAGCGTGGCTGAGTCCTTACAGCACACCCGTATGGGCGCATACAGTTTGAGCAGTTTGGGTGCAAGCCACCTCTGTTTGGGAAGTCAATGAAGCTGTGCTTATTATGGGGCCAAACCTGCTCTAGTATGTTCTGCAGCGCCGATGAAACTGAGGAAACATTCCCCCAACTCACAGTTAACCATACCCTTTAAGATCAAGAGTTCTCTGCCAACATGCTGAGTTATGAACACAAATTATACAGGCTGCTTCTTAGCATTTATACATTACTTTTACAGTAAACCTATACAGATAATGAAGTTTTCATCTTTTCAGCATAAAAAGGATGAGATACACTGCCCTGTAGTGAAACAGCTTTATGTGTAGATGCTTTGCTAAGCGATCTTCACAGATGACTTTTGAAAACAATGGTTAAATGTTCAGAATGGTATCCAGACACTTAAAATTCACATATAAAAATTACGTGCTGGAAACTTTCACTTCACTGTTACTTCATTTACACTACGTAGAGTTTACATTATGCATATAAAGAAAACATCTGTATTTTCTAATTATAGAAGCTTTAATAAACACCAGCTTCGAACCGTGATGTTCTCTATATCCACAGAAGCACAGAATACACAATTGCAAGACATTTCCACATGCTACCTTTCTGATGTGTGTGGGACCTGACCCCAAGCACTTATCTCTATGCAGATAAAGGTGGGGTCTGTATACACTTAATTGTTGAACTCTACCGAAATTGCCAGCTGTGAGGATTTCTGGAAAGGCAACATCCCATCATTGGAAAAAGAACAATTTATTTCATGTAAACATATAAAGTGCTTACAGATGAAAATCACTCTCAGTCATAACTTGCACGTCCTGGCCTTGAAAGGATCATCAATTTTCATTTCTTCCTACATCATAACTGAATTACTCATCTCTCAATTAATGTACTGCAATCTTAAAAAAATGGTGGACCAGATATTTCACTGTCATCCCACCTCATGAGGCTGTGCTTTTCACGAGGGCAACGTCTCTTCCCTTCACAGCAATTATGAAAGAGTAGAGCTATCAGTGGTGCTGTCCAGATGTATGTTTTACAGTTTTGTCCAGTCAAACTAGAGCTGTATATCCCTGTCTAGTGAAACTGTATCTTCTAACTTAGCATTTTGCCTTTCATTTTTCTGCCAGGGGGCCTGTCTGCTGTGGGCAATCAATGTATTTTTGAAAATGATCTATCTAGCAATAATAATCGTAGCCATAAAGCCTCCCTATCTTAGCCTTTGTCATTAACTGAAAAATACGTCTTTATATATAAAAGGTATGAATCTGTGTACCAGGTACTTTAATGAAATCTACATAGAATATGTGCTATACTTCCATTTCAGAAGTTTTTATGATTTGATCAAGAACCTAGTCAGAGTCTCTGGCATGATTTATTAGCTGGTTAATATTCATCACTATAGTTTCCTTTAAGTACTTACAGACTCTATAGTTAATACCTGTACAACTATCACAATAGATATTACACACCAGATGACATTTGCCAAAATCATCTTGCCCCCTGTAATGTAGCCTGGCATCCTGCAGGTCTCCGTGCTCTCACGGAGCTCTGAGAGCTGCCTCTTCCGTCACGATTCCTTGTGCCCCTGACTGTGTGCTCATATCACCAGTAATACTCTGCAAACTGCTTTTCAGTGGTCACCATACAGATTTTGGCTCTCTTAAATTTGTCAAGTAATTCCTACCCATCCATTTTCATTTGAGATAAATAGAAGCTTTTTATTTGCAAAGTATGAAGACCGACTCACTAAATAAGCAGTATTATGAATGAATGCTTGAAATACTGTGACGAAATCATTTGAATGGCTTAAAACTTCTTTTGTGATTTGGATGTAATCTATGTGAGAAATGGCATCTTTAGCTTCAGTGAAGAAGGTTTGTTTGCTCAGAGGATCTCACTGTTTGTTCTAAAATAAACTCAGGGAAAAAAACCTCAGCTTCCAGCATGTAGAAATCTGCATTTGTTATTCTCCTGCATCTTCTTTATCCTGTACCACTTCTTCACAGAGCCCTTTACCTGCAGGTTTCCCTTTCAAATCTAGAGACCAGGCTACCTGCAGCAATGGAATTCCCTGCTTCCCAACCTGAGCAGGGGCATAGGTAAGGAGGAGGGAAAAAAATCCTGCCAGGTAATCTCTGTGAATTATAACCTCACTAGTAAACATTCTGTCTTCAGTTTGACTGACATCTGTTGCTTTGGTTGGAATTTGTTTTAACTGTATAAATGACAATTATTATGATTCTTGGATTTGTGAAAGTAAATAGGAAACTGCTACACATGGTTTAAAGTGCGTCATCTCAATTTTATGCTTGGATAATTTCAGTGTGGTAATAAGACTGGTGCTAAGCACGTACAGCAGAGAGTAGAGGATAGTGGACAGAGCATGAATATTTTGTCGTTACATCCTGGAGTCTTTAGGGAGGGTGATTGTGAGCCCCGAATCGCAGTTAACTGGACAGTAACTGGAAACGTGCTGTTGACCAAACAGCTAATGCATGGCAGGGCAGCATTAAATGTGTTATCACTGGAGAGCATTAGACGCATGAGTATGTACAGGACTCAGGCTGGAGAAATGTTTGGTGAACATAGCCCCTTCCCAGCTTCTTTTCAGGTGCTCTTCATGCAGGCAGGGAGCGAGCTAGCAGCAGAACTGCTGTGCATGTGAAATAAATCATTGCTTCTGTCACAAGCCAGGCATATTCCAGCAGACGCATGGAAGTATTACATGCACTGAGTATATCCACAGTAAATCAGGATTTGCTATGTCTGCATGGTAGGTGCAGACATATTTCATGAAAGAAGCCACTTAAGGGCCTAAGTGGCCCTATGTTTGCAAAAGCCAGTCTGTAGAGGGCTGTACGTGAGAGGTATTGGTTACTTTATACGTCTTCCCATATAAAAAGGCAGCTGTGGTGTTGTTTTCCCAAAGGACAGATGAGTTCTTATGGATTGGAAAAATCAGCTGTGAATTGACTAAGAAAAATTTAGTTGAATTTCCCAAAGCCAAAAACAGAAGCATGCTTATATAGTAAAGATAGACTGAATCCAGCACTTCCTTCTGCTATAGGTAACTAGCAGCAGAGTTGCATTTTGATGGGGAATTATCATTGAATCATAGAATCATAGAATGGTTTAGGTTGGAAGGGACCTTAAAAATCATCTAGTTCCAAGCCCCCTGCCATGGGCAAAGACACCTTCCACTAGACCAGATTGCTCAAAGCCCCATCCAACCTGGCCTTGAACACTTCCAGGGATGGGGCCTCCACAGCTTCCCTGGGCAACCTGTTCCAGTGCCTCATTACCCTCAGAGTGAAAAATTTCTTCCTGATGTCTAATCTAAATCTTCCCTCTTCCAGTTTGAAGCCATTACCCCTCATCCGGTCACTACATGCCCTTGTAAAATGTCCCTCTCCGGCTTTCTTGTAGGCCCTTTTCAGACACTGGAAGGCTGCTGTAAGGTCTCCCCGGAGCCTTCTCTTCTCCAGGCTGAAAAACCCCAGCTGTCTCAGCCTGTCCTCATAGGAGAGGTGTTCTGTTGTCTGCCTTCAAGGTCCCATTGTGGGGAACTCTTCCTTTCTTTAAAGGAATGTTTTCTTACGATTAGGTTATCATTGATTAGGTTATGATTAGCTGCATCAAAATACAGCTTGCTGTATGGCATAAGTCAAGCAAGGTACAGCCTCTTGCACTTTCTTCCTCACAAACAGGCAAGCCATGGCACTGTCATCAGGTAAATAAGGCACACGCACGTCACAGTGAGGCAAGATTCCTGAGTTAATCTTGAATCTACAATTGATGTTCTGGTTGGCTTTTCCAGAAGCTTCTTTGCATTTTTTGGATTCTGTAAAACTGAGAGTGATAACGTGATAGACTTTGATCTCAAGGATTTAAATGCTATTTGTTTCCCCGTATCCTTTGATATCTTCTTTGTTTTCATGAAGCAAATGTACTAGCTAATTTCTTTAAAACCACAGAAAGCTGACTGGTTATATTCCTGTTGATGTTAGTCACTTCCCTGACTTTTAACATGACTTATTACACTTATAACTGATCTATTATGTGCCACTTTGCCTGAATTCCTTTTCTGAAGTTGCCATTAGTGCTTAGGTAATAAAAGCACAGCAACCTGCACGTCCTTCACATCGCCCAAGAATCTAGCTGTCAGGGTTGTTATTCTTCTTGGTAGCTTTTCTACAGGTAAAAACAGCAACATCTTAGAGGCTTTTATCAATGATTAGCCTATTGTAGAACGTATTTCATATACCGGGAAATGTGCTGTATACCATTTTGGAATGGTATTGTGGTTTCATAACATCCTGTCAGCATGTAGATACTGCAGTAAGAAGCACCTGATTCTGACTTTGCTCTGCCTTTGTGCCGGCGTAACTCCATTGCTTCAAATGAATAGAAGTGAAATCAGACTCGGGTCCAGTGAGTTGCACAGATGTGCTGGTGGGCTAAGCAGAAACTTTTGGACTTTGTTGGAAACTATAACATTCTTAATTCTGCACTTAAATTTTAATTCATCTTCCTGGGCTTGTCCACGCATGTATTGCAGTCGTGGTGCTTGTAGGCCCCAAGTCTTTTGTCTGGCATATTTTTTTTTTTTTTGGTTCCAAGTGTCCTCTTACCCAGCATCAGGAGAGTAATGAGCAGAGCAGTACCAAGCATTACTCATAGTGGGACTCTGCTGCTTATGTAGCTTTTCCCAAATTAGCTTTAAACTAGCTGCTTGGGTCCCCCTAAGAAAATAGCTGCAACTACACAGAATATAGTGCAGCGGCCAGAGAGGTTTGGTACCTCTCCAGCCCATCAGCCTGTGCTGAGATTCACGTTGCTGCAGCTACACAGCTGTCAGCACCTGACCTACTTAAATTCAAGTCAGTTTAAGTAGAGTTACTCAAGCTGCAGTCCACCCTTTTTGTTCAAGGTAGATGAACTCTCAGGTCCAAAGTGTCTATCATTGCTGTGCAAAGCACAATATTATCCATATGCTCATACATTTCTGTGTAATTATTTGCATCATTTCCTGTCTATATTACCACTACTTTAAGTCTTAGTTAATTAGATGGTTATGCATTGGCAGCTGTTCACGGGTATTAATTTTTTAGAAATATAAAAGTTTGCTTCCCTAAACAAAGGTTTTTTTATCGTGCAAAGTTTAGTGAAGTCGGATGTAATAAATTTTTATATACTGTTACACCTTTGTGGTGGCTAGGACTGTTTGTATTATCCAATATGGGTGCCCATTTTAAGCTTTGTGGAATCAAAGCCAACCAAAATTACAATATACAAATAATTTTCAGAAAGTCAGCGTCAAAAAGATGCATCTGGATTTCCCTGGAATGACTCTGTAATCTAGCTTTAGATCTTTTTTTTTTTCTTTTTCTACAGTCAGAAATCTTTGCTGGCCCATATCATGGAACTGCGGTACTGTATTTGTGCTGCGCTATATTTCAGCTGCTGTTTCTGCACCGGATGTCCTGATAATGACTTCCATGATTATCCTTAATTGGAAGCACTGCCAGTTTAATGAGTTTTCTGCTGCCTGTGTTGGCCTACTAATCTACCCTCCTCCTTGCAGCTCCAGTGCTCATGGCTCTGTCCTCAACAGAACGAACAAATAATGCGGCCGTAAGGGTTTGGAAGCGTTGGAGAAGCTCACCTCTCCGCTGCCGTTACGAGCAGGAACAGCCCTTTGAACCAGCAGAGCAGTACCCACAGCACGAGGTGCGTGGCTGAGATTGCTTGCTTGCTTCCATGTTCATCTCTTTAATCATGTTCACTTTACTCAGCATTCAAGGCATGTTAGAGAAAGCGATAATAGCTTAGGTAGCCAGGTCCCCTTCTTGTAATTGGTGTGGTGATAAGAATTTAAGAAAATGCCTGCCGGCTCAGACTAGCTGCGCGTTGTGTCTGTGGCTGGGGCAATGGGAGTGGCTGTTCAGGGAGAACACATGAGCCTGTCCACATCCTGCTGTCCGTTCCCTTCCTGCTGCCCCAGAGTCAAACTTTTTGGATTAGGGATATCAAGGAAACATTCCTGTCTGTTCCTCCTACTATCCATTTAAGGATCTGTTGTCCATGAAAGTGTGCAGCTGCTGTTTGTACCTAATGATACTCTCTGCTTCCACAAGTTCCCGTGGTGAGTCTGGAAGGGAAAAATTCCGCTTAAAACACCACGGTTACACAAAGATTAGGAAGCTTTTTGAGTGTTTTATGAAAGGTAATTTCTACCGTAACTGTCATCTATCAATACTTTGACTTTTTATGGTAGCAGATAGCTGCACAAACCATGAAATCAGCAAAGCAGAATGATATTTTTACCTATGTCATATGACACTGAACGACAAGAAGGGCAGTGGTGGGTCACATCAAAGGTATGACCAGTCGTGGGTTTCATCCAGTCTCCTCTTTCCAACACTGGCCTTGCTGCTTAAGGCAGCGGAGGGAACACCTGTAATATTACTTTCCCAGCACTTCCCTGAAGCCTGCAGTGATTTGCAGCTCTAAGACATCCTGATACAAAAGTCGTTGTCTTTGGGTTTCATAGCAGCTTGCTGGATTGATCTTTCACAAAATTATCCAGTTGTTTTCTGAATCCCTATGGTCTGGGCATCCACGACACCTTGTGTGAAGCATGTTCCCTCCATAGCAATTCTGAAGCTTGAATATTTGCATTGAGTTGTTTTGAGTGCCTTATGTGTATGTGGGAAATTGTATAGATAAAGCCATGACTATTTTGAATAGCAAATTCAAAGCGTGTTTATGAGCTGTGAACAGAAAGAGGGAATGATTTAACTCATTCATTTGAATTTTTCAGTAATGCTATTGACATGACATGCATAGACCTACTGCCTGATTCCTGACTATAATAATGGAACAGAAACAGAAGAAAGTATGGTGTATGGTTCCAAGAATACATGCAAGTTGTATCGGTTATGTAGCTATAGGCATATGTAGCTTTATCTTTACACATATGTGGAACCAAAGGTCCTTTTTTTATAGGCACAGCCATTTGTCTGGGTGGATCCAAAGGTAGAGTAGCAGATTAAACTTTTGAAAACAACAGTCCCGATTCTGCTAGACCCTTGAGAATATGCTGCATTTTAATTGAGGGTTCCTCCCCACTGCAGCCCACGGTAGTGCTTATCTGAGAAGGCCAGGCTTGAGCCTTCAGCCCCAGTGCTGAACTGGAGCCTGTTGACGAAGCTGGGATGGTGCAGGAGTGTGAGGAAGGTTTGTAAACAGCTGAAGTGGAGCCTTCTGTGTTTAGTGTGTTCCATAACCAGTTCAAACAGGGCAGCGACTGAAAACCCCAGATGTCAGAGTTACACAACAGCTCCTTCAGAAAAGAAGCTTTAAGTTTTCAGTGGGCTTTATAATAAAGAGCACGCATGAAATGTTCACCCACAGATACTGAAGTGTTTGCTTTGTGAGCAGTACTCACCCACCATCAGCTCTCAGCTCATCCTTTCATAGGGGGAGAGATGGATCTAATATTCTTCTTCATCCCTAATGCATGTTTTTACATTACTCCCATGTTATTGTGCGTGGGTTGTATATAGCAGGCTTAATGCAGCAATTTGTAGACCTGCATCAATTTAATGTCTTTTTTTTGTTCTTAAAGAAATGCTATATTGAGTGCAAAGTTTGAGGCTTTTTTTTTTTTTTTCTACCTGGGCTAAGGTTGAGGACTTTGAAAGAAAGGAGGGTTTATTTTGAAACTAACAGAAGTTTTGTATTTTCTATTCATAACTGTAGTTTTGTATCCCAGCAGTGTTCAATTGCATCTGAACTACTTCAGCCACCTACCATGCGATGTGGTGAGCTGCATCCTATAAGCACCCATTTCTTCCCTCCTCTGAAGGGAGTCAAGACTGTGAGCTCAAACATCAACTGTTGTACTGAGGCTGTTTAAAGAATCTCACACCAGGTAACTAGGTTTTAAATTTCCAACATTTCCAAAATTTTCCTATGGAGTTCTGCAAATTTAATGTTTCTAGCGGACCGCGAGGTCAGTATTCTTCCATGTGGCACTTGTATTTGGCAGAATATTCTTCTTTTCTACCATGTTATGGGGTATAACAGCACTGCTACTTGTTTTACTGTCTTGAAATGGCTGAATTTAAAACCTCCAGTCTTTTTAAATACAAGGTTGTTTTGATCCTGAAGAATGATTTAAAAGGACCAACACTGATGTGTATTCTTATTTTGGTTAAGACTAGTACTTTGGTTTGTTTAAGAATCTAAAGCACAGTGAACTACCACAAAAATGGACAGTCTCTGACATCGGTTTAGTTAACTAGCTTCACTTTAATACAGCCTTGTCATGAAGGAAAGAAGGCGGCTGTAGCTCTGCCATCCCTTCAAATCCAGGCTGCCATCTCATCAAATCTCACAGTGCTGGGCCTGCTTAAAAGTGGAGTACTTCTGGTTCTGAATGCTGTAGGACAAAGATCTTCACCTGCTACTCATTGCAAGGCGCAATGTGCCTCTGCTGCATCATAAATTCTCTCGTTATCATCATACCCAAGATCCTTCAGCTTTGATGCTTCCTGTCTACTTAGACCAACTTCAGACTGCCTGGAAGGTTTTGGCACGGTCAGGACTTAGCTGAGCACTGTCTCACCTGTTTTGCTTTGTACTTCTCACTGGCTTTTCCCTCCCCTCTTTGACTCTTTCTGTCATTTATCATCAGTACGCTGATCTGTACCCGTGTGTGCTAATGACTTTACCCTAGTGTTTTCATGTGACTATAGTGAAAAGATATAAGTTAGTCAGGGTGTCACATCTCTCCTTCTTGCACCTCAGTATTTCCCTTACCTTACCTCTGCTTCACTAAAACAAATACTAATGCCAACCTCTAGAAAACCTATCCACCAGTAAAAAACTTCTGCTGAGAAGAACTATCTGTAATTGCTGACTGGTCTCCACTGGAGCACTCTAAGAAAATTTTAATAGGGTTTTTTTCCTATCAAGGCTTGGTCAGTAAGGCTTGACACAACATTTTTATTAATGAGGTGTCTGATTGTTCCATGTACTGTTTGTTTTTCGTATTGTACTCACAGTACAATACAGCGTAATATTCTAAAAAAATGAGAGGACACACTGAATGCTGATTTGAATTTATTATAAATCAGTAATCAGTACTCATATCGTCTTACCTTATTTTGCTAGAGAACGTGAGAAATATAACAGGAATACAAGTTCTGTTTCCGCAAGTGTGAGGAAACACTTCATTAAATGAGAATTTCCTGGGTGACTTTTTTTCACCTTCCGCATTTGATCAGCTGTACAATGCACTGCTTTCTCTTAAACACCCTGGACTCAGAGAAGTAAGAGCAGAAGAATCAAACAGCTGTCCCTAGCTAGCAACAAACCTTGATGTGACAGAACACGAGAAAACCAACTAGCTGGGGTCTGGTTCTGCAATGTTCAAGCAAGTAAGGTGCTCACAGTAATTCCTTCAGAGGCTTCCTGCGTGCAGGGTCTTCAAGGGCTTTATTAGTGCATGTTGGTGTGAGGCTATTGTATGGGGTCCTTCAGAGATTACTGGGTCCTACTCCGTGCACATGCATCAGAAGCAGCAATGTACCAAGGTGAAACCTACCCTGCAGACTTCATGGCACAAAGTCAGACTGAGCCTCTGTGGCCCATTAAAGCTTCACATTTTTAATATATGGAAGGGCTTCCAAGTATTACAGGGTCAAAATCTTCTGCTGCTGCATCATCAACATATCATCTACACACTCCTACCCACTGAATTGGTCGTTCATTTGGGGATTGAATTTGGGATTGAATTGAATCTGTCAGTCATCTGGGGATGATGCAGAGATTGGGAACGGTGAGTTGCAGAGAGTATGATGCACTTCCACTTCCACAATAAGTTGTATGCTTAGAACAAAATCAGCGCTTTGTACTAGTGGAGATGAAAAGGTGCTAATTAGTATTTAGCACAGCCCAAAATTTGAGCCTGGGTGAGGGGTACCTAAGCTACCCTGGCTATGACGAGGCAAACCACAAACTCTTTACCTGTTTTCATCAAACTTCTAGTTATTCCACCATTTCTGTTTCCTACTTCATATTGGAGCTAATATACCATAGGTGCTAATTCAAAAGCAAGCTCAGTTTTCTTCATAGCAAGACCAAGTGTTTTTTCTGTATGGAGTTCTCTTCAGTGTCCTTGATGCAGGACTGTGAAACTTTCTATTTTTTTAAACAGATGGGTTTAGCTCACCACTGTAGTATACTGATGGCTGCTGCTTTAGCCAGGTGTCCAGGACCCTCTTCTCTGGAGGAGACTGATGACAGCAGACGGTGCTGGTGAAAGCCTAAAAGGATTGAGAAACATGATGAATTGCCCATTCTGCTCTCTCCTGTATTGTGCCTTTTTACCCAGACTCTTTTGGTGGGGGAAAGGCTGTGGTGTAGGAAGGAATAGGGTAATTCATCACATTTTTTCAACAGCCTCTGTTGGCAAGGTCCAAGGGGTCCCTACATGAAAACTAACAGGATATTCTTGTTCTAACTGCACTGGCAGAATTTCTTTGCTGGAGTAGAGGTGCATGTAGGGTCTAATTCACTTTCATTTTTGGACAGTGCCTGCTGCTTCACACTGGGGCAACGCAAATGTTCCTGCCTGTTTTGAGCACATAGCGCTTATACTGAGTGTATTCCTTTTCAAATGGGAGAACCCTTTACCAGGGTAGATAAACTGAATTTGTCACTATTACTTAGCTTCCCAGTGACTACATGATTTATCATGATTTTTCTGTCCTAATTTTTCTTTTATGGAGAGACCAGCTTAATATAAAGGCAGGAATGACTGAGTTGTGGTAGGGAGCATGTAGAGCTTGCACCGAAGGGTATTTTGAAAGTGTTGACTTTTCCATGAGCTCCTAAAGGCAGTGAGGGCTTACCTGAGGATTTAAAAAGTGGGCTGGGAGTTTCTGGTCTAAGCTATTGCAGAAATTGGTCACTGCATACATCTGCCTGCTCTCCAGCTGGCAAAGTTGCCTTCAGACTTACCAGAACATACTTTAGGCAGCTTAAAACCATCTGCTAGGGTGACAGCAGAGAACTCGGCATGATCTACTGTCTGAATATTTACACTAGGTGAAGGTGTTGGGAGAGAAATGGGGAGGCAAAAGCAAGTTTTGCAGCTCCTGATGAACACCATGCTGTTTGCAGTGACACTGTTGGTGGTGTCCAGTGTAACCAATACAAAAGGCAACTTGGGTGCATTCACACAAGCTGCCATTACCACCGCTGGATTGCAGTTGCATGTCTGAAGTGTGGTAGCTAGTCTGTTTTGCTCTGATTTTTTCAGACTTGGAGACCTCGTAAAACGATGTCATATGTACCAGCAACGGTTTTATTTCAGTGTCTGGGCTCATCCCCTGGGCAGATTCAAGCTGGCACTCCAGTGGGAAGAAAGCTCTATAAGGTATGGCTATTTTTTCGAAAGCAGCTGATCATTCAAGAGAACAACATGAAATATTATTACCGCTAACTGTCCCTCCAATCTGGGGTTTATTCAGTGCTCTTTGAATTCAAAGTATAGTCTCCTTTTGTCTCCAAATAATGTAATTCTTGTCTTTTGTAATAATTTTCTAATAAGCTATGGTCTCATTCAGATAGCATGGTAAGCAGTCCTATTTTTTGAACTGTGTTTTATTTTGAAGGTTCAACTTTCATCTAAATTATGAGAAATACATGAAAATAGCATCCTTTACTTATCAGCATGTAGATTTTTTCCCATAATTCTTCTGAAATGAAAATAGAAATAAGGTATAATATCTGACAGAATTAATGTGGTATATAACTCTGGAGGCATTGCTATCTGGCAGAACAAATCCTAATGAAATCATCATTCAAAGGAAACCTTGCTTCAAGTTACAGAATGAATATGAAAATGATAGATTAATATGCTTAAAAGAAAAGTAAACAAATAGACAGAAGGCATGATTGAATAATAACAGCTAACTTGGGTAGTTTACATTTCATTTTGTACTTATAAATCCATGTTATAGGTGCCTAGTAGAGACTTGATATTTTCCCCTGGCTTTCCATCAGTAAGTCATCACTGCAGATTTCTCTGCTCTAATCCTGACTGATATCAGATCACTGACTATCCTGTGGCAACTACTCCCCAGCAATTTGGCACATTCATATTACTCACTTTTAATCAGATAAGATATTTTCTTCAGTACCTGCTTTCACACTCAGTAGGCTTTCTTTAAACTTACATGAACGTTACTAAGAACTGATTTAAGCCCAATGTGGTAATAAAGGTATCCCCATTAAATAAGAAAAAAGTTATTTTCTTGCAATGTAGGAGAAAACTTACGTACAGTTTTGATACTTTAAGGGTCTGTTTTATGATCACATTTGATGGGTTAAAACTGTTTCACTTGAAGTGGCTCTATCTACCAACATCCAAGAAGGCACAGTTTCATTCTTGAACTCTGGCTCCTCCTGGTATTCCGGCTGTCTCGTCAAGACTGAAATCAGACAACTTTCAGGTGTTTCCTGTTGCTGGTCAGGAAGGGATACTTTACTAGCTTCCCTTTCAGTGATGCTTGTAGTTCCTGTGCTCCCAGAAAAATGCAGTTTTGACTCAGAATACTGCTGGTGTGGTGTCTCAGGAGTCGGTATCAATTACTCCGTAGCTCTACTGAACTCCATGGGTTAAGGTCACCATTTGACTTTCTGCTCCCATGATGAGCAACTGTCCCTCAGCAAGCATGGAAAAGCATCATTCAGTATGACTCTGGACTACAGTCAGGAGCAGTATTTTTTTATTTCCCTAGAGGAACAGTGGTCATATTACCCAGCTAAAATAGTCTAAGTTTTGATTTTTCATTTGAGAAACAAAATTATTCATGGCTAGCCTGAGTTATGAAAGATTTACTTTGAAGAACAATACAAAACTGCTGATGCAATTAAAATGAAAATATTATTCATAGGTAAGGCTATAGGAAGAACAAGGATGTATAAAAGCAATTTAATTTCACGGGTTTTAGAAGCATTGCCCTTCATCTCTTTAAGATCTATTTTTATTAAAATTTTGCAGCCTGGAGGTTAATTCATTTTTTAATGTATGTTTGTCTTGCAGAAGCTTATTGATTGAAGCAGCTGTTTTATGGCAGTGGTCTAGAAATACTAATTTACAGGCACTGTATCTGTATTTCCTCTGCAAGCTACACAAATGGCTTTTTATCAAAGCTTCTTTCACTTGGTCACTTTTTTGGAAAACTATGCTAGATGCAGATTGGTCCACTAACGAATTGTTCCATGATCCCTAGGATAATGAGGTTTGTTTATACAGCTCTGTTGCCCTATGTCCTTTACCTTTCCTACGAGGATTTCTCCTGTTCCCTCCCACGGAACACCGTCTGATGGCTCCCTCCACTGTGCTCCTACTTCCCTCTCTTGTCCCTCAAAACCAACAGGTCTCGCTGTGGCCCTTACCTTCCCTCTCTGGCTTGCTGGCTGAACCAGGGGCAGAAATACCGTCTAGCACCAGACTGCCTTGCTAGAAACAGTTTCTTTTCAAGTAAGTAGCGCTCTGTAGTGTTAATTAACATGGTATTCAGCTAATTCATACACAGTGGCAGCTCATATTGCGAGCCATATCTTTGACTGACAGAATCTTGTGTGACTCTGGCTAAACCAAGCACTTTGTTGATTTAAACCAGAACCTAATGCTTGAAGTGGAAGTAGTAGTTGTGTAAGAAACTGCTGGGTGAGCTCATAAACTGAATTTATCACGTCTCTGATCCTGCAGTTTTCTACACGTTAATATACTAGTTCATTCTTACTTCGAGCCTGCCGTGCCTTTCCATGCTGCTGTTGCAAAATGCCTCATTCAGAGGGTCAGTATGTTCCAGGAGTTCTTGGAGAAATCCATTGATGAGGTTAGTTCGTTTTTTGAAGCCAAGTGACATTCAGATCCAGAAGTTAGGCTTATTTTGCAGGTTATTCAAAAAGGACTTCTATAGCTCAAGTCTTGGTTTACAAAAATATGTACGGTTTCAGGCATAGCCATGTAAACACCAAAGTGCCTGCGTGTATAATGCTAAATACGACCCTAAGACAGTAAGAAACGGAAATTTGTTTCTTCCAGCTTTGCCAAAACTTGTTATTCCTACTGCAAACCACACAATATTTGCTGGGTTTCCATACCTATTCTTTGAGTCATGTGATTATTATTTTTTACATTCCTTACCTTTCATTTAAAACGCAAAACAAATTTTGTTCTCACCATTATTTAGAAAACAAGAAAACACCAGAATGGTGTTTTCTAAACAATCCAAACTCAAAAAAAAAAAAAAAGGCAAAACTAAGGCAGAGTAAAACCAGAATGAATCCAAAAGCTCAGAAGCTCAAAGTCTGACAAGAAATCCTGGTATGTTCATTCTTAAATCTTGAAGTAAATTTTTTTTAAAGTTAATTTTATGTTATTATTTTAGGAGCACACCAACTCGTGAGTTTTGATTGCAATACAGCAAAACTAGTGCCTTATTATAGTCGGGTTATTAAAATAGAGGCAATTAACCAACCGTTCTTACCTCATGGGCAACCTTCCAGAAACAGCCAGAGTCAACGCTTGTGTTTGCTGAGACAATGGCAATGTGGGAATGGGCATAGCAGATCATCAGTGGAGGTGGTGATATCCACCTGGCGCTGCTCAAGTCTCGCCTAAGCGTTAAGCGGATCGGAAAGAGCACTGCGTGCGCTTGTTACATCCAGCCGCTGAGCCCAGCCCAGCCCCAAACCTTGCAACTTTTTGAAAATGACGTCCATCTAGTGGACACAACTCGATATTACAGCAGCAAAACCCAACGGCTTCTTAAAAGGTATATTAGCATCGTGTATATATATAAAAGTGATTTTTTTTAAAAAAAAAGAAGATAGATTTATTTGCCAATTCTTGAAGCCTGAGAGATAATTTCTGGGATGGACTGCTTTCCCTAACAAGCCTACCGTTCTTGACCGAGATATATTCTCACTTTTATTTCAGATCCTTCCCTACATCCTGACAATGCTGGTGGTGTTTTCTTCAAGTTCAAAATCTGGACTTTGGCTGGTTCCCTGCTGATAAATTTACCACCAGTGAACAAGTGGAAATTTTGGAGAAGAATGATTGATCACTGTCTGAGAGATCTAAACCATATAAATGAATTAAAGGCGCAGTTCTGCAATCCCTCTCCATTTGCTTCAGCAGACATTACACCAGGAAGACTCCTGAGAGACTTAAATGAATCCTCTTACTTGTGTGCACTAGATCTTGCTGCCTAGGAGATGTACAACTGCCGTATCTAATAGCACAGCGTACCTGAGCTGTGTTTAAAAATAGGAACCCTGTGAATCAGAAAGATAAAATCTTGAATTAGCATGATTAACAAACAGGTTTTCATATCAATTCTATTTATGAAGAATAATTGACCGTATCCCAAGTCCCTCCTCATCTTGACTACCGTAAGCCACGGAAGTAATTGTAGGTCAGAGAACAAGGAACAAATTACAAAACCCTTTTGAAAATATCATGTGATTTGGAGACCATCTAATCAAGATTATTCAAAAATGAAGTGTTTTGCAGCACCAAACCAAAGTGTTGGACTGCCAGAAATGGGAATCCTGCTGCATTTCACATCCACCCCTCATGTCAACACGGAAGGGTTGCACTGTTGCTGCCTGTATGCTGCAGTCATCTAATCTCCCTGGAGCCTCTCTTGACCCGTGCTGCCTGAGCGAAGCCAGTAACTGATAGATCCATGTCTCTGAATCCCAGCCAACACAGTGATCATTTACTTCAGTTGTTTAACAGAAGGGCCATGACCACAGTGTAACTGGAAAGTGGTTGCAAGTCTTGCTTTGATGGCCTCTGAGCATTGAGTGTCCTGCTGTGCATGCTCTTTTTCGCCTTCAAGTACCCGTTATCAGGCTAATTAATTACCCAGTGAGCTGTGTTTCCCCTCATGCTTTGCAGAATGAGTAGGGCAGCATTCCCAACCATTAACATCTCTTAAAAACTGATGCTTGCAATTTGACAAGACATTTTCTTCTTGTGATGTGTTTTGTAGGCTTGTTACAGCAAAGAAGTTCCACTGCAATGGAATACCTCTAGCAAGAAGCTTCAGGGTTACCAACGCAGCAATTCTGTATGGAAAACACACATTCTCAACAAGTTTTAATTCTAACAGCCTTTTAAGACTGCTGTAAACAGAGAAAGTCAGCAAAATTGTCATTTGGACAATTCAAAAGCATTATAAATAGTGAGACAGTTAGTGCCGAGTTGGTGTGTGTTGGTGCTTATGTATATGCAATGGCTTAACTTTCTGATTTGACTAACATAAAATTCACTATGTGCACTCAGCTTTCTTTTTTTTGAGAAGGAAAGCCAAAAATGAATGTAACAACTTTATTCTCTTTTGCATGTCAAAAATGTTAGTTATTGCTGTTAATACTAGTGTTCATAGAACACTAATTCTATTCCTTGCATATGGCAATAAAAAAACCTACTATAATGTCCGAGCACCTTCCACCTATGCATGCTAATGTTTGCATTCTCTTCAGAGAGGTGCAGGTGTGAAAGGAAAGAGTTGGTTCAGTTACTAAAATAGCTTTACGTGTTACTGTGTGTGTTTTAGAGACAGCAATTCCTTATATCTGATGGAAGCAATACTGAAGTTTGCCAGGACGCCGGGGGAGGCTGTTGCCTTTTTGTCTGCAGAAAGTTCTGTCATCTGTAGAGATTTGTGTCATCTTCGTTCTAGAGCTCTGGGAGCAATACCCTCACTCTGGAAAGGCAGAAACCTCATGCCAAACAGGCTTTGTTTCCAACTGATTTTCAGTATGGAGCATTAGGCAGTTTTTCCAGTGTCCTGGAGCGATCTTCAGGCACTGACTGTGACGGCAAGTGAAACATAGATCGGAAGTACTCTTGGCCCTTAAGACCTATTTTGATATTGTTTTGCTATAGAGATGCTATTCAGAACAAAGCGAATTTCTCTGCCAAGGTTAAATATTCTGAGACAAGAGCAATTACCTTTATAAATATTGCAATATGCCTAAGGGACATTTTTTTCTTACACGGCATTAATTTTAAAAGTAATCAAATCTCCCAGGAGGGCAATGTCACATGAAGTAATTTAGAGTTTCAGAAGACGAACAGAAAAGTTAACACTACCATTTCATCTTTGCCATTTTTCTCTGTTATGTCCAAACTGTACAAAATGCAATAATGCGTGAAAAGATCTGGCAGTCTGATGTCTGTCCATCCTGAGGCACAATGGAGGGAATCAAGAATAGAGCAGAGCAGCTGCCTGATTTCTGATTTCTTGTTTTTTTAGGCTCTTACGTAAGCCTTTTTTCTTCGACTCTGTATTTACCAAGTCAAGGGTCTATCTCATTGTTCCATTAGTGCACTACCTGAATTCACAGCAAACTAATGAAATATGGCAATAAATCTTATTAGATGTTGTATGTGGAACATAGCTCAGTCCCAAACCCTCTCTTGAGAGAGCCCCATCCCTCTCAAGCAGATACCAATGACACTAAGACTATATGCGGCAAAAGAGAACAACTAACTTTTTTCAAATGGCGATATCTAAATTGCATGGCGCAAATGCCGTTCCTTGGGAAAGCAGGATTTTTCAAATTACCTATATATAAAACCACAGATGGGGTGTGTGCGTAGAATGGACAAAGTGCTCCTGCCTTCATTCCTGTCTCTGTCATCCTTGTTCCTGGCAGGACTCTTAAGTGTGGCAAGGCTAGAGGGGCTGCCTCCCCGCTTTCAGACGCTGCAGCTGATGAGCTTCAAACGCTAGTGTGACCTCGGTCCAACTCATTTAAAGGGTTAATTTTCACACTTTGGCCTGAAGGTAGGAGATGCAGGGATTTAAAACGCATGTTTTTTGCCTTGCTATAGGTGAGGCACCTGGCTCATTTGTCCTTCATAATTTTCAGCTCTGAGTGTTTGGGAGAGCGTTAGGACTGCCTCTCTGCTGTATTGCTTCCCGTGGTGTAACTGCTGGATCTGTGACATGGCTTTGAGCAGGCCTGTTTGCTTGCCACATTATAATTTATAATTAGGCTGACTTTATTTATAATCCATTCAAGAGCTATAGGTAGGCTTTCAAATGCTTCTGTCCACCAGGCTAATGTTCATCGTGGCTGAAACCACTCAGGTTTCTCCTGGCGCTCGAGTGGCTCAGCACCGGGCTGGCACGAGCCTCTTCGGCACTGTCAGGAATGAAATGTTTCTTGGCACGTGCAGCAGCTGAATGCTGGGCACCTGGAGAACTTTAAAACTGAAATAGGTACCTACTTAGCTTTAAGAGCCTTCAGAGTTGGGCAGCAGCTGAGCAGAGTTTTTTTTAGTATCACTGTTTGTAATTACAGCTAAATTCTGCCTAGCTGCCTGCTTAGATACCTAAATACCTTTTTGGAATCTGGCCCTAAGGAATTTTTTTAACTCTCTTATGCATTAAATAATAAAGAGCAGGCAATTAAGAGGTCTTACTTACCTGGGTTAGCCTCTTGAAGAGGGGCTACAAATCAGCCTCGTTTCCTCCTCCTGAGAATCGTTAGATCATTTGTTACAAGGGCAAAGGGAGCCTCTGCAGCATTTCACTGTGGAGGTGTGTGGGGCTGCTCTATGGAGCGCTCTGTTCCGTTGCTTACAAACCATGTGCGCTAGATCGAGCATCCCAGTTGGATGTTTAGTTTGAAAAGCAATATGTCAGTTGTTGTTTAATTAGAACTCTGCAGCCCACCTTTCTCAGATGCTGCCACTTATTAAAGCGTTCCCTGATTGGGAATATGCAGGTGCCATTGGTGGAAGAAATAGTTGCCTTTAGTCAGAGTGAAAGGACTTTGCCACCTCTAACTCGGAGTTACGGCAGCAGAGTCGGACTCCAGGGGTTAGGCGTAAGGACAGAGGAGACAAGCAGACTTCTATTCTCCTTCCAAGGAAAATGCCGTAAGCAAGGGGTGTTGCTGTGCTCCCTGGCCCGGGACAGGAAATGTTTCTCCATCGCTGCCTGCGTATCCTGCTCATGTTACTTCTGGGGGTTTCTCTGTAAGAATTTCAGGAACAGGTGAGCAACATCTCTTTGCCGCTTGCTTATTTGGGCTGGGATGTGAGGGCAATAGCAATCAAAAATGTTGGTGTTTAATACCTCTGAGAGAGGTTTGCAAAGAATAAGCTGCTTACAGTAAAAGAGTGTGGCTCATTCTGCCCTGGTGCAGCCTTCTCTTATTTGGAAGGCAATTAGTACTTCTTCACAAAATTAAAGGACTCAAGACTGCATTTCTCTAAAGAGACTCCCTAGTATACTCCACTGAAATTGTAAAGATACCTCTAAAATAAACTGTAGTGTGCCATTCAAGTGCCCTGGCTGAGTATTAACATTGTTAACTAATTCCTGACTGTAATTTATTGCTTCAAGCTTAAAAACCCCAAACCTAAACCTCAAACTCTCACCAAAGCTGATGGTGCTCATGGGAACCGTGGTGCTGATACACTCGGAGAATTAAGTTGTTTATTCATACTGAGCTATAGTAGCTATGCCAGTGCTCTTAGCCCATCTGGGTTTTTTGCCTCAAATGTCCCTTACTGGAGCTGACAATTCTCTGTCTCACTTTGAAATATGAAAGGTGAGTTTAATTTTTTTTTTTTTGAAAAGCTAATATTAATGAAGTAAAATACCGAGTACTGTTGTGTTGGACCCACCTCCTCCAAAAAACTGAAATGCATTATATGTTGTATATACTTTTAAGACACAACCACAGTATTTCTTCTAGATAGTAAGGATAATGCATGTGTGTGTATAGGGGTAAGGGCTGTCTAGCAGGTGAGAAAATTCCATTATAGGGGGGAAAAATGGAGCTTAATCTTCAGATCTCTTATCCCTGACTTTGGGAATACTATCTCTGGTCAGTAGTTTGCTTCAGCTTTGATGCAAGCAAAAGCCATTCTACTGTATTTCCCCCATCCTCTGGCTTTCTGGGAAGTGAAGAATCATTACTGTGAGCAATACACTACTTCTTTAAGTTGCTTTTTCCAGACAGTTTCAGGATGCTGGTTTTGCTTACTTGAAGACCTACTTTTTCATTAAGGCAATCACATCCTATAGCACAGAGATACCCATGGAGTAGGGAATAATCAGGTCAAAGAATCTTGCTCCCTACAGGAAACTGAACCAGTTGCATGACCTAAACCCATGCCTGAATGGCAAAAATCCTGGCCATGATCTTGAGCTGATTAAGCCCACAGTCTCTGTATCTCCAACTGTAAAAGAAATAGCGGTGATAGCTCACATAGTTATTGTGAAAACTACTCCATTTATATATAAATCTTTTACACATTTTACTATACAACATATTCATTAACTAAAAATTAACTACTTGCTTTGCCATTCCTACAGAGCATTCTGATTTTGTGATGGGAAAGGAATGACGACAACTGAGAAGAGCTGGTTAATTGTTATTGATAGCTGCACTTTATTTACCAATACTCTAAAATATTTTTCTAGCCATTTCCTTCAACATACACACACATTCTTTTGATGAGCAAAGAAAAGCTAATGAAAAGCCTATGATAATGAGATCACAAGAGCAATATGAAAAGAAACTGGAAAATGCTGAGAGTCTTGATTATTATAATAATCTAGTATAGGAGCAAATTACATTATTACTCTAACATACACTCTTGGCAAAAGGAGTTAAAAAAACAAAGCAAAACAAACAAACAAAACAACCAAAACCCAAGCAATTGTTAAACGGCATTTATGAAACTGTTTTGCAGCAGCAACTTTTCACTTGCATTTAACACATATATATTTAGAGTAGGGAAATAGTGTGTGGTATTAAAAACATGCCAGCATTTCTTGCGGTAAATGCTTTCTGTCATTTAAGCCAAAGAAAGGATTTACGTTGCCCCATTTCTGGAAACACGAGTGTTTATCAAATGCTCCTATAGTCACTAATCACACCAAATAAAGCATAAGAAGTGTTACTAGCTGAATTATTATAGAAACCACTTATTTCAAGCAGAGGGAAAGGGGGAGGGAGTAAAATGAGCGCAGGTCTACTGGATGGAGTACTGCCATTACTTTGTTTCATGAGGAGTTATCTGAAGTAGCCTACCTGGGAAAGATGGGTTTGCCATGTTTGCTGACAAAACTGTACGATGGCGATAGAAGTGAAAAGGGTGAAGCAGGAGTGTAAAATGATTTCTGTTCTGCAGATTGCAATATCTGAATGCAAGACTGGGGGGGAGGAATGTTAGCTATGCCAGCAGGGATGGTTGTAGAAAATCTAGGCATCATTTGGGTGTGGGGAAGTCAGATTGTAAGACGTGGTTGGGATTTTTTTTTTTTCAAACTAAGAATTAATCCTAGATAAAACTGATCATTATTTTACTGAGTTAGTCCTAGCTTGTAATGGTGTCTCTGTCCTATTAACCCTATAGACACATGTGTCTGCGCTGACATGAGGGAAAGCAAAGGTAAGCAAGGCGATGGGATTATTTTTTTTAATAGCAATTATGGCTTAAGTGTCATCAAAAGCCTTAGCCCTACCTTAAGGCTCGTTGGACTGGATCAAAACCTTTGCAGTTTGCCGATGCAAACCTGCTCTGCTACAAACTCACTTTGCTGGTTCAGATTTGTTCTAAATGTGCTGCTGGGCTAATGTTTTGCTATGGGCTTCGTGCCAGACCAGGCATTGTCAGCTTGCCCCCAGCTGCATAAAACTGGCAGGCACTCCATATCATATTCTGGCTAATTCATCAAAAAAAAGTGTTCGTGTGCATGCCATTCAGCAGTTACAGGTGGCATATCAAAGACTGGAGGACCACTGTAATATTCTGTGAGCAGCTATGCTGATGACAACAGGACTAATTTCAGAGCACGATGTCAGTCAGCATTCATGAACCAGTCACTAGTCCCCAGTCTGCAGAACAATGAAACCATATTCTCCCAGGCTTTTTGGTTGCCAGGAGCTGCTGGGCTTCATCCTCAGTCACTCCATATTCACCGCTTTCGCTGCAGCCCCAGAGTGTGGCTGGCAGGGGAAGAAGACAGCGAGTCTTATGCTCAATCCGTGGCCAGTTAGGGACAAAACCAGCCTGAAGGGTATCTGGGAACATCATCGAAGCCACCCTGAGTTGGGTCAGCTGCTGCTACTGCACCAGCGGCAAGCATGAAGGAGGACCCCAATGTGCTTTTTTTTTTTTTTTTTTCCAAGGAGGATGGAAGAGAAAGGCATCATCCAGCATCCGAAGGTTTCGATCAGTTTTCTGCTTCTCCTTTACAGTTATTCCCCAGCTGCTTTGCACTTCCCTCACAGATGCAAAAGGGCCCCAAAATTCAACTGCCGAGATGGAAACATGTTTAATAATATATTATGAAAAAGACATGGTGAAAAATTCCAGTATAGATGGAGGATTTTAGTGTCAGATCGTGCCCTGGGATTCCAATGCATATCTTCCATTAAAGCCATTAAATTGTTTGCGTTTCAAGGAAGAATTTGGACTTCTGACACAATTCTCTCCTTTTCTTTGGGAGCCAAGCATTTTCTGTGGTAACAGAAAATATTATAACAAGAATAAATATAATGCATTTAGGCATTAAAATGAATAACAGTCCTTGATCTATTTGCTCAAGATCACAGGCATGAGATGTGAAAGCTGTTAGTGGCTTGAAGGAGATATTTGCTGTGATCGGCACTGCAGCTTTGCTTATATTACAAAATAGGAAGGAGATCACTAGAGAGGTGTCCAGATCCTCACATCGTATGGAGACGTTGCTATGCATCTCATGATCATAGCTTTGGCCAGTGATTTGCTGTATTTCATTGCCTTTTGAATCAAGTGATCCTAAATCTCAGGGTAACGTACTTGTCACACACGAGGTGCTGCCTCCAGTTCCAGAGGGATCAAAACCTTGGTGGTGTGTAATTGCTATATTTATAAGGGAAATGTTAAGCCTATTTCCTGTACTCTGAAGGTGCTGTATGAATGAAAATTGCATTGTATGAATGGAACACTTTTTTCCCCAAACACCCATCCCTTTGATTTTGGTATTGTTTCAAATTGGCCCAATAGAAATATGTATAGAGAGAAATGTTGTCCTCAGGAAAGGAAATAACTCTCATCCTTCTCTTCCTCCTCAAATGTTTGGGGCAGTCTAAGCATGTTTCCATTCCCTTTCTTCAGGAATGAAAGAGAGTGCCTGCCTGCCTACCTCTTGTGCATCCTACCTGGGGAATGGAGAGGACCTGGGCTTAACCCAGGTGTTTTGGAGCTCTCTGTCACCTCCTGTATCGACTTGCACTGTACTGGCCGGAAGTGTAGATCAGAGTGGTGATGGCGCTGCAGCTCTACAGGAACGTGCCTAGCAGCCCTTAAGTCCCTGGGTCAAGTTAAACTCCCTAGCTGGGGTACCCAGCATCATGTAAGTTGGTGTGAAACCTTTAGAAATCTTTGTGGCAAATTCCACCAGAAACCTGACTTGTGTTAGAGGGTGTTCATCAAAATTGAGTCATCACAAAAATGCTGTTTCATCAAAATCAGTTTTTTTAATTTTTTTTTTTTTTTGTTCATCTCGCCAGAGAATTCCCAGCCAACCGCAAACAAACATGATTTTTACCCTTCCTATTCCTTCCTATATAAGGCACAGATAACACCTGGTGCTTCTTTCCTTGGGTTGCAGTGCGTATCTTCAGATTTGGTCTCCTCCTGTAGGAAAAAATAACGTGTTACATTTTTGGCTGTTGAGAGGACTGTAACAGCAAGCCAAGGGACTTTGCCTGTAAATACTAGCCACAGCTAGCTAGGGTGTGGTTTCCAATGATTTAAATACTTATAGAATGCCAGCAGAGGGTGAAACAAGGAGGGGTGGGGGTGCACAAAGGATAGGGCCTGTTTGTTTTGTTTGTTTTAATCTCTGTGGAATTGCTAACTGTACAGAGTTGTCCCCTCAAAGAAATATTTGGAAGTAATTGCATAGTAGTGAGAAGGGAGGGGGAGGACCCTTACTTCTTGTTGTTGTTGTCCAAAGGTTTGAAAGGCTTGCAACTGCTTTCCAGCATTTATTCAGACCTCTATGAATTTTCTCATCTGTGGAAGTGGCAAGCGCCCACGACGCCAACAGGAAAAGCTCATCTCAAAACAGACAAACAAATGAATTCTTGAAGAGCTGGTGCAGGGACTGCTTCCACCACATCGTTATGCTCTTCCTCTCTCCTCCAGAACTACAATGTACCAGGCGAGTCACGTCCCCTTGGTGTCACAACCCAATAGCTTCTGTACCAAGTCTGTGGTGCTTACCTAGCGCTCCATGAGGATTTTCTGGTCTTTATTTCCTATGGTTGCCCTTAGCATCTCTGAAGTTCAGCTAGTCCAAGAATCAGTGTAGCCTGATGGATTTAAGAAGTTAGAATACACAACAAAGATGAATGAACTTCACTTAAAATACAGCCAGCCCGTTCTCTTCCTCATCAAAGAAACAGACTGTGGCAGAAAGCTGCTGTGTTTCTCTTCCGTAAAGAAGATCTCGCACCAGTCATACCTTAGCCTGTTGCCCTCCTCTCCTTTCGTCAGCGTGATGCATCTGCATCAGCAAGCTGTGCTTTTCATTCCGGAGTGATGAAAAGGGACAACAATAAATTACAATGCCTTTTAAGAAATCTCCAAATCTTATCAGATTTTGCGTTTCATTCTGGCTGTTCTCTCACACCATTCTTTTAGTATTACTCTAATTGCCACTGAAAATTTACAGTTTGCTGCTGTTCTTGTACACCTAGTGCTTGAAGCTACTGTTGTGAAATAGTATGGAGGCAGGAAGCGGAGATGCTCTCTCTTCCTTTTTTGTAAATTCCTATTCCTTGTGAAATCTCCAAATTCACAACTTCCCAAGCTTCTGAAAAGAGTGACCCTCTACGTACTCTGAGGTGTTTTTGCGCTGCTAAAAATGGAAATTTGATGCTGCTTCTTATGGGGTGGAGGGGAACGAGTTGAGAAATGTGGCGGTTTTACCCCAACTGTCTCATGATGCTTGAATGATGGGAGTAGAAAGCAATTTAACAAATATCTGAAAATGCAGCCACTTACCACTCTTTTTTATAAATTCCAGATTACAGGCCAAACTCACTGTTGACATAAGCAGATGCAAATCTAATGAAGTCACTGCAGTTACTTCTACTTATGCCAGAGGTGAATTTGTCCCTATTTTTGGAACATGCTAGCTTTGTGCTACAGCATTGGCACGCTCTGTCATGTCAAAATCTTTTTCAGCAATGGCTGCGTGCCACTGGCTGACTGACATGATGCATCATGTCAAACATCTGCCTGATAACGGTCCCGTTCTGCTTTTTGACATCATGTATAATGCCACTGTATTGTGCCTGAAGGCATCTGATAGGAATTGTGGCAAGATCTGATAATAAGGAATGTGTGCTAATTGAATATTGGAGCATTTTGGCATCCTGTGGAAAACAGTGATATCTATGCTAGCGCATCTATAAATCTCTTGCAAATGCCTCATGGACTTGGGTGTAAAATGATCACTAATGTACTCCCACCTCAACGTATCATGTTAGCATAGTAGACGATAAATCATTTTCTATTTTGGCCTGGTTCTGCTTTAAGGACCAATAGTGGATTTTCTTCTAAAACCGATGAGTTGGTATTGAAAGAATTTGTTCCTATTTGTGATTTTACAGACTTGTTTTGTTACTGTTATTAAGTGTAGGAGGGTGTTGTTTTGGGTTGCGTGGGTTGTTTTAGTTTTGGGGCTGGTTTTGGTTTTTGGTTTTTTGTTTTTTTTTTAATACACTGTCATCGGGCCTTACTGCCATTGCATCTGAAAGCATTTTACCTCAGTCAGAATGGTGCTAAACAACATCTTCCCTAAAACAGGAAACATATTTCACAATCCTCTGCGGCAAGCGGCACAGCTTCCCTGAGAGGATCTGTGAGGGTGGATAACAGCCAGTCGTCCAAACGCGAGGAGGCCGGGTGCCAGGAGACCGGGCGGCCAGAGGAATGCCTGAAGGCAGCCCAGCCCCGCGCTCTCAGTGAAAACCTCCAGGTCAGGATCAGGCGTGTGTCCAGGAGCAGCGATCTTCAGAAGGTGCCACTTGTTGTTATTGCCGATCGATGGCCGCCGGCTCCTGCAAACTTTGCTGTCGGGATAATGTTCCGCCCTAGGCGTGTTGTTGCAGTAGGAAATGAGGGGAAAGAGATTTCTGAAATTAAGAGAGCCCAGATCGACCAAAGATTTGTAGACAGCAATCAGCCCTTGGATTTTCTGTTTCCCCGAAGAAACCGTTCAGAAGCCCATACATTCCGTGTAGCAAAGTGTATGCTGTGTGTACATTGTAGCCTTGCAGAAACTTCTGACTGCAAAGGTTAATGCTTAAGATTGAATCCTTTTAGGCAGATACACAAAATGCAACAGGAACAAATAACCAGAGTGCTATTTAAAAAAAAGTATATAGCTACCTTAAAATCTGTATGCGCAAAACTTAATAAAAAAATAAAATAAAATACTAAACGTGCCTGCAGGAAATCTGATCTTTTTTCAAAGTATTGCAGTTGAGTGTTTCAGAGAAATGCTTTCTATAAACAGGGAATCCTACTGGGGTCAGACAGAGCTATTTTAACCTTGTATATTCATCTAACTGTTCTGGCCAAGGAAGGGGGTGTGTGTATATACAGAGAGAAGAGAGAGTATAAATTTAGAATTTTTGATTGAAAGCTTCAATTTTTGGCCACTATTAAATGTAGGTAAATTTCAACACAATTTTTTTGAAAAAGAAATTTGAAATAATTCATCTTAGGCCAAATGAGAAGAAACCAAGAGCAGACGAGTGCAGTCATTCCCAGGTTCATAAGCTGGGGTAATGCTACCAAGCTGTATGTGTAGTCTTTTCCATGTGAGGAATGGTATCGAAAGCCGTCAAGTGCGGGGCAGCCCGCAGGCACAAACGTGCACACAGAGGTAGGTCATGAATATATTTGGGTAGGACTGGAGCCATTGCAACTAGATCCTGTTTTTTCCGCATATTTTTCAAGTAGGGCAGTGCACTTAATCGATTTTTTTTTTAAATTTTTTTTTAATATTGTGGCCCAAATGTGGGAAGGGGAAGAGGGACTTCCTGGGCTACTTGAAAACGCACCCAACCTGCCAGCTCCTACGGGACAAGTGCGTTCCTCCTTCCTGCCAGACGAATTTCGAGGACGAATCCCTCTGGAGGTGAATCGCGTCCTATGCAGGTGACACTTGACTACGGAGAGTCCACGCTGCTTAAGCTTGGCCGAGCTTCTCACGGACCGACACCCGGCACCGAGCCGCTCCCCTCTCCCCGCCAGCAGCTCCGCAGGGGGGTGAGGGGGTGGCGCAGGTGCTGCGCGCCCGCGGAGCCGCCGCGGGGAAGGGAGAAGGGGCGGGCGGGGCGCGGTCCCGGTCTCCGCCCCCGCGGCCCCGCCGCTGCCGCCGCCGCCGCCGCCGCCGGGGCGCCCCGCGCTGCCGCCGCCGCGCTATAAGTGCGGCCGCGGGGCGCGGCGGCCGCCGAAGATGCGCTGGCAGCCGGGGCTGCGCGGCGCCCCGCCGCGGCCGCCCTGCGCGGAGGAGAGGGAGAAGAAGGAGGAGGAGGCGGCGGAGCAGGAGAAGAAGGAGGAAGAAGAAGAAGAAGAAGGCGGTGGCGGTGGTGGTGCGGGGCGGCCGCGGCCATGAGCTGCTCGGACGTGGCCATGCAGCAGCCCCCCGCCCCGGCGGCGTGCGGGGCACCCCGCTATCTGGCCGGCGCCGCGGCCGCGGCGGGTTGCCCGCAGGTGAGCGGCGGAGGAGGGGAGGGTTGCGCGGGGGCGGACTTGGGGGATGAGGGGAACTTTTGGGGAGCCCCCCACCCCGCACCTTAGCGGGCTGCACGGCGCATCGCTGGCTGGCCGGGGCGGAGACCTCCGCCCCGGCCAGCCAGCGATGCGCCGTGCAGCCCCCGGCCTGATTTGGAGATGCGGGGAGCTGGTGAGCGTGCCCCAGCGCAGCGGAGCCTGGTAAGACCTTTTTTTTAAAGAAAAATGATTTTTTCCCCCCAAATTCTTGTATTTGGGGGGTGGGTGTTGGCTCGCTCGGCTGGAGTGGGGAAGGGGCAGAAAGTTATTTCTTGCTTTCTTCCTCTCCGCTGTCGCTCTTTGCTTGACGAGCCTCCCCGCTCGCCCGCTTTGCCGGCGCAGAGCTGCGCCTTTGCTCTCCGCCGGTGCGGTGCGATCCGCGGCCGCGCACACGGGCGGAACCTCCGCCCGCCGGCGGGAGGGGACCCGCGCTGCTCCCCGCGGACGGGGCGCGCCGCGCCGCTCACCCCGGCTCTCCTGGAAGACCGGCTCATGTGAGTTTCCAGCTGAATTTGGTGATCAGATTTTTTTTTTTTTTTTTTTTTTTAGGGGATTGTCCTTTTTAAAGTTACCCCGCTCTAAAGTTAATCCCACATTTTTGTATGTGTAGTTTTTATTCCCTTCAAATCAGCCCAGAACTGATTTTTGCCTTGCACAGCAATGCAGAATTTCTGGAAGCTTAGCTTTCACCAATCCGTAGCCAAGAAAGGACTTGCTGGCGAATTAATTTAGATGCAATTTTTTTTAAAAGCGCTTAATGGACTGAGGCCCGAATTCCTACTGAATGTTAATGGCAGTGGAGGCTTAGCACCTTAGATCTTAGAGATTGCTGGAGTCCAGGGTGTTTGCTGGAGGGAAGTAAGTGGAGCATGAACATACACATGCTCACACGGTGCCAGAAGGAACTGATCAAAATGGGGTGTGGCCCTAATTCTACAGATAAATCGGGGTTTCCATATTCCTTTGCCAAAAGACAGAGCGAGTGTGTGCCGATGTTACAATAAGCACACGTTCCTGTGCCTGGTAAGGAGCTGTGCCTGCGTGAGCGTAGAGCCCTGCAGAATGGCAAAATTAAAACTCTCTTCATCGTCTGCTTTCCTGGGGGGCTGCGCAGCTGTAGTACTAAGTTTGGGGGTTCCTACGGGTTGGGTGAGGAATGGGTGTAACAGAGCTGCTCATTCGAAGAGACTCTGGAAACACATAATCGGTGAAGAATCCCATTGTATTCTTGGCGCGTGAGAAACGCCGTGACGGCTTGCCGTGCCCTGTCAGTCTAGGTATAGCGAGCTGCAGAGCTGAGGCTAAGGTAGGATTCACCCAGGCTTACTAACAGCTGATCTTAAGACCTTTGAAATGGGAAGTTACAGTAAATGGTAGTTTTGGAATTTCTCCATGGTATGTAGATGTAGCGAGCTAAGCCAACACCGTCCTTGCTAAATCAAGTCTTGCATAAAGAGCTGTGATATGCTCAAGTCAGGCTTACTGCTGGCAGTGCTGTAGACAGACTTTTTCCAGATAAGGGCTTGTCTCCATTAGCAAATTAGGTCACTAACTCAACTCTTGCTTCCAAACTAACAACATTGCAGACAAGGACGAGTCGCGTTTTAAAATTGTGTCGGCTGGCTGTAGCTAAACCGTAATTCACGTACTGTAACTTGGTTTTCAGTGAAGTTCTTTGTATCCCGTGCTCACAACTTTGAGGATGTGCGTATTATACTGCTGATAGTGTGTGGCGGTCCGCAGTATCTAACACAGCAGATAACAGCAGAAGATAGCTTCACATTTAGTTTTTGTAGTTCAGATGCTTTCTCGAGGCTTGTTCTGAAGCCTGGTTGTTGTCCTGCTACTGACTTCACTGAAAACTGGATCAGACCTATGTAACTCACCTTTAGAGGCTACTTTCAGAATGACAGGTTGTAAAACCTGGATTAAGTCTTGCCCTGTGTGAGGGCTTTTCTTGGTTTGTTTTATTTTGTTTAATTCCATGAGACACTGCTGATGTAAAAAATTTGGCTTGCTTTACTTTGTCATTCTGATTGGAATCGAATTCTATTTGATCTTCCTCTATCTACATAAGAATAGAGCTTTAGTCTTTAATGGTACACCTCTGTTTAGATGTACAGCAAAAAATGTATGAATTCATTCTTTTCCCACCGCTTCCCTCCACCAGCAGAACATAGCAGAAGCTCCAGGCTGTCCTACTGCAAACCCAGCGGCTCACCTGAAAGCAAGCCTGTGGCTTTGCTCTCGGCTTGCTCATTTGCGAGGGTAGAAGTTAGCATTTCATGTTTTCGGGGCATGCCGTAAATACCGCTTTTAGGCCCGGCATTCCATGCTGTGATTGCTTGAAATTGTCTTCTTCCTTGAATACTTTCTGTGTTATCAATAGGGGCCTGCTTGGCAGACAGCTCCACAAATGGAGGACTGTCCGTGATTTGCCTCGAGTTTGTTGCTGAAATTCCTTCTCAGAAGCTTATGTCAAATGACAGCCTTTTTCTCAGGGTAGGGTCATATAGTGTTTCCTCAGTGTAGTTATTCTTTATTTTTGGTTCCTGTTCTTTCTCTCATAATGGAAAATCTGTAACAGGTGGCCACAGGCACACCAGACTTTCATGCTTGGGAACATAAAGGACCATATGCTGTAAGATGGCATGTATGGAGGTAATAAGCTGTAGGAATAGGCAACCAGCTTATATGTAAAATGAGAGCTGGCCTGAACTTTCGATTCAAACTTGGCTAAACTAAAACTCTCTCCATTCTCAACCGCGCTTGGTTGTTTCTCTGTTTTGCTGCCTACTAGCTGGTTTCAGCTGGAAGTGAATTTTTTTCAATTTGTGAAGAGGAATGTTCTGACATTTTCACCAGACACCCTGGGTGAGATCTGGGATGCTTGAAGTCGGTTGGACTTTTGCCATTGGCTTTAATGTGGCCAGAATTTCATTGCATGAGAACCATTTTGCTTGGTTCTAGATACAGTATGTGAGAAAATAACAGGCATCTTCAAAACAGGTTTTTGTGTGAGATTTTGGACCACATGCTTTCTTGGTCTAAAAGTGGTCACTCTTCTGCCGGAAAACAGGATGGTGCTTATTCCAGTATAACCCTTCTCTTTAATATTGCCTGATTAGTGGTGATTTGCTATTGACCTTTAGTTTTCTTTTGCTAGACAGCTTGCAGTAAGAGTTTAAATTCTCTTTGGAAGACCCTGTTGGTGAATGTATGAAATAACAAAAATAACGATGGTTTCAGCTGAATGCAGCCCGTGCTGTGCAGCATTATTTACCCAGAGGTTGTACCGTTCATCCTTCAGCCACGAACTTGGGTCTGTTCTCTAAGCTGGCATCAGGTGCTGTAGGCATTGGATTTCCCTATTTGCCAGTACGCTAAGCAGACTTTTAATTCTGTATTCTGGGTCTTGGCCAAGACGAGATTTTTGTGTGTTTGTTTTGTTTTGTTTTTCAGAGCCTGCTTAATCTCATTCTCTAGTTTTTCAGGAAGAGAGAGGTGGAATTCATGAATATATGAAAGTACTGGAGACTTGAACATAGGGGAGAAATAACATTGTGTTTGGTCAGAAAATACTTTTTGTAAAGATCTTACAGATACTTGTGGCTGCTTAAATATATCGCAGAACTGTTCGTATGAAAAAAAGTACGAATGAAACTTGGCTGGCCCAGGTTAGTTGTCAGAAACCTAACCTGGGTTTTTTTGTTTGTTTTGTTTTACTGCCCCCACCCCATGATGGTGGGACAAATTCATTTAGCAGTTGATGGTCTTGCATATTTTTCCACTCACACAAGTGCAGTCAGAAATGCTATGAGAAGATTGCTGTTAAGGTCAGAACAAGTAAGGCAGAATTTGTGCGCAGGCAGGGTATTTTAAGGGGGTTAGGGGGAGAAAAAACATTATTAAAGGATGTATACAACGGAAAGGATGTATATACATTGCATACGAGGAAAACTTCTTAAGTCACTTTATCTCACTGTAGTGTCTTAGAGCCCTGTAATTACAGGCTGATAATTGCTTCCTGAAATACAAATTAAGTAGATCTGTATCTGATCACAGGCTTGATGCAGTTTTGAAAAATCTTTTAATTTAGAACTTTTATCCTTTGCAAAAAACACACCACAAAACACAACTTTTCACTGTAAATAACTTCAGTTCGTACACAAGGCCTTGTATTTGTCCATCAGGACCACCAACTTTTTTTTTTTTTTTAATATTAAAAAAAAAAAAAGTCAGATTTGGTGTTTTCCAAACCAACAAGCGCTCAGGATGTCTTGTAGTGACTGTTCATGGACTGGAGGGGAGGGAAGAGAGTTGAAATGGAAAATGAATTAGATTCTTAGGCTGTGGAAGGGGGAACATTCCTGCACAGAGAAGCGACTCTGGAGATAAGTTTTAATTTCCTGAGCTCCAGTCTCTATATAGGAACACTGAAAGACTTCCTTCCTGATAACCAAGTCAAGCCAGAGGCTGTATTAAACGATGTGTTTCTGTATATAATTGCGTGCTTGTATATATGTTTGCATACTCACAGTATAAATCCAAATAGTGTACCTATAACGATAGAAGTTAACTTTTAAATGTGTTGGTTGTATTCAAGGTGTGGCATATACACTGCGCCTGAAATGTCATAATATATCAGTATCTATTTAGATTTCTACAAAGGATCTCTTTCATACTTTGTCTCTACATAAAAAAACAAAACTCAACCAAAAACAAAAATGACAAAGGCACCCTCCCCAACAGCTTGTCTTGCATTTTTAAGAGGATTTGGGTTATGGCGCATCTTTAAGAATGATGAAGTCACTGAGGTAGATGTGTTACAGATTTCTGATGCATATATCTCCTGTATATGCAATATTGTTATAAGCATTTCTGTCTTATTAAGGTGTCATCATTCCATAATTACTTAGGCAAAACCATGAAGCTCACTATGAGTGATTTCTTAGTAACCATTTCAGGAACAAGTATTAGCAGACTTTTTCTTTCTTCGTTTACCAAAGGCACAAAGCATTTACAAAAAAGTATAGGTCCCCCCAGATTCTGCATTTGCAAAAATTAGTTTCAGAGCCTCAGTCTATGTTTCCTTTTAGCAATTAATTTCTAGTAAAACTGTTTTAATTTAGTTTAATTTAATTGCTATTTCCATCTTTAGTTCTTTCTTTTTTTTAAAGTGAATCCCAGAGTTTAGGATTTGGGGATAAAACTGCATGTCTAAATAAGTAATACTGTGCTAAGCAGAGCCACGGTATAACTTGCTCGGTGAAGCACAGATTTACTTGAATTCCAGGCCCTTGCCTAGATATCCCAAACTGTAAAATAAAATTACTTACATCCCTCATTGCTGTTTGTGTAACAACATCAGAATGAATGATATTACTGTTCTATGTTTATCGGTTAACCTACTCTAATGTCAGAAACACTGCTTAATTTCTATGGGCTTTTAGTATTATAGGTTTTAGTTCCACTTGTCAATAGCTCTTTCTTACAATTAATTTTTTTCATAACCATTCATAATTAAGAATTAGCCCCAGAGTATCTATTTTATATTGTAATGAGAGAATTTGTATTGGCTTATGTGATTTTAAAAAGCACCGAATGTAAATGTATTGATGGTATACAAGATCGGAAAATGACTTTCAATTATTTCTAAATCAGACAAGCCTGTTTATTGTATAAATGGAACTTTATAGACTGTGTAGTTGTTTAACTTTTTCTTCAGAACAACTTTGGAAGAAGGGAGAAAAGCCGTAAACTTAAAGAGATTCTGATGGCGCTAAAGTGTTGCCAAGCAAACCATAAAAGACAAGTCAAACTGTAATTCTATAGAAAAGCTATGAAATACTTCTACGTATGTGCTGTAGTTGTTTTGGGGTTCCTGAAGCTGCTTGTGTGTAAAGTCAGCTGTGGAAATGGCTAGCTAGCTAAAAGCTATGATTCCTGCAGCTTGACTGTTATGGGGAGATTTTTTTCTGTGAAAACAGTTGTAAAGTGGAACATCTGAAAAATATGTTCCATGCAAAATGGATCTTCACACACATTTATTTTGACATTTAGGTTTGAGTTGAGAGAGAGAGAAGATTCTGAAATAGCCATTCACAGAAGGCTTGTGCGCATTGTATTTTTTATATGCTTCTCTATGTTTTTGGTTTGGGGTGGATTTTTTTGCATGTGTTTGCAGACTTGTCAATCCCCCTCTTCCCCCAGATCACATGTTTAATTTTTATGACTTGAATTTTTGTCCTTTTCTCCAGAAGCTGATGTTTAAAAAAATAAAAAGAAAAAAGGGAAAGGAGCAGGGGAACACATACCAACCCCAAAACAAAAAACCCACCCCAGATCAACCAAACAAAAAAACCCCTCAACCCCTCCCAACCCTACTTGCCACCCTAAGGTGGCTATCCTATGATAAAATTTTTTTTGGCAGTGAGTGAGAATTTATGTATTTTGTGGACTTTTACAATACAGCAGAAAATTTTTCAGGAAGCACAAATTATCTCATCTTTACACATTCAGCAACGAGTAGATTTGGGGAGTCCAGAGGGCTGTGTGCTTTTGAGTGGGGGAGCACGGCCAGCAAAACCTGGTGTGTGTTCAGCTAGACGGGTGAAGTGCAGATGTTGTGTGTTGAGCCACCCTTCCGCAGGGCTGGACTCAACCTCTGTAGCCTTTACTGATGGGAATATCCTTTCCAGGTGGGAGCAAGGAGTGAATTGCTAGAGTCTGTCTGTTTTATTTGGAAGGTATCGAGTGAAAGCCGTTGCTGATAAATTGTGGTTGTGAAACGTGCCTGAGAAGCAGGTCCATCTGTATGTGAGGAATAAAAACTATAAGTGGCGCTGGTAATCTCTTCTTTGCGAAATGTTGGTGCAAAGTATCCCTGTATTCCAAATGTAATTATGAAATGAATACTCAATGTATTCAGTTATTTTTCTTTAAGGAAACCAGATGTTGAGCTTGCTCTGAATGCCATCAGTGATACATCTCTTGTTTGTTTTGTTTTTAATCCCAGAAGAAGTTAGCTGTATACAACAAGATGCAGGACTCTCTGGAAGTGACCCTTCCCAGCAAGCAAGAGGAGGATGAGAAAGACCAGCCTGCTGAGATGGAGTACCTTAACTCTCGCTGCGTCCTTTTCACTTACTTCCAGGGAGACATTGGTTCAGTAGTGGATGAACACTTCTCAAGAGCTTTGAGCCAAGCCAGTAGCTTCAATTCAGAAACTGCCCTTACCAAGAGCAAGGCAGGGCTAAGTCCTCTGTGGAGAGGTAAGAGGAGCAGTAACTCGCTCTCTGTGGTGTGGCTTACTTGGTCTGTGTTGTGCTAACGCATATTGCGTTGCAGCTGAAATTTTGCTCCTCTGTGGAGGTGGAAAAATACCCCTCAAATTTGAAAAAACCGGGGAGCTTCTTGGGGTTGTGATCTGATGTCTTAAAGGGGGAAAGAGGCGCCAAAGGCATGGAAGAAGCAGCCATCTCCCTCTCTTGCCATAGCCCATGGCTCTGCCGAGGCCTGGAAGGAACGGGGCAGAGCTCGTGTGGCTTCACAAATGTCTGCTGCACCGTTGGAGGCTTATTTTTAAGCTCCAAGTGTGAAACTTGGCCTGTGAGGCAAGAGCAAAGCTGTTTGGGTTGCTGGCCTTGGACGTGGGGAGACCCAAGCAGCCTTCTTGGGTGACTTTGCCAGGTGATTAAGATTTATCTATGGCTGCTTTCCAGGTGGGGAGAAGCCAGCACAGGCTGGAACAGGCTTGGGTGCAAGCCCTGGACCGCGTGGCTGCAGCTGTGTGGTGTGGTGCCTTGCAGCCTGGCCACGGGCAGAGCTCACGGCAGAGATACGGCCATCATTACCGGTTTCCTGTGTGTAAAATGGGGATGGCGTTACTCTGCTTCCAAGCGGGGACTAGACGTGTGGTAGGTGCTGCGAGGCATTTGAGTACTGCTATAGCACTCATGTCTCATAATGCGTATAAGCACGATCAATGTAACAAAGAGCAGATCTTGCCAGATATACGAGGTAGACTTTATAGATTAGATTTGAAAAATGGTGACTGGAAGAAAGCTAGCTGGCAAGACATTATTTCCATTTTGTTGACTGTGGCAGTCTGGGTAGTTTTTCAGATCCACAGCTGCATTATTTCTGATCATGTCCTTATGTGGACTGGCAAAGGGACATGAACTAAGTATCATGAGTAATGGCCTTGCATCGGGTTGAGTGAGAGAGATACCGTGAGGATCCGCGTAGGAGTGGTGGAGTTCATAATCAGCGATGTTGAGGTGAGAGTGTATAGATGAAAGTCACAGATAATAAAGAGAGACGGGATTTTTGGAAACCACTGTGAAGAGAAAAATAGCACAGAAGGACTTGCTTTCCAGAAGGATGATGACAAATCCAAGGAAGTTTAAGTAAAGGTCAGCAGAAGTGGCTAGGGAGCTAGAGGAATTTATGGCTTGAGCCGGGACCATTAATGTTAATGGGAAATTTTCCGTCGACTCAACTGAGAGCAGGATTGAACCTATGCTTACTAAAAAGGAGACTGGAGCATTTATAAATGGCCCAGACAGACTATAAATGTTTTGGAGATGGGATCAAGGCAGTCCCCAGAGACCTCATGCCTACAGCAAGCTGCCTTCACGAGCTTGGAGACATACCATGGGTGGGGTTGTGTGTCTTCTCTTTAGCCTCAGACATACCCTGATGTTTTTCCTTGGCTTCCCCCGTGGTTGCACGGCCCTCCCCAGAGGGCTCTGCAGGGGGCAGGGTGGCCTGGCGTAAGGGTTCTTCAGCCATGTTGCCTCCTGACCTGGCATGCCCTGTGCCCGTCGGCAGGGAACGGAGGTCTGCGTGTCCCGAAAGCCTTCCGGGAATAAAGTAAGGGGATAGGCCCTCTGCTGTCTCTGCACCTGCTGAAGCAGTGTGAAAATCCCTGGGGAGGCTGCTGGGCAGCGCTGCTTGGTTCTGCGCTGTGGATGCTGAGAAAGCAGAGGGTATTTGCTTTTCCAGAGAAGAGAAGCTGACAAGAGTTTTATCAGGCCCAAATGAGTTTCTGAAACATGCCTTTGTGAAAAAAGTGGGGAAGGAGCAATGCTAACACCGTAGCCTTCTGGTTCATGTACTGTTGTCAAAGATGCTTGGTTACAGCAAATGGATGTGAATTTGTGTCCCATTACCTAAAGAAGTTAAAATATCATTAGCTTCAATATCTTTAATAAATAACATTCATGGGTAGTCAGAATTTCTGTTGATGTTACTCAAAGATAAATTAAAAAAAAAAGCTTTTGCGTTTGCAATAGCTGTTTTGGAAGCTACAGATTTAAATGGAAAGTGTGTGGGCATGATCTGGCTACTCAGCTCACTGCGTTATTTCTCCTTTACCTGAAATGAGGGATTAGTAATGTTTTCTGCTGTGTTGTGTGTTGTTTGGTTTTTTTTTTAATCTTGTTGGGGCTTTTTTTTTAGTGTTCTGATGGAAGAGCAAACTGTAATTTCATCATTTAGGTCATATTGTGGGGTTTTTTTGTTTCGAGGAGGGATTTTGCTTATGTATAGAAAACAGACCCTGTTGTCCTGAAAAGAGCAAGTTTTCGTCTTTCGTATGTTGAAAATACTGATCAGTTTAGGCTAAAATTAACTTCAAAACTAGCTTTTTATACAATATAGTTCCCTACAACAGGGTCCAGTAACGTGGACTGTGAATATTCAGTTGTAGGTGTAGCTACCTGAAATCTTTTGCAGGGACTAATGAAAGTGATACCTTGAAACTAGTGTTACCTTAATGGTATTTTTATCAACATGTTTTCCCTAGCTGAAAGTGTTGTGTTTTGGTTTTTTTTCTTGGGTTTTGGGTTTGGTTTTCTTTTTCCTCCTGCCTTAACTGAGAAGAAGAAAATTCCATACATTGTCTTCTTTACAGCGTGTGCACTTTGGCACATTTTCAGTGCGTGTTGGCCAGCCACCATGAATATTTGCATTAGTCACCACTTCGTGGTAGCTGAGATGTTGCCATCTCCCTGCCTCCCTCCACTTAGAATAGGAAATTGTGGTAACTGTAGTGTCTTGCTTGGCAGACAATTTTTGTTAAATGCCTCCTTCCCACCTCCTGAAAGCCCGTGGGAGCTACTCAGATTATTTTTTTTTTCTTTCTCAAGGACACTGCTGAGAAGGCTGTTTCTCCATTGCCATGTCCTGTAGAGGCCAGGTATCTGACATGATGGTATCTGTAAAGATAATTGGCTGTGCTCAGTGTTTTAAAGGTGGGAAGGAAAGGAGAACCTTCAAACACCATGGAAATGTGTGGTGGTTGGGGCTTGTGGTTCAACAGAGAGATGGTTCTTGTTGATGGGGTTGCTGGACACTTAATATTTAGTAGCATCCCCTGTACAAACTCAGAACAGGTGAAGTTTTCTTGCATGTTCATATAACCTGGGTGGACCCTGTATGCCCAGTGACACGACTTGACCAGTGAGGTTGGCCTCTGCACTCAGTGGTGTCTCGGTGGGGGCTGATCCATGACGGTTTGTGACAGTGGTAATGGCTTTGTGAAATGTGCACAGGTTTGAAAAGTGGAGGTAACCAAACATGTTTTCTGTGGCCTAGACCTCCTGCATGATTGGTAAAGCCAAGCTGGTATGCAATCTGGGATGAATTCATATTGGCAAATCCAGTGGTTTAAAAAGCTCTCTCCTGGCATTAAAGTTGTCCTACAGATACTTTGTGGTTTTCTGTCCTTTTTTTTTTGAAGTGAGATGGTTTGGATTTAGGGCTTTTGCATGCAGATAACAGCCAGATAGTTTCCAAAAACTCTCGATTACAGAGATTAATTTTCCAGAATACTGGCAATGCATTGTCAAGCTGTGCTTCTCTGTTAAGCAGTGAGGAAAACAACAGACTGGACATGAAGAAGCTTGGGTTTGCCGCCTTTTTTTTTTTTTTTTTTTTTTTTTTTTTTTCCT
>VFFE01007254.1:1668942-1854127 GCA_008921705.1 Burhinus oedicnemus | reverse complement strand
TTCCTCTCTTCTTTTTCCTCTCTTCTTTTTCCTCTCTTCTTTTTCCTCTCTTCTTTTTCCTCTCTTCTTTTTCCTCTCTTCTTTTTCCTCTCTTCTTTTTCCTCTCTTCTTTTTCCTCTCTTCTTTTTCCTCTCTTCTTTTTCCTCTCTTCTTTTTCCTCTCTTCTTTTTCCTCTCTTCTTTTTCCTCTCTTCTTTAGGGTGGCTAAACACTGGAACAGGTTGCCCAGAGAGGTTATGGAGTTTGGATCTCAGTCAAAATCAGACTGGACGTGGTTCTGGACAACCTGCTCTAGGTGACCTCACTTGAGCAGGTGGATTGGACTAGATTATCTCAAGAGGTCTGCTCCTACCTCAATTGTCCTATGATTCTGTAATTGCTGAGGAAGCTTGAGTTCAGCATTAGAAATTTCAGAGAGTAGAAAATCATTGTGGGGATTTTGTCATTCAATTTGTTGTTCATCTTCAGTCATACTTCATTTCTCTCCTCTCTACCAGAAAGCTCAACAATTTCAAGCCAAAGGAGCAGTTTCCCAACTTCATTTTGGACCAGCTCTTATCAGCCTCCCCCTCCACCATGCTTAAGCGGAGTACACCCTGATTTCCCTGTTACTGCACCAGGCACCTTCCCAACACCAGATCCTAGCAGCTGGCCAGGACATGGCCTTCATCAGACTGCCCCACCTCCTCCCCCTGCTGCATCTGAATCCTGGCATTATCCTTTAGCATCTCAGGTGAGCCCTTCATATGCACACATGCATGATGTGTACATGCATCGTCATCACCCTCATCCACACATGCACCATCACCATCCCAGCTCGCACCGTGACCCCCGGTATGGGTCCCTGCTGATGCCTTCAGTCCGTGCAGCCAGGATTCCGGCTCCCCAGTGTGACGTGACAAAGACAGATCCCGCTGCTGTCACCAGCGCTACCTCAGCATGGGCTGGAGCCTTTCATGGAACGGTGGACATTGTGCCAAGTTTTGGGTTTGACACAGGTAAGATGGTTTGATTGTGTCTGTGACTTGTTTTAGCAGGAAGAATTCGAGCAAAGAAGTGGACTCCCTGCAGCTGAAGCAGGGCTTGTTCTCAGAGCCTTCTCCAAGCATATTTCCAGGTGGGAATCCCTCCTGATATTGCTGTCAGGGCAGATGAGCTGTGAAACATCCAGCTCTCACTGTCTTTTGCTGAGAGACCTTTGTCTGCCTTAGTCCCATTCAAGCCAAATGAGTTGTGACATGATACGTGTTTTTTTTGTTTAAATCTTGTGGGAAATGGTTAATTAAACTTCCATGTGGAAGCTTCCAGCTTGTTCAGCTAGTTCATATGTGCATTCACCAAAATATAGCTCCAATGAGGACTGAACAAATAACTTGTCAGTACACAAGGATTGCATCTTACTCATCTAAATTGGAACAGATCAGCGTTTCCTTCCTGTGTAGTATCCAGGTGTCACATAGAGGGTAGACATGCTGCTTGAGCTGTGCTCGCCATCAAACTAAACTTCTTTCTGTAGCATCTAGGCAGAGGTCTGTGAATTAGATTCATTTTACTGCAGGGCCTGTAGCCATAGGACAGCCTCCACAAACTACATCTGCATCTGCAAGCTTTGACTGGCGGGCTCTCCTCTCGGTGTTAGGAGCAGTCTAGCAGCCCTCGCTGTTCATAGTTGCTTGTGATCAGGTGATGGGTGACTAATAGTTTCCAGCACACCCATCCTGGAGCTCATATGCACCATTGAGGTGTCCTTTTTCTGCTTGGTACTTATTTGACCAGCAGCAGTCCTTGCAGATTAGTACTTCTTAAACATGTTATTTGTTAAGGAAATACTAGGCTTTCTTCTCTCTTCCTTTTTCCTTCAAGTATCTGTTTGTCTGTCTTCTTGATAGCTCTAGCTAACTGATTAAACGTGTGAGAAGCACTTCCTTGCTTTCATCAGTGTGCAGGGCAACAAAGAACTGGTAGAGAAAAAAATGCTGTTTCTTAAATGTGAAATAATATGAACCTGAAACCCGATTATAACTGAGCTAACCTAACACAAATCTTTCTCTCTTCCCTTAATAGCAACTATGAACCAATAATCTCTTCTAAATATCATGCCATTTGCTGCCTTGAGAAATTAAGAAAAAGTGTAATAGGGTTCTTAACACTGGACAATTTTATATCTATTAATATTTCCGGCCATGCCAATGATACAAGAGGAATTACATTTTGTGCTTTGGAGTGTAAAATGATAACCTGACAAGACTGGGATCTCAAGTTTTGCCTTTCTGACAAATTCTATAATGAGAGTGAGCTGCCTTCTCTGAAATGTGAGCAAATTGTCACTGCCACAGGTAGAGGGGACGAGACCCCTGGTCTGACGGTAGCTCCAGAGCTCTGGTATTTGGCTTTTGGGGATGGAGACCAGAACTGTGTAAGGGATTGTTAGTCAGGAGAAATCACTACCTGGCTTAGGTATAAGTCCAGGCCAGACTGTGAAGTTTTTCAGTGCTGGGCAAGTTGGTTTGCTTACTGCTACTTTGTTGGTAATAGTATGTCTAATAAAGCAGGTGCTTTTTCCCTTTTCTGTAAGAGCACAGTACCTCAGAAAGGACTGTGTGTCCTAGCACTGTCTTACAGGACTAGTGTAGCCTTTGCTTGGTTCTGCCTGCTCCTTGTGAGAATCCCTATGGAAGGGTACAGTCAGATGCTAATTTTGTCAGGATCCTGATTTGGAAGTGCTTAACAGCAGCTTGCGTGTCTTCTAGTTGTCTACTTGGCATGGGAGGCAGTGGAGAAGGCCTGAACTGTTAACTTCTGGTCCATGTCTGATGCGTGGGTTTTAGTCCATGAGTTCCTGTGGGGGAAAAGAAAGAGGGGCAACGTGTGGCTGGTTTGCAGGAGCAGAGGATCTCAGCAGACCGATGTCCCAGTTTGTGACTATTCAAAACAGCCTTGCACTGAAAAACAACCATTGGGCAGCCCCAGTTTGGCACATAAGACCTTGGAAACAAGGGAGCAAGCAACAAAACACAGCAGGTAGTGGTAGCCTGTGACATCACAATTATTTGCTGTCTTGCCTTGTACACTCATCTCTCCTGTGCTTTCCAAGAAGAGGCTTGCTGGGAAGGGCAGGAAGGTTCTGAGCTGCCTTTTCAGCCCTGCCTGCAGCTTGTAGATTTGAGACAAATGCTTTGGTGACAGGCATGCAAGGGGGGGTTCATGGTGAAAAGAGGGAGCTTAATTGCCCCAGTGTTTTGCGTGCATGTCAAATGGTGTCATCCCAGGGAAGGTGTATTGTGGTGCTGGGGAGAGGAGGGGGCTGCTGAAGCACCTCACTGAGTCACATCCAGAACTCACCAGCACAGGTGAAGTTTTTCTTGCTCCACGTCCGCTCCAGGGGAGGATTATACTGGATAAGTCTCCACATCACATAGAATTTCATTACGTTTAACTCTGATGTGAGATGGCAGTCTCAACAGAGAGGCTAAAAACTGAAGGGCCTGGAAGAGTGTACTGGCTTTTGTGGCATAGAAATGGTTTCTCCAGAGTAAAGTAAAGCCATAGTGGCAAGAGAACTTCACTTCTGGAAGTCTTTGCTCATATGGCCCTGGAGAGTAAAAGACATCAACCTATGGCACTGTCAATATATCGGATTCCATGAGCTTCAGATGATTTATATAGAAAAGCTCATTTGCTATATACCTAGACGTTGCTTTTCAGAGCCCTTCAGATACAAAAATTATTCCCCCTCCCCACTGTGGGTCACATTTCTTGTGCTACTGTCACATGCGATTATAGAAACATTTACAGAATTCCTCACGCTGAATTATATGGAATGATGGCATGAGGGCAGGCTGGCTGTAATCTTACCCTCTTCCAGCTACATTGTTGCATCTCTGCCATACTAAGCCAAATATTCGAGCTCATGAATGGATGATGCTGAATCACTTCAAAGGTTAAGAGGGGTTCCCCTTGCGTGCATGGTATAGTTTGGGAATTTATGTTTCAAAACAGATTGCGTGGGACATCAGCGTATCACTGTTCATAGAGCTAACAAAGTATTGATCTGTCTTGCACATCTGTTTGAACTTACATGGTCCTGTTTTAGAGGATGAAGAGGGATTTAGCTACCTGATTGCCATTAAATGTGGCTTAATCCTCACATTGTGTGCTGCAAATTAACCCTTTTAGAGGCTTCTTTATTGGTACAAGTGGGATTAAAGAAAATGCTAGTCTACATCAAAATCTGTTAATACCTGTTATGTTTGTGGTTGCTGGTATGCACTGTCTTTCCAAAGCTGAAGTATCCAAGCTACAATGCTCAATATCAAAGTATCTTTTATATCAATCATTGATATAAACATGTTGGTATAAGCACAACATGTTTGTGCTTTAGGATGTAATTCCCTGCCCTGCTGATGTCAAGCAACACAAGATCAGCCTCTAACAGCACTGACTGGGGTTCACGGCATACATACAGAGAGCATTGCTGCAGCCGTAATCCCACAGTGTCCGGGCTAAGTCCTCACGTTTATGTTTAGGAAGTACAAGACGAGTTGAGCACTTAAGACCAGGGGAGTGGAAAGGGGGGCGGGAATTGCTGTCTTGCAGTGGAGCTGATGGTTTCAGCCATCAGTGTTTTGCTCAGGAGCAGGGCAGGAGGCTGCCCTGCGCACCGGGCGCCTCAGGTGGTCAGTCGGATCCGACTGCGCTGGCAGCTGCCACATCTGCGGGCAGCCCCGTGGGGAGGCGAGCAGAGCAACTTGCCCTGCTACTGCAGAGCCTGGGAGGATATCCTGTCCTGCTGTTGGACAGATGTGCTGGAGGAGGCTTCCTGTAACCCCAGCACACTAAAAGCAGAGCAGGATTTTGGCCTGTCTGAAGGCCGTAAGTCTATCTTAAAATTGAGGTGCACAGCCTTTATCATACAAAGTTATGCACTCTAAATTTAGGTGAATTAATTGACATCCTCTAGTCCTGGCTAACTATGGAAAGTCCGCTTTTGGAAATGCTTGTAGGTCAGCGTGTCATGTTGAATATGGAGTTTGAGTGGTCAGTGTACTGCCTTCTGTAGAGTTGCCTCTGTGCACGCACATCCCATGAATTTGTCACAACTCATTAAGTTTGTTTAGATGTTCCCACAGAACCTGCATTCTGCTTGTGTGGCGATTAGCTATAATGTTGGTATCCCAGAGATGAGGAGTTGTGCTGGTGTGGCGATACTGACTCACGCAACACAAGCAAGGATGTCTTTTTGCTAAGAGGAAAATGTTCTTGCAGCAGGTTGCAAGTGAAAGCTTTTGGTTATTAGCAGGGTTGCACGCGGATGGCGTATTAGGGCTGCAGATTGACTTGCCATGAAAAAGATGGGAATATAATGAGGACAAGGCATGGGAAGTGTTCCACATTCAGTTCTGTAACTAAGGCAACTTTGGTTTTCTGGATTGTTTTCCACAGCTGTTTAGACTTCATAACTATACCTTAAACCTCCTTGTTACAGTTACTTCTGTTTGTTGCAAAGATCCCTTGGTCCCTTGTTTCCAAGGTCTTAACTAGGAAGGTGTCTGTTCAGCTGGTTATTCCCCTCCTACCAGTTGCTCCTATCAGGTGGACATCCTCTTAAACAGGTGTGTGTCTTTTTTTTTTAAGCTGCAAGGAGCCATATAACCTGTTTCTCTTCTCGTCAGCTTCCATTGCCTCTGGTGGCCTTCAGTGCCCCACTGGTGAAATTAAATGACTTCCTTATACTCTGAAAGGTTTCTGCTGTCCGACTCCCCCTTTTTTTCTTCTTTGTTTAAAAAAAATTGTAAAAAGCAGGGGAAAAATAACACAAAATTGTCATCGCTAACTTTGAGGGAGCTTTGAAGGAAACTAACAGCAGTTTACGATGACTCTGCCTGTGAATGATGCTGCCAGGAAAAGAAGTAACTCTTAAGCAACAGGGAGACATCCTCATTGAGTAAAGAGCCTCTGAACATGTTTTTATAGGCATGCTTTAGTTGAGGGATATCCCATTTTTTCCAATCTAAAGAAGTAGGTGCAAGTGCATGTGAAATGGAGCAGGAAGCGGCTGAACGGGGTTTGACATGCTGTACCTGTGTGCTCTGCTTTTCCTATCTGTTCACTGCTGGGCATACAAGTGTTTGGACACTGCTTGGGAATCCTCATATGGATAGAGCCATATGCTGTCATGTTTTATGTGACTGTCAATTGCTTTGTAGCTCAACTCTGAAACGGTGCTGATCATTATTAAAGACTTAACTATTCATACTCCTAAAACAAGGAGGTGGTGGTCAGATCTGAACCCATCATGCCTGTTAGGCTTTCTGAAAACATAGATTGCCCTTTGAGTTTCACCATGTGATCAAATGTGGAAATGAGAGATCCATGCCTAGCACGTGGAAATGAGAGATCCATGCCTAGCACATGGATCTGTCAATTTTCACAGGTTAATGATCAAATAAACATGGAGCTTCAATGGTTGCAACATCATTGAAGTCTGGAGTTGCACCTACTTACATTAGTGGTGAAATTGGCCCTAAATTCTTAGCAGATCAGGTAGTTGATGCATTGGTCTTGGTACGCTATGTTGGAGGGCAATATATAGTATGACACAGAGCAGAGCATTGCTGTCTATATAGTAATGATGATTTATAGTGCAAAGTGCACATTCATTTCATGAAATGTGATTTGCTTGGCTCAAAACGTCAAGGGCCAGGTTTTAAATCAGCGAGTCCTAAGTGCCTTAAAATATGTGCCTTCACCTCTCTCCTTTCTACTTTCCCTATAAATGAGCAAAAATGTATCTTCTTTGGGAAGTTTCATCCTCACCTCCCCCTCTATTGTCTGAATTTTAGGTATACGCCCTGTTGGGTGTAAATCTAGCGAAGATTGAATCCCTCTGGAGCAGAGAAATCCCATATTATAACACAGGTTCCAAGTCTGTAAGGCTAAAGCCACAACATAGCACCACATTTATTAGATAGTCCTCACTTTTTATAAAGGAAAATGTTAGAGGAACTCATAACAAAAGCAAGCTGAAAATCATTAATTTTTCCCATGTGGAAGCACTAGCCGTTCTTGGCTAAAAATCTGACACTCTGTAGGTGAAGTTATTTGGGTTTTTTTCTTGCTGCAGGAACATTTTCCCTCTCTTCTCCGTAAGGTGAAATGCCATAGAAGCTGTGAGATCCTAAAGTATCACAGGCCTTTTCTAAAAGAGGTAGGATCTGTGGCTGGCCCCGATCAGGAAGAATTATTCTGTTGCATACTGGATTGTCTGTGCGGACCTTGGTGGAGGATTTTATCATGCCATACCATCCTCCAAATGAGCCTAAAACAAGGAAACGCACACATGATTTTATCAGCATTCCTGAACTGCTTGAGCCAGTCTAAAACTTGTGTGATTTAAGCTTAGTCCATGTAAACTATAAAATTGGGAGCAATAGCAATGTTACTAGCAAGTCCACAAGGCTGTTAAATTGTGGGGTTTTTTTCTTTTTTCTTTTTTTTAAAATCAAAAATAATTATCTTCAGTTGCTTGGGGAGGAGGAGGGAAAAGCTGTATCAAACTTTAATTTTATTTTTTTTTTTTTCTTTTCTGAAATGTAGGTCTACCGCATCAGGACAAGAGCAAGGAAACTTCTTGGTTCTGAACTTCAGCTAAATTAAGACCAGCTAGAGCTGGAGTAAGCGCAGCTGGGCGGGCGATAAAACAGTTGTTGACTCCTCCTGCATGGGGCAAAGGACACACATGAAGATGAAGAGCCAACCGCTCTGGTTTTGCTATTGAGCCTTTTGTTTGTAAGGCCGTTTATGGGTCCCACAGTGTTGGAAAAAAACAAAAACCTAACTTTTCTTTCTTTCCTCATCTGAGCCTGCTGCAGCTGGGCAACCTAACTCCTTTCTGCTCCTTTAACAGTGTTTTGTTTTGTTCAGCTTGAAAATTTTATGAACAGTCTCAATTGTCAGGAAAAAGACTCTCCCTTGACTACAGTGCGCCTCCTTTCAGGAATACAGTATTTTGTAGCTCTTTGTGCATCTATTTTTGTAGAAATACAGAAAGTTTGGGTAAGGATTGATGGGCTATTTTAGGATGACATATTTTTTTAAAAAAAATTGTAAAATTGTTAAGTTCTGTTTAAAGAACTTGCTCTCAGAGAAGCACTGGCAAAAAAATGTATAAAATGCTATTTTTAGATGTCTGTGATGTGTTTGTGCATTTTGGTTTTTTTGTTTTGTTACCTCAAATGTCTATCTTTCCTTTCTTTTTAAAGAGCTAAATCTTCCTTGTTTCCACATTACTAGATTTTGATGTTTTTGTCCTTTTGTTCTAGCTTAAGCAAGTATGATTCGCACCTAAAGTTTCAGCCAAATATTTTTCCTGCTGGTGTTAGATTGTAGTAAGGGTGTTTTTATTTTCTTGCTTCTAAAGGTGGCTTTGTGCTGTGCTGATTGTCAGAAACTTGCAAACACCTTTCGCATGGAGCAAAGTCTGGGGTCACAGGAACTGCATTTCCAACCCATCCATTCTTTCAAAATGGACCAAATACTCTTACGGATTTAAATCAGACATGAGTTAGGGCCTCATCCATGATCCACTGAAGCTGTTGACCCTATGGGTTATGTTTCAGGCCCTCATAGTGCTTATAAATATCAGTAGACTCTTATTTTAACTCATGAGGCAGGACTGTCAGCTAAGCCATTTGAAGGGTGGTGACTTACAACATCCATTTTCAGGAAAGAAGTGTCAGTTTTATAAAAACGTGACTTATGGAAACAAAATGTTTTCAACTGGCCTCATCTGTCTGCTGAGCACCTCAAAGAAAGCGCTGAAACTTTTAACTCCTGTTGACTTCAAAATCTGTTTGTCTAACCTAAGATCTGCTGTGGGCGTTTCGAGATCCCAGCTGCAGCTCTTGAATTTCGTAAAAAGTTGCATGTGCTCCACGTGCAGAAATTCAGGCTTGGCTGCTGGCTGGGTAAGAATCCGAACTTGGAAACAACATGGCCACGTCTAGCCACAGTGCTCTGCAAGGTGTTTGGGAAACGCCATTTCTGGCCTGGGCCTTGGGTCTGACTTCCATAATAAGGACTTTAGTTGAAGCCAAGGTGAGCATGATGCAATCCTGAATCAGGGCTGCAAGATTATCCTTGACAGCCCCAGTCCTGTGATGGGCTGGAGCTGGGTCAGGGCCCATGCCCAGCCCTAGTGACTCCAGTGTGAGTGTCAGCATATGCTTAGGTGGGGCTGAGTGCAGGGTCGGGGCCTGAGTTGCCGGATCCTGGCTATTGCTTGGAGATGTTGCCTTTCTGCTCTGTGCACCCAGGGTCCCTCTGTAATATTTCCCAAGGCTCTTATAACCTATTATATTTCTGTTACCACTGTTTTCAGACGTCCCTGTCTGAAAGACAAACCAGCTAAATGGAAACCAAGACATAAACACATGGCTGAGATAAGAAACAGTTTAATTTTAAGGCAAAGAGCATTGTAAATGTGGGTTTGTCAGGTGGAGACCACATGGATCTGTGTGTGAAAGAGGAGGGGGAGTGTTGGGATGTGCATGCCACTCCAAGGTTCAGGCCTCCCTCCCTGCCCTGCTGCTTCTCTCCAGGCTTTTTGAACTTGATCCTATGAGGTGTTGAGCGTTCTCCCTTGCCACGTGAGAGAGCTTGACATGCTGGCACTAGAGGCATTAGGATTAAGTCACAATTTGGCAAGACCCTTAAGTGTATACCTTGCTGATTTGAAGTTTGAGAGAGCGTAAAAGTGCTGAATGGACTATGCTTAAATATTACTTTAAAATAGTAGGCTTGTAGTTTCTGTGTTGGGATGCTGAATTAAATGTGGTGAGGGTTTTCTCCTCATCTTTATAGTTCATCAGCTTTTCTTTTCCTTAATAAATTTCACACTCATGCAGTTCTATATATTATCGCTGCTCTGGTGGAGCTAGCTCCTCAATTTTTCAATGAATTCATAATGCAATGGGAAAACTGTATGGGAGGGAACACAGTAATATCTGCCACAGTTCACTTTCTTATCAGGGCTGTATAGTTCAGGAAATATCTCAAGAATAAGAGTTCTGACTTAGGAATTCTGACAGTATTAGAAATACTGGGAGGAAAAGAAATCCAAACTTTATTTTATTTTTTTTCTGGACTTTTCAAAGCTGGAAGGAAAAGAGGCAACATACCCTCTTTGAACTTCAGGGCTGGAGAGTTTGGGTGGTGGGGGAGCAAAAGAAAAGGCAACATTTCTTTTTGAGGTATAGTGTGTTTGACTTCCTGAAGTAGTTTAAAGTCTAGCAAGAGCAGTCAGTTCATTGCCTTCCTCTTTGCAAGTTCAGATGATGAGGGACCTCCTCCTGTTCCCTATAGATGTCAAAGCACAATGGGACAGGAAAAAACTGGCCCACAGTTTGCACTGGAATCCCTTTCTGGATTGTTTTATTGAGTTGATGGGTAGTGGGGATGAATACGTGGTGAAGCTATTGCCTCTTCCACCTCAAGGACTACTGTTATGTGCCCAGTTTCCACTGCTGAACCTGTGAGTGTGCTGAAGGAATCTCTTGCTCTGCAGGCTCTGGGAGACAAGTGCCAATAAAAACCTGCTATCATCTATAGCCATTCATGCACCAGTCAATTGACTTTGGAAGTCAAATAAATTCATTTTTTTTCCTCAGTCACTAACCATCCCCTGTATTAACAAGTGAATTGAAAGTAAAAGCACAAGTGCATAGCAGTAGCCTTACTTCTGTTCTACAATTTGAAGGATGGGAAAGAAAAAATCCTTCCCTGTGCCAAACTTTAAAGTTAAATTCAGCAGATTTACTTCTCTGTCTCTCTCTCTCTCTCTCTTGCATATACACGCACACTTATACACACGCACAAATGTGCTTATGAGAAGCAGATGCTGTGATGGTTTTGTTCTTGAAAGAGGAGGGGAGTGTTTGCTTGCAACGTTGCAGTTACAGCGAACTGATGGCAGAGAGAAAGAAACAGAAATGTTAAGACTGCTCATGTTTCCACAGATAGGAAAAAAAAGGCTCTTAAGACACATAACTTGTCTGTGACCTGGTTTTAACACATTACTAGAGGAGTTGTTTCGTTCTTTTTGTGTGTGGTGAGTTCTGATGCTCTCCCAAGAAAGCGGATGATTCATTTTGCGAGGACTTATAAAACATGATGTACTCTGTCACTATTTCTGGGAGAACATAGGGAAATTGTTGTTTTATTTCAAGAAAATCTACATACTAAACTCCTTAAAGTTGCCCAGGATTTGATTTTATTCCTACAAACGTTAAGAAATAAATGTGCTGTCAATTTTTGTGTCTTCATTTGAAGACTGGGAGGGTTCAAGCTCTCCACCGATTTTTGAAAAGCAGATACCAGTTTGTTTCAACTGGGCATTTCCATCCCAACAAGATGATGGAATAGTGCAGCTACTGACCACCCAGCAGATTTTATTTCTGGAGAGCTGAATAAGCTACGCTTGGCAATAGTAAAGTGCACTTTGTTCTCGTTCCTCTCCTTACCAGACACACAAATTCAGTTATCGGTTCATCTGATACCTCTTTCATAGTGTGAGATCTTCAGTGAATGGCAGTTTCCTCTCAATCATCTACTTCTGCCTCAAAACATGCTTTTGAAGGTGAACCTCAGCACAGCTTTCAGAGAGAGCAGAGGTTGCGGGAGGGGAGTATCACGTTTTACCCCACCTGCACTTAGGATCAACTCACTTGTACCCAGCCTTTCTGCTTCAAGGTTATTGCGTATGTCTTGCTCTCCTCCCATGATTCTTTATGTGTACGTATATATCTATATACATATATATACGCACACGTAGCTATTCCTGATTCCCTCCATTCCACTCTCATGCTTCAAATGCGCATCCTTTGGAAATGAAGTGAACGACATTGCTAAATCTCATCTGAGTCTGAGAAAATATAGGCATTTCATTGCATTCTCTGTAACCTCAGGAGTGAATGGAATTTTTCCATACCTGTAAAAACCAAAACCAAACAACAACAAAAAAAACCCTTTCAAAACCCCTGATTTGTTGTATCTGTAAAAATGACCATGGAGTCAGCAGGCTTATGTAGAGAGGTGCAATATATTGCCTTTCAGCAAACAAGCATACCTTCTTTAGTATGATTCTTTTAATTAATTTCAGGTACAAGCTTTTTCTCCATATCAATGGACCAGCAACACATATTTCTTATAAATGATTTAGAAATATATATATTTTTAAAATTGACTGCTTGGCTTTAATATGTCAGCCTTTGAGCTTTTAAAGGGTATTTGGATGATAAATATTGTTTGTGTGTGGATTTTTTAAAAAAGTTGGTGCATGTTGTTTGGAACAGAAATCTCATGTAAAGCAGGAAGGTATTTAAAAATAAATACTGCTTTTACATGTTGGCCCTATGGGCACAATCTGACAGTTGTGATGCAGGAAGATGTCCCTTTAAAGACTAAAGGACTCTCACCTGAGCAAGGTCAAAATCCAGACCCTGTGACAGGAGAGGCAAGAGCAATCTTCTTGCAAAGGTTGAGCTGGTAGAGCTGTGAGCAGAGATGGTCCTCTCCAGCATTATATGTAGATGGTTAGGCAGCCACTGCTCAACACATTAAAATTAGGCTCTGTTAGCAGGTTTATACTTGCTCTGTCTTACAGGGTGAACTGGTTGCCAAGCGGAATTGGAGATGTCCCTGGAAACTGTGCTTTAGCTGCCTTGGTCTGCACAGTGCCCATGACCCTCTCCCTGTTCTTGCTCTGCGGTCTCCATGACACCACAGTGGGATCTGTGAAAACGAGGCTGGAGTTCCCTATGAAATGCAGGATGTTTTTAGCTGCCAATAAAGAAGACAGTTTAGGGATGGGAGTAATTAAAACATCACAGTTATCTCATGCACCTGCTCAAAGGCTCAAGCCTTCAAGATGGATCAGCTGTGCATCATTAATGATGGCTGTTTGCATACAGGAGTCTGAATACTGCTTCCTCCTCTTGGTGTCTTTGGAAAACTTCGATGGCATTGAGACCATTGGGACCAGCCTTGAATACCTAAATTGCAGTCCAGTGTTGGCTGGCAGAGTGTGGTGGCCTGGGGTCTGGTCCAACATTGGTAGACATGAATTGGAATCAGCATTGATTCCAGTGAGCTTGGGCTCAGGTAACTAATACCTATAGACAACCGATATTTATAGCAGTTGAGGTTTACAGTAATCTAGTAAAGTATCTGCAGAACTATGCTGCACTTTCCCTGCTAGCTCTTTGTAGCTGTTGTTTAAAACCATCAGTCAAATCAGGGTTCCTCTCCTCCCTCCACCTGTTTTCCAACCCTGCTTCCCTCAAAATGCCATTGAACTTTTTTGCCCCTCTCATCAAAACTGATGGGGGGGGCTTTGTATAAAGAAAAGTGTCACTGTTTTAATTACTGAATAAATAATTTAATGTGAATTTTATTGTTATATTTTTTATGTAGCATTTTCGGTTTGGTCTGTATTTCTCAACAATTAGCTAATGCTTTTTATTCTTATGCAACTGAAAAATTCATAAATCTCTTTGTAAATTACAGCATTCTGAGTTTCTATTTTTTTCATGAGATTAAATTTTAGAGCCAAGGGTTTGTCTTCTGTTGAAAACGTTGTAAAACAAGTGTTCTAAACTGGTTCTCTGCTAAAATTGGACGGAGTAAAAGCCTAGCATCGAAGGGATTTCGAACAGGGCTCTCATGAATGCATTAGCTTTCCATTTTAGAGCCTGTCAACTGCTTCTGCTACAATGTCGTTGTCTTTTTTTTTTTTTTAATTATCTTTTTAAGTTGCATTAACACTAGAGACTCTTTTACAGTCAGACCTAGTAGAATAGTACCTGACACTTCTTAGCGTAAGACCCTTTTAACCATTTTCTGGCAGTTTTGACAGTCATCAAGTAGAGACTTTCCATGCAAGTTATTTATCTCAAAATGACTTCTTTTGGCAAAGTTCAATGATTCCCACTAAGGCGGTAACTTTGCCCTTGCTAAAATTATTTTACAACTGTTTAACTAAGAAGTGTTTGCATGTCTATGTTCTGGCTTGACGGCTGAAGGTTTGGTGTTTTGGTCACAGATACATCATTTACTGTTCCAACAGAGGGGGGGAAAAACCTCCAAACTTTGGCCAAGCACTGAGCTTTTGAAAAATTGCCACTTGCACGCAATCAGCAGGGAGCTGTTAAAGAGCTTAGCTGCAAAATCCTGTGAAGATCCTGACCATATGGGATGTACTCTGTTTCAGAGCATCAGGAGATGAGCAGGATTTTCCCCATACGTCCTGCTCCAGGCCCCATTTCCAGGACCAGAGAGCAAGCAGGGCGCTTTTTCTCTGTGCAAAATCACCGTGTTCTTCTTTCTTGGGCTGAGAGGAAGAGACAGAGAGAGCTGACAGCCAGAAACTCAAGGAGAGGAAGGCCAGGAAAGGAGGAAACTGGGTTCAAAAGCTTCCTGTAGGAGAGAATGGGGTTGGGAGCTACTGGGAAAGCAGTCTCCATGGACAGTGGGGGTGAAGATGGGATGTGGACCAGTGAAACATAAGCAAATAATGCCTAACGATCGCTTGGCTAACACATGAAAGACATAGAGAGAGATGTGACAGCCATCAAAAAATACCGGCATAATGTGAGGACTTAGAAATTTGGTATAAACTAAGTGTCAAGGAAAACCTAGGATAAACATTTCAGGAAATTTCTTTGAAGTGAGCTGTGTACACTGCAGTATAGTCTGCGAGAAAATATGTGGGAGCCCTCTTGCTTTAAGACAATCACTATTATCCTCAGTGAAGCAGTTGTATTTTAGGAAGCAAGAGTGCATTAAGCTAAGGGATGAGCTAGCTGAAGTGCTTTTCCTTCTCCCTGTAACTTCTGCTGCTCTCACCAGAGTAGGACTCCAGCTGCGTTGCCCCACACCTGGGTTTCCAGGTGCTCATGGGGGTTATTTATACGTGCTCTCGCTGTGTCAAGAAATGAGAGCAGGGGAAGCGATGCTTAAGAGTACGCATTATTATGTGGCTGATTTTATTTGTGATGATCCACATCCTCCGTTAATGTAAAGCAGTGTCACTCAGTTGGCTTTAGTGACCTTAATGGCCATCAGGAATCTCATTGGTTGCGTCTGGATAAATGGCCTTTTGGGTGTTAACAGCTGGAAGCTGGGTCCCAGCCTGGTGCCTGGGGGAGGTGCTTCCCTCAGAGCCAGGATCCAGCTGGGTGACCTCAGTGGTGCTGAGCCTGCCTGGTGCAGGGGAAATGCCACAGAAGATGTGAGGAGCGGGGCTGGCATCCTCCATGCTGGCAAGGGGGGTGAGCGTGGCTGGGGGCCAGCTGCTGGGACTGGAGCTGCCTGGCCCCAATGGGACAGGGTTGCCATCAGCCCTTCATGGAGACCCCAGGTGCGATGGGGCTGGTTGTCCCGGCAGGACCTCGGACTCCAAGGGGTTATGCTGCTTGCATGACGTGGGAGGCTGGGCGGGGACCAGGACATCTGGTGAGAATTCCTCACGGCTGAGCTGTGCGTTGGGCTGGGATGCCGATTAATTTAGCTGATTTCTTTTTTGGGGTTGTTGGGAGGAGGACTGGGGCTGGATGCCACAGCCTTCCAGTAATTGTCTCTCCTTCAGAATATCACTTTTGCTTTCTTTGAAGACAAGTGAGAAATTATATTTAAAAAAACCAAACCAACAAACCAACACCAGGAACTACACCAATGTAGATAAACACCTTGATGATAAATGTACATCTGCAACGGTTTATCACTATGGGAAAATGAGTGGATAATAAAGTTTTGATGTTGGCCATTGCAAGTACAGAGGTATCACAGGCTTTGAAAATTATTTGTTATGTGAATGCCCATAGTAGCACCACAGTTCAAAGGGAGGTGGTTTGTTTTTCATGCCCATTTAGTTATGAATAACACCAGCTCTAATTTCCTCCTCCCACCAGCAAGCAGAGTCCTACGTTGGAAGACAAATATAGCAACAAAGATTTCTATATCTGGCCAAACCCAAAAAATCTGTTCCCTTTTAAGAATAACACTCTATTCTTTTCTGATGGAGATGGATAAAGAGAAAATTCAACTTTAAGGAAGCCAGTTTTTCAGTGGGAAACTCCCTAGTCTCTTGAATGCCCAGTGTAAAAGATATGAACTTATTATTTGGCATCTGTGTAGAAGCCAATGGGGAGACTTCTGTAGAGCCCCATCAGTAAAGCACTTTTGGGGTGGCAGTCTGAATAAATCTTCCCCACTCACTGATGTACTTTTTCTGCCCTGCTTTGTCTGTCTTCTGAGCAATGGAGCCAATGCTGAATGGCAACCCTGTGAGTTGCACAACTATCCCTGCTTTTTCTTCACCCTTTACTTTCTGGTTTGCTTTTGTGGAGAAGTTAATTCCCTGGCTCTGAGGGACAGACCTCTGCTCCACCCGGCAAGTAAACTCGATGAGGCAGCGTGGAGCAGCAGTATTGCCCCCCGCACCCTTGCTCCTTGGCTTTCTCATCAGGGGAGTATGTGGGAAGCCAGCCCTATGCTCTTTCCCATGACCAGGCTTTCAAGTTGTGTTGTACCCACAGAGGGTGAGCAGGGACCAGTTCCCTGCCTGGCTGGCTGGGCTGGAAGAGAAGGGATGCCGTACAAATAAAAACCAGAAATGTTCATGGCCAAGTGACTTGTAAGGTAATTATTTGACCATATCTGAATTGGAGCTAATGCCACTTGAAGATGAATGTGTACCTGGGTGTCACTCTACCTATTTTTAAGCTGGAATATGGTTTTAGGAGGAGGCAACACCCCCCCCACACCTCCACGTCTTTCTGATCTTCAGCAGTTTCTTTTGACTTCTCTACACCATCTGAGGAAAGCTATTTGGCCTTTCCTTCGAAGGATTTATTCCCATTCCAGCCCACCCCCACCACCCACCCATAAGCAACTGGTATCTGTGACATGTGAGCAAAAAAATCCCTTTCTCTAACATACCGGCTGTCCTTGTTTCAGGAGCGTTGCCTCATTCATTTTCAGACTGTTTGGCTGAAGGTTTCTGCTGTAAGGTGAATACTTCAGATTTACAGAGTTAGCTCCTCGTCCTTTGGAAATCTGGGATTTTTTTTGTTGACTTCAGTAGCAGCGGCCTTGGACCCCCGATGCATTATAAAACCAATGTAGGGAAGTGTCATCCAATGAATACATTTGCACTGGATCTGTTCTGCCAGACATGTTACTGATGGAGTTTTAAATAAACACAGGGATGTTTGGAAATATTTCGTGTATGTAAATATGTAAAATATGCAAAACAAAGCTAACAGCTGAGGGGTGTACTCATTGCTCACATGAGGAGGCTTTGTGTAATGGTTTTTTTCCATCATCCCCTCTTTTTTTAAGCATCTGTATCTGTTCCAAAATAATCACTTCTCTGTGATTCCCACTGGACAAAAAGGGAGGAGGCTGGATGGGCCTTTGTGATGCCCTAAAGTCTTCCTGAACTTCTGTGAAGAACCTCCTACTGTATGGTGAGACCTGCTTGCCACAGAGCACCCCTGAGGGCAGCACACGGCAATCACTTTTCATTAGAGGTGGGATGGCCCCTGGGTCGGATTGAACTTGGCCTTTCAAGAACGGTAATGCACGACACAACACACTGTCCTCGGGTGCTTTGTAACTAGCATTAGTCACCGGTGTATAAGTCTTAATTTCCTGAATTGAATCTGTTGCTTAGGAAAGGGTGATAGTTTTGCAGCCTCAAGTCCGTTATTTAGCCAGGAAGGGCCAAAGTCTACGTACGCATGTGATCCTACTGAAGACTTTGGGAGAACTGCAGCAAGAAGAAAAGAAAGTCACACAGAGCAAGCTCAGTACATAGCACTACCAGGCTCTTCAAATTATTATTTTTTAATTAGACGGTGTGCCACTTTTTAGGCATCCTTTCAGAGAGGGTAATTCATCCTCTATGCACAATAAGTCTCCACACCGCTTCTGAATTCTACAGGATATTTTGTGAGATTTAGCCACCTGTTGTTTTTAATGATTTTTTCCACCCTTATCCTTGTTCTTGTTTTCCAGTTCCACTGCTTTAAGGGAAATTTCCAAACTCCTGGCTGTCTGACAATGCAGATGTCCAGGGACATGGCACAGTGACTCTGTGTCACAGTTAACATCTGTGTGCATGGCGACTTTGACCTGTCCATAAGCCATGACAATAGGACTCATGGATGTCAGAAGGTGGAATACAACTACAAGCTCCATTGTTTGTTTGGTGGTTTCAGTCACAGCAAATGGAAGTGCTTGGCAGGAGCAATAGCCCTGGGTAAGGGCAAAGGGGAAGTGGAGCATTGTTTATCAGGATCCCAGGAGACATTCTGGCTCCCTCAGAAAAAGCCACATTTACTCTGGCAAAGGAAATAGCGTAAATGCACCCTACAGAGACCTGCTGCTGCTTATTCTTATTCTCCTTGCTCCCAGTTAGCCTAGCTGGCCTTTTTGCTGTGCTGTCAATGGTGTTTCTGTGTGAAGAGGCTTGAGGGGATTGTTATGAGATCTAGTACTGTTAGGAACCTCATCCTCACCTTACCTGTGTCCTAATGCAAAAAACCAACATCATGGGGACAGGACACTCCGGCAATCTATAGCATTTTACAATGCCTTAATGCTATATTCTCCTAGTTTAAAAAGTGATGTATTCTTTAATTCTTGTTTCCTCAGCTCTTGTGCCACGTGGCATCTTCCAGTGGTGGCACATAGTCTACCACTATTTTCCCCTTGCAGTGACTGGAAATTGCTACCAGCCTGGATGATGTAGTAAAGTCTTTGAGGCCACTGTTAAAGCCCATGACTTGAGAAACATTACCGTTTTGTGGCTCATATCTGGCCTGGTTAATTTTCTGTTGTTTTCTGTGATGGAGAAATAGTTGCTTTTTGTATGAAAGTAGATACCAAAAGACCAGAACACCCTACTTGTGCGGAGAGCCCCAGACATGGGTGACCCAAACAGTGACTCAGTCAGAAACAACTCAAGAACAGGGCACTGAACTTCTTACTTTCCCCCTTGCTGCAATGTCTGCGTGTTGTCCTAAAGAGACCAGCACAACAAGAGATACCATTTCATTCTTCACTCCCATATTCCTAGGCAGAAAGTAATTTATTTTTGTTGCTTTGTATTTATGATACTTTGTAGAATGTGTTGGTCTTATCAAATATGTGGACAGCAAGCACTGAAACCAGTTGGCTAGTAATTTACCTGCAATAGCTAATGTTCTCCATGAACAAACTCATCATTCACAATGTGCACTTGCAAAACAACATTTGCAATGCACGGGGTTGGTAACAAACAAGGAATGACTTTTTTTTTTATTTGGATTTGAAACATAGAGAAGCTTAGAGGAACACTGAAACTAAGTAGGATCTTCAAGCTTCAAATCTGCCCCTTCAGACATTATTCCCTTCTAATATTTTGAACTGTATTTCAGTGATTCTTAACAAAGGTTCTCCGTAGTAAAGGAGTAGCTGTCATGCATGACAGACATTGCTGATTATTTTTCATGTGACTGTTTGCTGATTTGAAGAGGTCTGAGAGGAAGTATAGAGAACCCAGATCAACTGGTAAAACCTCCAGTTCTCCCATGCACAGTTTAATTCATCATTGCAAGGACACTGCAAATCTCAAACTTGTTATTTTCTTTATATGAAATCAGCAATCGTTATAATTTCATCTCAGCTGGAATATTATTTTTCTCTTTTTTTTTTCTTCTCCTTTTGATGGGTCGGATTTAAACCATCTGCAGGCAGATGGAAAGGAAAAGTGGAATTATTGTTTTCACCAAAAATTTTTGCAGCTGTCAGGGTGTGTTTGACACAAGCCTGATGGCTGAAAACAAAGACAGGACACATTGTCCTGGCTGGATATCAGAGAGCATAAGAACTCTTCATGGCCAGCTCTTACTTGGAGAACTTGGGGCTAAATGAGGTAAACAAGATCATTATTTAGCCATACTCAAGGGCTTCTCAGAGAGAATTCTTCGCTGAGTTATGTACTGCTTTTCCTGGGCCTCAGTGAGACCCTCTCGGTCTTGGCACAGGGGCAGGCATGACTCTCTAGGGATAGTCACAATATATCATATAGACCACTGCTTTGTGACTGACCTACCACATGGCAGAGGCTGCAGCCATCACTTCCAGTACCTGTCATGACATATTGCTTTTATAATTCAGTTTAATTTATGGCCCTGTCATTAACAACTACAGCCAATGAAAAAGGGCTTAAAGAAGAGCTTTCGAGGAGGGACACCAGGAGCTATGACTCAAACCCTCCCAGCGTGGACTAGAAGATTAATTCACTGCTTCGTGTTTGAACACTAGTGGCTCCTTGGTGATACCAACACTACGTCTTTTCAAAGCAGGCCTTTCTGCAGGAGCTTAGTCTGTGTGAGAGCCAGATCCACCACTGGGAGCTCGTGTATCTTGTTGCTGGTGTTGTTCTTGTTAGGGTTTGTAAAAGTAACTGTTCCTTCCGCTTGCACCAAGCTAGGCATCTTCAAGGAACATAAATGAGTTTCCACAGTGGACTAAAACTGGAATCTTCGTATGCACTTGTAGGTGGCTTTGCCTGCAGAAGTGTGATTTTTCATTGGCAATGTGAAGTTTATAACTGCAAGACCTTCCTGATATCATTTTTTTCTAGCAGACTTTTGCTGTGGTTTTGTGTGGTTTGGGGATTTTTTTAAGCTACTTCAGTGCTAACATCAGCAATGTGGGCTAAGACAGTTAACAATAAAATTTTTGTCCTTTTCATCATGAGTTTTGAGAGTGATAATCCTATGAAGTTATTGGGAGGTGTATTTTCCTGCTCTGAAGTGACAACCATGCATCATTTCCATCTCCCAGGGCTGACCCTGCCATGTTGGTATTTGTTCATGTTGTGTTTTATAATAATTTCTCCATATACATCTGTAGACAGAATGTGCTTGAGCTAAGCTAAAACTAAGAGAATAAGACATTCATGAATTGTGAGTTACTATCTATCATTAAGTCATCTGAACACTTGCAGTGCACTCATTTTGAGTTGCACTCATGTTATTCTGCGGTTACTGAATGTGTTGTACAACAGCTCAGACTGAAACCGATTTTGGAAATAGTTCATCAGTAGCTGATTTTCTGAAATAGCTCGGAAGACGCAGCTTCACACCGATCTTGGTTCAAGGTAAGATGGGACCAAGCTGCTGCAGTTGTTATAGTTTGGCTAGTCTGTGTGGAAGGGAGAGCCCTGAAGAAGTTTCAGTTCTTTTATTTCACCTATTCAGGGAGCCAGAATCCTAACTTCAACAAGAAGACAGAGAAATCAGAGATCTATTGGCAATACCATCACAGGGAGCCCAGAAAAGGTAGATCGCATAGGTCAAATCCTATTCATGTCACTCTCATTACTCCAGCGAGTATAAAGGTCTTGGAAAGAGTAACAAGATTTATCATTAAGTGCATCAAAACTGACTTTCACAGAGTATTTTCTCCTACATCTGTGCTCGATATACAGTGCTTGGACATGTACTATTTACAGCCTTAGCAGGAGGATGTAAGGGGCCATGTTCCAGACTCTACTTTGCATAGTTATTTACACCTGCACAAAGTGGGTGTGAAATCTTCCCCCTTAGCACTGGTTATGCTCATTTGCACCCACTTAACACTGATGTCAAGGAGCACAGAAGGGCCAAACAGTGGAAATCCATCCCCAGCATCTTGCTGTCCCTGGCTCAACCAGACTCCTCAGGAACAGCCGTGCCATTGCTGCGGGTCGGGTCTCTGCCACCTCCCACAGTGAGCAGTGGGAGAGTGAGGCGAAGGAGTCACATCCATCCAACCCAGCTCTGCTCCCCTGGCAGCCGTGCTGCTGCAGGAGACCTGGTTTCTACATTGTTTTCTTTGAAGGTCTGGAAAAAGAAGGCAATATTCACTTGTATGTTCACTCCTTTGCTGCCCATTGCTATCTTTGTAAATGGAAAAGAGAGGATACAAAATGCTTTCAAGGAGCTGAGGCTGTCCTGGTCTTTCAGAGCCGTTCATTTTCATGTGGTTTTCTGCTGTCTGTAGGTTTAAGAGATTAATTCCCATATGGCAGATCCAGTTGCAAGTGCCTCACTATGATCTGAGCAGGTGCATCTGTAGCAATCCCTCTCCCTCCTTGAGAGAAGGAGGGTAACAGGCTCAAATAACAAGAGAACCTGAAATAAACTAAGAAAGTGACATAAGAGCAAGCATTGTGGGATACAAATGCAACTTGTAGCTGCTACAAACGGCACTCAGCCTCTGCCTCTCAGAAAAAGACACAGATTTACACAACCCCTGCAAACAGCCAGATGTAGAGGTGTGCAGTTCTGTCAGTGGTGCCGCTCTGCTCCTTAGTGATATGTATTTACCTCCGTACTGCTACCCTAGCCATAGGCTCTACAAGTTCAAATGGGAACAAGAAAGTATTTTTCAGATTATGTTTTTTCCCCTTTGCCTACAAGTTGACTTAGTAGGGGGACGCAATCTATGACAATTTCCCAAAATTTCAATGAAACAATTCCTCTACTTTGTTCTTTCTGTCCTATTATGGAAGTGTTTTAATACCAAAAGCAGTACCACCATTGATTCTGGCTGTTCTGTGCACATCAGAGGCCTATAAGAGGTGTCCACAGCTGAATGTGGTCTGACTTCTTAGCAGCAGTGATATAATGTCTGGAGGGGGAAAACACTGATCAGAAAACGCAGTGTGATGGATGCTGCCCTGTTTTTGTAGGTGTTGGTTCACTGAATGGGCATCATTAGAGGAGACTCCACTTCTAGGATGGTGATGAACGTTATACTTTGTGATCAGTATATTCCAATGTAAAGCAAAGTAGCTTGATTAAGTAATTAAAGGTCAGGGTAATAACACAGAAATTCACAGCTGAGCTGATCGTGCTGCTGACCAGGCTGAAGGAAGAGATAAGATGTTTTGTCGTATGTCACCAGACCAATACTGACAAAGATGAAAACTTAGGTAGGCTATCATCTATTTTTCACCGGTAAAATTACTTTCTCTGTTTTTTGTAGGGACTGATTGGGAGCACTGAAATGAGCTAAGCAAATAATACCGATCTGAGCAGATACCATGTTTTCTGTGGTGCTGTTCCTGCAGTCAAGGAAGTTACTTGGTTTCTCAATAACTAACCTACAACTTAGTAAAACTTACAAAAGCTGGCTGAGATTCTTAAGTAGGAGGAAACTTAGAGCCATAGCCTGATACTACTATTGGTGTGTTTCCTGCGTTTTGAGGTATGATTATTATGTATTTAGTTTCTTTACTGAGGGAATCATGAGGTCATCTAGATTTGAGGTTCTCTGCCCCCCCCCCCTTTTTTTTTTTCTCTAGGGAATTTTTAGAGAAGCTTGCAATTGAATTGAACCCTTTAAGGGGTGCAGTCTTTTATTGTGCTGGATGCACAATAATAGGTGTGCTTCTGGCAGTGGATGTGACAGCACAAAATCTCCTGCAGTCAGAGTTCTTGAGTAAAATTGTAGCCCAGGTGAAGGTAGATGGTGTTTTGCTATTGGCTGGGATAAGGTCCCCCCCTTTTTTTTTTCCTTATCTGCTTTCCCAAACTACTTATATGTAATTGCGAGAAGCATGGGTGTTTTGTCCACCCCTTCAGAAAAAAACCACACGTAACTTAAGACTTTAAGCCTGTTACGAGGATAAATGCATATTTTCTGAGGACAGCCTGTATCAGTTGCTTGGTTGTGTATTTAGACTATTAATACAGAGATTGTGCAGGCAAAAGGAGGTTTAAAAATGTCAGTGGACAATATTATTAATATTAGTTCTTACATTGTAGTTTTACTTTTAGTGTTCTAGTACGACCAGAGGCTCATTCTGTGTTAACTGCTGCATGTAAATACATTACTTTATGTTGGAAAAATTGCCTTCTGCCTGTAAGCACAGCTGAGAGGAACTTGGAGAACAGGGAGGTTCCCCTGCTGTTAGGACGCAGGTGAATGCAGACAGGGACGGTATTGTGGAATAGCACGTTATAGTACCCTGCGAAACAAATGTCTTGTTGACAGACAATGATGGATAACATTAATTACGAAGGTGGGAGATTTAAACAAAACAAGCAGGTTGAAATCCTGAGAGAGGATTATTTAGAATTTACCTCTTGTCAATTTTTGTATGGATGGTTATAATTGTAATCACTAGGCATGGCCTGTGCAACAGCTTGGCTGTTACCATTTACAAGTAATTATTAATAACACTGTTTAATTGCAAGCTAATTTCCTCTAAGGCAGCTTATGCTTGAAGCTTCTGTGATTTAAATGTGAAATGACCCCATTATTCCTTTATTTAATTTATATTAACTGAGACTAATTAACATAAAAAAGTTAAATCAGCATTAATTAGAAAACCATTACTGGCACCTATCTAATTAGTATTGGAGGCAGTAGCATTTTTAGTGCCACCAAAGTATTAACATGAAAAGTAGCTGTATGAACCACATTGAAAGCAAATGGCTTTGGACTTAATACTTCTACAGAGGTTTTGTCTTCATTTTTTTAAGAGATACAGATTTAAACTGTTAATCTACCCTTAAAGACTATGGGCAGGCTCTCATAAACTACTTTGAAGACACCTATATATGTATTTAGCTTTCATAGTGCGCTATTACAGCAGGCTACTTTTCTGTCCTTAACAGAGAAGTTAAGATGGAGCTAATTTTCCCCAGTTATACAAACAAAGTCTTATTCACAGCAGGGTAAATTTCTCCAGCTGTTTATGGACTGGATGTGAACAGCTGATCTCATCTGAAGAAGTCAAGCTGGGAAAAAAACTGTTGAGCAGGAGGTGAAATGGGTAATGTTGTAACTTACTATGAAATTGGTCATTCAAGAAAGCCATGTGCTTTACCTGTACCTGCTTTTTACAGTACTCTTTAGTTTGAGTTTCATTTTTTTAACAAGAACACTTTACCACTGTAGAATAAATCTGTGGTATTATAACTATCTTGATATGCCAATAGAGGTACACAGTCTGCTGTCAGATGTCACCTTAAAAAGGAAAGTTTTTACATTGGTTAAAAATTGAGTGCATGTGCAGGAAGGGGAATGCAACAGGAAAAAGAATGCAAGTTGTATAGCTTTTGAAGCAAGAAAAGAGCTTTACGATATGGGAGCGCTAGACCCATAGCACCAGGAAGGGTTATGTTTGTAAGCAGCCTGTCCGCAGCTGTCCACCGAAAACCTCCCAGTTCTGCTGTTGGGGAAAGGCTCCCAGCAGGGACAGGGCTAAGGACAGCCTGATGTTGCCATCAGTGCCATCGTTTTGGGGCTGTGGATCACAGGCACCGTCTCCTACTGCTAGCTTTAACTGAGAAGTCAACCTTTTCTGGTGGTGGTTTCACTGAATGCATTCAACCCTCCCTAAACTGTCATTTCTTCAAGCAGCATTGTTCATCACTGTTGGGTTGTTCTTCTGCTGGAAAGATCCTATTTGAACTTCTGTTGAATGGCTGAAGCACTATTAGAGGCAGCCAGCAGACCAGATTCTCCCTCTGACACTGATTTTTTTTTTTTTTTTGGTGTAGCTCCATCTGTATGAAACAGATAGAAAACAAGATTTAACTAGTTGCATGGAAATCTCTGATGCATCAGTCCATCTGCAGGAGGTGCAGTGGAAAGGTACAGTCGTACATATGTGTATGGAAAGAGGAAAAAGTACCTTTTGCATATTTGTCTCTGTTTGTTCCTTGTATTCTGTTCAAGTTAGAGAGTAACCTCTTACACAAGGGCTGGAGCTGAAGCTTAAAAAAGGTTGTATGCTCTTAGAAAGGTGTATTGATCTAGATTAATATTTGTTAGTAAATAAGCACAGTTAAACTGATGTGCTTGGCTCGGTAGGTGTGCGAGGCGCGCAGCATGTCTCTGGTGACAGCCAGGCAGGCAGTGGCAAGTGGCAACTTGTGAAGCTGCAGGATCTGGGTGCTCCCAGTGGCTCCACCCTGGGGCTCCCACTGGCTTTATACAAGTTTGCCTTGTAGCTGTTGTGGGTTTACCTTTTTCTCTTTACACTCTGTCACTTTTAAATTGAAATTAAATGTATTGTGAATATCAGCTTCAGAACCCAGCCCAGTGCAGCTTCCTTCACAACCAAGGCCTTAATAAGACCAAGATATCTTTTGGTAAAGAAAAAAAATGCAAACCATATCATGTGAATCGCTGTTACAGTGCTACATGAGAACAGAAAAGAAGCTGAAAAGTATGGAAGAATACAATGTCAATTTCTGAAAGCAATTTCAGTCTGTTCCTGTGGAGTCATTAATGGAAAAACTACAATAAGTGATTAACTAAATTCACAAGCTAGTCTTGCAAAACAAGATAGACTTAGACTTCCCATCAGAAACTGGAAAGAATGTTATAGTATAGGAACGCATCTTGATAAGCTTTAAGATTCTTGTAAAGACATCTGAATTCCTGTTACGAGATTGGTAATAATAGGAAATACCTATTAGAGCAATTACAAGGATGCATCCTCCAAATGCCTATTACTAAGGTGTTAAGCAAATATTCTGAATAATTAAAAATGAATATCATATACATGTTTTTAACTGAGAAGAGTCACAGAAATTTATGTCTTCCATCACTATAGTTGCAGAAATAAATACAAGAATTTTGGTGACCAAATGAATGCCATGAAGAGAAATGGAGCAACTGAACATCCGTTTCATGCTAGTAACTGGTGGACCAATGAGACAATCTAATTGATAATACACCTGATGTAGCTTTTATAGCATAGTATAATTTGTAGAAAGTATTTGAGATGACATTCTCATCTCCTGTATACATTCTCTCTTTTAAAACATGTATTGAAAGCACTGACAACAACTTTGTATACCTTTAAAAGGCCATTACTTTCAGTTGTCATGACAAGGCATTTAAAGATGTGTTGTTGTTGTCATATCTAGGCAAAATGGAGAAGGAAATTCTATGGAAGGTGAGAGCACTAAAGAATCAGCAGGCAGAAAATGTTAACAGAAAAATCTTATTCAAAGATCAGTTCAGTTACTCCTATAAGCTGTATTTTTCTAACAGTATTTGAGTATAAACTGCAAGTATATTTTTGTGTTTCAAGTTCATGTGTTTTCACCCCGTCATCTAAACTTGGGGGAAGTATAGAGCTAATATAAGTGGTTGTATTTAGGCACAAGTCCTTGGCTGAACTGGGATCTTTGATCTTAACTAAGGTACTGTTAAGCTACCGAACAACCAACCAACCACTCAACCAAAAAAAGGAACCTCCCCTATCAACACTTATGTTTGTAAATGCTAAATTAAAAGGAGTCCTTTGGATATGGAGCCAAAATGACTTGTATACCATGTGTGAACATGGATAAATGGTTCTTGCTTGAACCATCTCACTTTGAAATGACAGACTTGTAATACCAAGCACAGCCCTTCCTCCAGCTGAGGCTCCGATTGTGCAGCTGTCATTGAGCAGAGCTTCTGGGTACAAATGCAGGGATTTAAAAGTAAAAAATGCCTGTTCAGACTTGGCTTTCTCTGACTTCAAACTGAACTACTTTTAGGCAAGTCTTGTCTGTGGAAAAACATTCTGTGCAATTTCAAACCAGAAAATTGAATTCCCAAGTATTGTGGAATAGACTGACAAGCACCAAAACTGAGTTGCGAGAACGTTTGAAAAGCTTTATTTACCCTCACCTAAATAAGACTTGAATTCACATACTATTATGCTTATACAGTGGAAATGTAGATCTATTTTAAAAAGTGAACAAGAGAGTGGTGGAAAATACAAGATAGGGATGCTGCAGTGCAGTGGTAGAAGAAATGTTGCAGAGGCAGAGAGCTCATTTCTTTTCATTACAGTGAAACTAATTTTAGGCCAAATCCAATTGCACTGGAGTGAGGGAAAAGTTCCCCGTTAGCCTCTGGGCAGCTGGATTAAGCCTTCAACTGGTATAACTGACTTCCTTAGTGGATCATATTCTACATCTCATTCTGTATGTTGTTAAGCTTTTTCAGCTGCATGCTGCTTTAAATAACACTGGTAGTGTCTAATTTTTTTTCTTAAGCATCAGAGATGTCACTGAGTCTGAGAAAGAAGAAATCAGTCACAAGTGGATAGAGCTTGGATCAGTGCATTGAAAACCTGAACGCTGTGGGAATTAAATCCTTCTGTGCAAATGTACGTAGAGCCACTGACTGAAACCCTTCAGATTGATCATGAACTTCTGGAAATCAGAATATCTTCACTCATCATCAGGAATTCACGTTAAGATTCAAGACAGGTCTTGCATGTTTATAGAAACCAAGGGATATAATTGAAAAAACAGAAAAGAAGTGCTGACTGACAAAAAGATCTTTAATTTTGTTTATATATCATGAATGTGACCTAAATAAAGTTGCTTTAGCTAAAGGAGGCTAGATTTCTTGTAGAAAAAAAAAGTACTTTTACAACAAAAATAGGTCTATATCCCATTGCTGAGCAGTCATTAGTTTTTACAAGTTCCTTCCTTTTTCCAGGTTCTAATTGGTGGCCTGTTGGGAGCCCTGAGCACAGGGCTGTCAAAGCAACCCCCTTCTTTACTTTTTTGTCACATTCCAAAATAATTAGACAGATGATTATGGTAACAAACACAGTACCAGCTGTTTGAAGCTTAATACTATTTAAGTATTACCATGCCTTTATTTTAAAGGTACCGAAACATATGGGAATCATAACCCATTTCTTTCTCTCCTTTCTCCACTAAGCTAGACTTTTGTATTCAGATGCTAAGCCTCTGTCTGAAGAAAGGGAGAAAAGAAATAATATTTCTGAAATACACTGTAATAACTCCAACTCATCTGTCTCATCCATGCAACTCCAATTCCCCTTTCTACTCCATCTCTTTACTGACATTATTTCTCTGGGCACAGGAGAGTGACAATAATACAGAAACAGGTTGGTGCAGCTTTAGCGGCCTAAGACTCAATTAATGGCAATAAAAAAAGTAATAACAGAAATAAAGGTTTTTGGAAAGCTCTTTTCCTTGAAAAACTCATTGAGGCAGCAGATGTAGCCTTTCTAGATGGGGCTACAACACTGCCTGGGAGGCTACTGGAACTAATTTCTCTCCCAGGATTCAAATTTTCTACAGTGGAAGTTGCTGTTTTCAGATAGATACTTATTTTTCCTAATTCTCCTGTATGTTTTAAAAGGAGAGCTTATATAAAAGACTGAAAAGACAAGAAAGGAAAATACAGCAGTAAGTAATTTAAAGATATCAAAAAATTACAGCCAAACTCACCCTGTGCAATATTGCTCAAAAATCTGCAGAGCTATTCCAGGGATTAAACTAACCACAGAACTTGCATTCTTGGTTATACAGAGCTAGCTTTCTGCCAAAGTACTTTAAGACTTTGGCATCTTTTGCTTTCATGTAACCGGGAATCAGGTCCTATAGCTTTATCCTCTCCACTCAGAGCTCTGTTCAGTGAAATCCCTGGGCTTTACTTGCCGTGTTTATGATGGGTGGGAGGAATGTGCGGCGGGAGGCTTGAAGGAAGAGTGAAGCCAAGGCTGATAGCGGACTTGGTGTTGCAGTATATAATCAAGTTTCTCTGCTGTGTCCGACACTGGGGCATCTCTGTGTCTCACGGTACTGTAACAAAGGGGTGTACTTAGTGCCTGTCAGGTACGAGTCCTACTATTCCCATTCTTCATAGCAATACGTTTTCTGCTGCGTAGGAAGATTGTGGGTCTCGTTGATTTATTCTCCTTAAATTCTCTGTACATTCACATACGCACATTCACAAGCCAGCAAAATGTCTCTGCGCTTGGAACCAAATGTCCAGGGTTGTCAGCAGAGGTTTTGTGGTGCAGGTTTGGCTGGGCCCCCAGGAAAGCTGCCCCCCTCCCCGGGGTGGGCTGCCGGTGGCTCAGCTGGCCGGGGCTGCCCGTGCTGAGAAGGGGCAGCAGGTGCAGTCGCTCCCTGTCAGCCGGGCGTCCTGCGGGGTCTCCGAAACAGTTTATGGTTTTGCTTGAACTGGAGATTAAAATCTCATTGAATGAGCTCTGTGTTTTGGTTTCTTTTAAAGGATTGTGAGGCTCTGGCCAATTTCCTTTTAGATATGAAATGAAAAGAAGCATAAAAACTTCTGCTGCCCTAGCCAGCTGCAGAAAGTAGCGCCCGCTTGTTCTCAGAGGTACCTGAATTCAGATTGTATGATGGGGATTACTTCCTGTAAGTTCTAATTAAGGATCATTGTATCAATGAATGCTTTATAAATATTAGTAACAAAGCTGAAAGAGAAGAGAAATTTAAGATAGCAGAAAAATATTCTGGTTAATTTTTTTTGGGAAAAATAGTTTATCATGTGTGTCAATGTTTTCAATAGAGCATAGATACTTGTCTGCATAAAAGATGAAGTGCTTTTTTCTTTTTTTTTCCCTTCGTTTTTTTCCTCTCCTCACCTCCCTACTACTTTAAGTTTTGAAAATGAATCCTTTCCAACAGGCTGATCTTTTTTTGATGTTGAGCCAGTGGACAACTGAGCTATTTCACACTTGGGGAGCCAAATTTTGCCTCCTGTTGCACATGTTCAAGCCTAAATTTGGGCCTCAGATGTTTCGACAGAGACAAGATTACTGCAGGTACAGGGTGTAGAAATTTACACTGAAGCTTGTGTAGGTATGCTAGGGAGATAATACGTTCCAGGATGGGAAATCATTTCACCCTCAGTGAACAGTGTTGGAGAAATAAATCAGCTTAAAAAAAACCCAACAGAATTAGAGAACAGAAAATGTGGTTTAATTGCTCAAGGGAAGGCTGAAACGAACTTTAAAGTCATCCTCTTCCTTTTGCAAGGCCAACCAAATCTCTGGCATAAATCAGAGGAGCTTAAAGGGCGCTCAGGTTAGTGTTGCGGGTCACCACTGTCCCAACGGCACTCCTTGGCTCTGGCCTGACCCTCCCTCACCCCCAGAAGAGGGTGACGCAGTGATCTTAGTACCACTTCAGGATGAAAAGTCCAACTCTTACTCCACTGAGACAGAAGTGAGGGAAGATGTGGGGCTGACTGTGGCTAGAGCCAGGGCAGTACAAACTCTCCCAATACACTGGACATGTGAGCCCTGTGAGATTAAGATAGCTCTCTGAAAATATATGTATTTTTTATATATATATATATATATATATATGTTCTTGGAGTTTAGCTGTGAACTGAATACCTTTAACCTGCAGTTTGGCCCAAAGCAGTCTCTTTAATGGTGGTACTCCAATGAGACCGTATAGACAAACACAGCTGTCGCTTTATGCTTAGCAGTTACTCATGCACAGCCCTAAGCAAGCAAAAACATTATCCCGAGATGCTGGGAAGGATGCTAAGGTGACTCTTGTTCTCTGCATAAACTCCAACTCCCACAAGACAGCGTTCAGCAGTGGATGAATAGATGGACCTCAGTGTAAAACTCGATCTGAATAATGGTGCCTTTGCCAGCTCAGTGTTTCATTTTTATTCCTTTTTTTTTCCCTGAAGCTTCCCTGCTAGGAATAAGATGGTCTCCTACTGGGATGATTAAAACCAGTTGGCTGACTCTGAAGTGAGCACACTATATAGTATAGCACAAGACATGAGATGCTCTGAGAAAGCTTTTTCTCATCTATCTGCTCTACTATTGCACAAATTAAAAAGCAAGCAAACAAAAAAAGAAATGTAGTTCCCCTTCCCCAACCATGTTTATCTTGAGAAAGCTGTATTGAATATTGAAGCACTTGAATTATTTTGACATCAGTCTTAAAGCTGAGCTATGGTCATTTTGGTTTGGCTTCTTTTAATTGTGCTAAAAGATATACTGTGCATGGAGTTTTGTTATTAAGGATTAAAACCTTAAAGCAAAACATGTAGATTGCTGAGAGAGGATGGTTTTTACTCCAGGTAGACTAGAAAGATGATGATACCAGACAAGCACAAGTTTTGATATTCAAGACTTTATTTACTTTCTTAAAGAAAAAAAAACCCCAAATCCTTATTCTGACAATATGCAAATACAGTACTGCACAAGTCCATGAAGGACAGTATTTGGAGTAATGTCTGCCTATTACAAATAAGCAGACTGTGTGTTCTCCCTAGTGCTTCCTTCCAGAGTTGTATTCTGGCACCTTTTAGTGTGGAGTGGAGTGAAAATCATAACCAGCTATTCAACACTATGAATGCAAGGAGGTGAGATGCCAAGACAGAAGCATAAGGCCATATGATTTGTGCAACTGCTTTAATTAGGCTGCCTAATGGCTCCTTGTGAGGAAGCTTACAAAATAGGATCTGTACGTACGAGAGTGATAAAGCAAGTGCCTTGTGGCATACCTGACCCTCAGGGGAAACAAATTATTTCCAGCTTAGTGCATGATACAAAATTTATTCATACCTGTTGAGCACTTAGCTGCATTTAGATGGCACAGATTATCTTAGGGAAGATACCTGGAAACTTAATAGTATCCAAGCCATTTTCATAACAGCAGTTGCTATTCACCAATATGAATTGCTTAGCATTTCTATTACAGGAAGATAGCTGCTTTTATGTCTGGATGATAAACCAGACAGACTGAGTTTAGATCACGACGATGCACCTAAGGCGTTAAAATGTCCCTGTCTGGAGGCTCATCCCAACGTAGCCAGGGCACTGGAGGACTGAACACAGAGGCTAGCATTACTGCGGCCAGGTGGAAAAACAAGTGCATTTTGGCCTGTGTTGAGCTCTGTGCTGTTTAAATATTTGTACCTGAAATAATCTGGTTAGGTTCAGTAACAACACAACCTGCAGCTGCACCTGTTTATTGGTGGGTAACAGTTTGAGAGTACAACTTGAACTTTTAATTTTGCTTGGAATGTGTTCCAGTCAGAATTCAGAGATGTCGTTTTCTCGTCTCCCTGTCTCTGGATGCTGTTGAAATGTTGTTATGATCTTGATGATAAAATCTAGTATGAGGCCATTGTCAGACTTCTGAAGAGAGGCAGCAATGTAACTTCCATTTCAAAGGTATTTTGAATTTTCTGTGGGTTAGCTTTGGTCCCACAACTGTCTATTTAAAAGACCAGTATGGTTTCTTCTCTGTGCTTCTTAGCATGAGACTGGCTTGTAACACAATATATTTTAACCATGAGAGGAAAGAAAAAGACCACTTCTGCTAAGCCACAAACATTTTGTACAGAGATATGTTTTGATTCAGCTTTCTTCATCCACCCCAGACTACAATTTGCTTTGCTGCAAGCTTTGTAGGACTATGCACAACATGTGTATATTTTTGGCTAGTTATTTCAAAACAATCTTTAAAGCTTATAGAAGGCGACTTTGAATTTTAGTGGGGGAGGGAGGAGGGGACAATGACTTTACTTGGAAATAATCACAGTACATGCCCAGTTAATGATTCTGTTGAAAATATTAGCGGTGGCTAAGTTCAGCTCTAAAGACCCATATAGACTTGGTGTGTGTGTAAACCATTGCTACTTCACTTTTTCACAGAATGGTTGAGGTTGGACAGGACCTCTGGAGGTCTTATGGTCCAACCCTCCTGCTCGAACAGCATCACCTAGACCTGATTGCCCAGGACTATGTCCAGACAGCTTTTGAATATCTCCAAGGTGGGAGACTCCACAACCTCTCTGGGTAACCTGTGCCAGGTCTCAGCCACTCTCACAGTAATAAAGTGTTTCCTGATTCATGTCCATTTTGGCTTGCAACTATTCCATGAGGCATTAGTAAAAAATTTTGATTTACTTTAGTGGCATCTATTGGGTGGACAGTAGGAGGGAGACAGTCAAGTCCTTGTAGCCCAAGGCTGCTGAGGATAAACGCTGAACACCTTGAATTGCTTATGCTTTTCCTTAGGCTGCTGCATGGACTGAGAGCCAGCAGTGACCTCCTCCTCGTAGAGGAAGGCTGTCTTGGCAATCCTAGTTCCCTGCTGTTTCCCCACCTGTCTTCCTCTCCTGTTACCAGGAAGCAACGCTAACACTTTTGCACGTGGATATGACTATCCACCTCACCTAATCGTCGTGTGTATCCAGTGGTTATTACCCATTTCCAAATCTTTCCTTAGTTTGAAAACAAATTTGACATAAATCATGTGATGTGAGAGGAACGGTGTGTGTGTTTGACGGCCTTGGCAGGTAGAGAGCAGAGGTAATGGGTGTCTCTCCTTGTGCTCAGTGCATTCATTTCTCTCTGTGCAGAAGGGGCACGGGGAGTGATTTATACTCTAGTTTCACAGGAATAAGGAGTTCGATGGAGGGCTTAAACCTTATTAAAATATGTCCACTGTTGCAAAGCAATGGGAGCACCTGTAAGAGTGGGTAACTTTACATTTATACCCGCGTTAAGTGTCTGTGCAACTGAGTGAAATCCTCTAAGTGTCAGAATGGGACTGGAGGTGGCAAGCAGCTGAGAATCAAGCTTTGATCAGAAGTCAGCTGGCCAAGGTTTCTTTCATTGGTTGATTTTGGTTTTTAAAATAGGTCCTTCTGTTATGCACTCAAACACTTCCTTACTTTTAGAGACTCTATCTGAGATGATGCCCGTTGCAAAGCATGCAGTGCATATCCAGAAGCAGCATCAGCAGTTCAAGTCTATGCGAAATATTTTGGCTACTTGCCATTTTTTTTGCTCATGTATTTAATAGCTTTCTTAATGTCCTGGCTTTCTGGATTAACAGAGAGACCTAGCAAATGGAAGCCAAAGAGCTCTGTGTGCATGCTCACGGGTGATAGGCACAAATTAGAAGGGCTGTGGGAAAGAAGCCCCCTGACGAACAGCTGTTGTGCCATGTGGATGACCGTGTTAGGGAGGGGGAAGGCAGGTGGTTTTCTGATCAATAACGTTATACTGGTCAGAGCCATCTTGTGGATGCAGTTATGGATTATGTCCCTTCCACATAATATGAATTTATGCCTCTATCCCCATAGGAGGATTGGACTGCAGTGAATTATACTTGCACAGCTACAGTATGGTTCAAATTATGTGAGTAGACACAAGACTTATTTCCAGTTTTTAATGAAACAATAGGGACAGATCCAAAGACTGTCAAAATTAACGGCAGGATTCCTGTGGGCTGCTTGCCATTTATTCAAGAGCCACCTAAGGGGGCACTTTACCCTCTAGAAAGAATTTTAAATATAGTTTTCTATGACTCGTGGGCTTATTTTCCCTCCCAGGCTAGTGGAGAGGACCCTTGTTATTGCTTTTGGGAGGTGGCTCAGACTCTGGTATTGGATGTGGATTCTTTGAGAATGTAATTAGGAAATACATCACTTCAGCATTTTTTATTGTAAACATACATCACTGTAATACACCATTGTTATGAAATAAATATCTGATATTCTGGAAATATGGAACAATTCCATTTGTTTTAAGAACAGAAGGAAGGCAACTTTTCTTCAAGAGCACACAAATATGCCTCTTGCTGCTGAAAACATGCTTTGCATTAAATTCTAGAGTCAGTGGGTCTAGGCCCACGTATGTGTTGGCAAGAGTGTGCCTGACTGTTGGATGTGCAACGTATGGAGATGGCGACAATTCTGTGAGCCTGATTAACCAAGAAGAGCACAACTTCTGGCTCTCCTTGAGAAGTAAAACCATCCTTTTCCCTGCCAACCTTGTAGATTTTTGAAAGGCATCTGTGGAGCTTGCCTATATGCCGTGGTTTTTGTTGCCTGTGTACGCCTTTAGAAATATCCTTCCTTGTTGTGTCCCAGTGGAAACAAGTATCTGATATGGTTGCTGGTGCATGATTTTCCTCCCACAATCTGTTTCAAACTCTTCCAGTGCAAAAGAAATCATTGCCCCTGTCAGAAAGCCATGGCACTTTCCATAGGCATAAAGACTTACTTATGTGAATCTGTCCGTAATTTCGTGAGTTAGAAGTTTAAGTTACTATTTGCCTGATCCAAGACACAGACTTCTTGAACGTGTGTGTTTGTAGCAGTTTTACTTGACCTACTGTTTCCTCTTTAATTATTTGCTACCTTTGATTTCCTGCTTTATGCTCATTTCAGTGCTAGCTACTTATGTACCTATTATTTTTGAGCAGTGGCTCCCATGAACATGATTCTGCCTTATGCTGCCACAGCTGGTGGCTGACCTTCCCCTAGAAAATGGTAGTTTGTCAAAACAAAAGCATTTAGCAGAGATGAGTTTGAGGCGTTGTTGTTTTTTATAGCATTTTTAAACTGAAATACTCTATTTGTTTGCCCCAAATACATTTTCATGGTTTCTTCTTTCCTTCTACCTTTTATAAATCTGTCTCTGCTTGAGAAAATAGTCACAATTCAGGCAAAAGAGGATCTTGTTTTGTCCAACCAGATATTTAAGTTGAGGTCAGAGGAATTATTTTCAGAATTTCCTTTTATGAGAAGTCAAATTTCTTTCAGTCTAAATCCACACAAATGGCCAATGTCAAAATGGTTGAATTGACACGCATGACAACTTCTAGACGCTTTTCTCTGAAAGTCATTTGTCTGGTGCCATGGTGATCTAACTTCAGCCGCGGCAACAGTCTAGCTGAGATTATGCAGAGCCAAACGTTGGAGGTAAATGGTACCCTCCACATGCAGGTGTTGCCATGACAATAGTTGGCTCCCGTGGCTTTGACAAAGAGCCCTCAAAAGATGCACTTCTGTCCAGCCTGGAACACAGGTGAACTTTAGGATGGCTACGGTCCTGCAAAGGTGATGTTTCAGGCCATCCTACAACTGCTATACCACTCTCTGATCTCCTGCCTCTTGTTTGTTGGGAAGGCTGTGCTGCAAAACTGTGTTGTCAGTGGAGCGCAAGACCCTGCTACAAAACTCATGTGGTGTCCTGTGGTAAAGCTACGACCAGGACGCAGTTTCCTGCTAAGCAATAGCAGATTACAGGGAAAAATGGAGCTGTCCTATCCCAGGCTGTGCCCCAACTGACTGTGGCCCTGGCTCTCGCGTGATGTCCAAGTACCAACATTTCTGGTTTGACCCTAGGTCTGCCTCCATTATTCTCTTTGTGTTTTACCTTGCACAGCTCTTTTTGAGGAGTAGGATGAGGCTCAAAAATAAGGAAAAAAGGCAGATTTATCCCTTCTTTAAAATGACTACAGACATAGCCCCCCGGGGAAGGTCATACACAGTGGCAGTGGCCTTTGGCCAAGAAAAGGGTTTAAATGTAACCATGCTCTTTCTCATGCACTTTAAAACCACATTTGAAGTGAGGGTTATCACTAACAGTGTAAACAACTCACAGGCCCTCATGCTGCCCTGTGAATTAGAAACAAGTTCTGCAGCCCATCTCCTCCTCCTGTCCTCCTTGCCGTGCAAACACGGGAGGATCGCAGGGAACAGAAGCAAGAACTAAATGTCCAAAATGCTTCTTCCTTTGAGGGGTCACGTCTTGAGGAAAGGTAGCACACTGAAATTTTTTTTGGAGCAGGAGGACTTCATCTGCACCCTACCAGGAAGCCACTGTACTACTTTCTCTGTGGCAGATTCCATGTTCGCCCAGTATCGTGGTTTAGGCACCCAGGACACCCAGAAATCTCACAAACAGAAAGGCCCTTTAGCTGTCTCACTGCTTCTAGAGAGCAATACGAAAAAAAACACATAAGAAAATGCCCCATCAAAGTGACAGCTCGGAAATGAGCTGTGCTATAATACAACTACACAGGCGCCTCAAAATGGTATTTGGTTATAGTGGGAGTGGTTTATTTTTAGTCCAGTCAGTCCCTCACTTGGTCTGTCTATATGCCTTCTCATTAGCTCAGCTTTTACAGGAAAAAGTACTGCATAATTCATTGTTTCCAATTAATTTTGGATATAATTGTCATACTGAATTTACCAGTTCACAGTTACGTTTCTTGAAGTGTAGGCTTGGAGCTCGTTGCTTTTTGTTGTTGTTTCCTTACCAATCATGTTTATTAGAGTAGTTTATTGGGAATGGGATATTCATCATTCACATTTACAAACAGAATCTCTTGGGATCACAAGGAAACTCTTCCCTGGAAGCATCCGGAGTATGTGGTTAACAGGTATTCTTATATTCCTGAGGTCTGTGCTCTAGGGTGGGAGAAAAACATGTGTTAAGACTATATGTTATTTTCTTATTTCACGCATATTATAAAAGTATATATGTACCTTTACTGCATACCACGTTAGTCACTTTGTCTGGCAAGTCTGGCTTTCCTTAGCAGTTCCTTTGTGCTCTTAAGGTTCAGAAAGTGAGTATGCATCAAGTTAAGCATGGGAGTCCTAGGTTCCTTCCTCCACTTGTTATGGGCTTTAACTTCCTCAGAACAACTACTTGGTGTTTAAAAAAAACCATAATTCAACCTGACAGCGAAGCACCTGAAGCTGTTAAAAATCCTGTTCTGTGCAGTGTCTTGTCTTTATTGTGGTAGCATCTGAGTGCTCTTCATAGCTAGGAATGAACCAGAAGACTTCTGTTAGTCAATATAAAGTCAGTATAGTCAATAAAGTTTTGTTACCTTCTCCTTCCAGAAAAAATTTACTGGGATAGTTATTTACCTCATTGCTTGTTTTTTAAGATTTGAGTGTGCCTCTGTACAGAACACTGAAAGTTTGAGCACCTTAGGGTTGTTGTCAGTCTGGGTTCAGCTAATGCTGAATTGCATGGGTTTTGGCCTGAACCTGAGAAAGATGAAGCACCTATATTCAAGAGGTATTAGTGTCAAATAGAGCTAATGACAGCAAATGAGAACACAGTGCAAGACTTAAATGCATAAGTAAACTCAAGTCTTATCTTGAAGGCTGTTGCTGAGGGGCAGACTTATACCTCAGGATTCCTGAAGAAGCAACTTGAGAGAATCTCAAGTTTTGCATTTTTTGTTGAGATTGCCTGTTTCTAATTCAGATTAATTCCAGGTCTGTAATTTTGTATGGAAAGGACAAGAACTGGTGTAACTGGAGTCAGATCATCACCAGTGAGGAGCTGATGGACTCTCTGACCTGCCATGGTCTATTACAGGCAGCACTGCTTGTGAGTCAGTGAGGAATGCAGGTCTTGAACTTGTGGTCTCTCCTTGAGGACCTCTTGGTGCATGCCCTTAATCGTTAGAGACAGATCTGTGGCAACAGCCTCCCAGAAATGGTATTTTCTTTTGCTTGCAAATGCAACTCTTGCGTGGGTTTAGTTCTGGCCAACAGTTTCTGTACCATGTGATGAGCTCAACTTGGCACCCATGGGTAACAGTGATTAAATTCTGACCCAAGTTACTGAAGAATTCCAGTAATGTGCTTGAATCACCATTCAACTTCTCCCATTTCCTCCGAGAGAGCAGTAAAGTAGTTGAGGAAACTAAGAAGGGCTTGAGGTTTCATTTCATCACTCTTTTGTGAAGCTGAACCAGAGTAAGGTGGGCATAAAACCAACTATCTCCTCCTCCTGCCAAGGGAGCAACATTGTCTATGCAATACTCAGCCATCCTCAGTGGTGCAGGTGTGGTGTAGTGTAGGGATACCAGAGTAGCCCAAAACTTCCACTTGGTTTAGACATTTTGGTGGCAGTTGCTATCATCACCCTTGGCAGCTTGTTCTGGTGATTAATTACTTTGTTGGCTGCCCAAATTCTAGTCTAAATTTAGGTGGCAACCCGCTGACGCAGACATTAAACCAGCCCTAGGAGCCAGTCTCTGCCACCTTGGCTCATGTTGACTCATACTTTGTAATACACAGGAACTACTCAGGATGAGGAAATTCATCAAAAACAGGCCTGGCTGTATATTTACAGTAGTCTATGTAAGAGATTGGGCTTCTGGCATTCTCTGTATCCTGGAAAAGTGAAGAAAATACTTGCTTTCATTAAAATGAAAAGCATGTTTATCAATTACTGCAGTTTAAAGCGAGTCATTAACTTTCCCTGGGATCACAGAGGACTAGCACCTTTCCCTGGACTGATTTGATGGGAATTATGAAAATCATATCCACAGAGCAGGAAGCAAAAGGCAGGAGGTGGTTCTGCCTTTACTAGGTCAGCTCCTGAATGTTGATTTTATACTGATATTCTTGGATGACATTGCTTCTTATTCAGGGATATGTAAAATATTCATAAAATACAGTAAAATATTAATATTTCAATGATAATGAAACCCCTGTAAATTTTGAGATTTCTAGGCTGAAGAACCTGGTACAACTTAAAAATACCGCTTAATAGAAACAACTTGTTTTACTAGCAGCCAGTCCTTCGTAGGTTCATCAAAGAATAACTTCTTTTTTCTTCTCTGATTCACTGTAACCACACAGGCAAAAAGATGGTTCAAGCTTCTGATAGTGCCATCTTGAACAAATTACCAATCTTTCCCTACTCCATAAGAAAAGACCACAGTGGTATTAGTGACACACCACATGGACCAAAAACTGCTTTGACTAGATCTGAAGTTTGATACGTTTTGGCAAACCAGACATCTGTCTGAATGAACTGCAGAATTTATCTGTGTATCAACTCCACTGGATAAATGAAAAAGACTTTTGCAATGACTTTTCCTTTTTTGAGTGATTTAACATAACTAAGATAAATACTCTCTGGGGAATATTTATTAATATTGGAAAGAGTGTCTGAAAGTCTTCAGGATATAGTATACGCTTAGACTTTAATAACAGGTTCTTCCTCAGCTGCATAGAAATAGTATTAACTAAAAAACCTGATTCTGAATTTTGAGGCTAGTAAAACTCATTATACCAGTTTAACAAAACAAAGGGTTTACCTGGAAACCATTCATATTATTCCAGACTGCAAATCTATCACATTAATATAGGATTTATAAGATTTTGGGCTTTTTGGAGAAAAAGGCTTACTTTATGGAGTTACAAAGTAAAGAATTTACTATCACTTCAATATTCTGTGAAAGTAACATCAAGATTTACAGCAGACTAAAAGTTAAATGTTGCTTTTGTTTATAAAATGCCTGCAGTTATATATAAAAACAGTGGAGAAATTGATGTTTGGAGTTTTTTAGTCAATGAATGCATGTTTAGGATTAATGTGGGATGGGTATATATATGTGTGTATATATATGTATATTTTGATATATATTTTTAAAAAATTATTATCCCAAAAAACATTTTTGAATCACATTGATATATTAACAACTGATTTTCTAACTTCAGGATTAGTTTCAATTACATCATTGCTGAGAGTTACAGAAGCCACAAGTTGTTTAAACTTCTCTGAAAGACAGCTAAAGACATATGAGGAATTAATAGTTCTGTAATGCCACTGAATTACACATACAGGAAGCTTAGAGTTAGAACAATACTATAGTATATGGCACTGCTATATACAAGGACCTTCTTACAAGAATCTAATTCACCATAATTTGATATATTGTTTCTTGACAAATGGGAACTCTGTAGTTTTTATTCACTCAAACTTTCTACACACTGCCCTTTAATTATCTTACTTTCAACAAATTTAACCTTTAGAATGTTTTAAGATAAACTTAAATATTCATGTATCTAAGTTACTCTCAGATCAGAAGAACAGTTAAAATACCATATATATTCAGTCAATTGAAGGATTTTTAAGAAATTTGAATTAGGTAACCTCACAGTGTTTGAGAGGTTTTCTCTTTTTTCTTCAACCAGTAGGCCCATGTCTTGCAGTGATATTGCTCTTGGACAACTTCTTCAGTACTTGCAAGAGTCTCCCTGAGTACAAGAGTTCCTTGACAACAGACCTTATCTGTTTGCCAGACCTGGACACCAGTAGTGAAACTCCCCAGTAGTCCAATGCAGCAAATGGGTGCTGTGGATTGGAATGGCTCTTGGAATAAAAAGAACTGATTTATTGTTGGGTTTGCCCATACAATGGAAGTATCTTGCAGACTCCAGCAATTATTCTCTCATTCATAATCTACAGTGATTTATTTTTCATTTCTCCTTTATACTTATTGCCTCTTTGATCACCTACTTAAAAAGTATGGTAGGTTCAGTGACACTTTTGGTTAAAATGATTCAAACCAGAAGACAAATAGGAAAATAAGAATTTGGAGTGGCTTCTTTTGTGCCTATGAGGATTTGGGACTTGTATACATGGATGCTTACACAACTCAGAATAGATCATTTCATGTTACCAGATGTGTTAAAATAACAATCTCAAAGATGTTTATTTAAGAATCAAAGTTAGTTCATTATTTTGGGTTTACTTTAGTAAGTAAGTAGGCCTTTAAGCAAGCCAGTCTGCTTATTTTGACTGAAGTACCCAACTTTCCCCTCTCCTTGTAAGAGAATGGAGGGTAATCATGCTGCAGCAATGCCAAGCAAGGTCACCAATACACTTTCAGAAGGACCTCGCTATTTAGAATATCTTGGAATACGGGTTGAGCCAATGTTTACTTTCTACTTTAAAAGTGCCTGTCCTCAAACACCAGATACTTACACAGATGATTATAAATACAGGAAAAATATAAATAATGACAAAGTCTTTCAGATTAAGCCAGATTCCAAAACGTAAGTAACCAGCAAGAAGACAAATGTCTTCCAGCAGTTGTATGATTTGCCTTGTTTCCATACAGTTTTCTCCTTACCAAGAATTTCAGCAGGTAAAGTTGTTTTACAGGGTTCCTTGAAAGTTGACAGATTTTGGTGTGGGCCTGAGATGGCTGAGAAGGGGATGAGTAGTGGGTGACCCTGAATGGAAACATCACCCCACCAGTCTCCCCTCTGCAACTGGGAATCTGATAGCATTAGTAGTCCCGCCGGTTTGAACTGTAGCAGTAACTCAAAGATAATTTCACGGGCTACTAAGTTTCAGACCATACAGGTCACGGAAAGCAGAACTGGCAAATCCCATGCTCAGAGTATCCTTTTGTCCCCTAGAATTTCTGCCTGTGTCAACCCTGCCTTCTTGTGTGTTTAGGAAGGAAGGGAGTCCTCCAGATGTGACTTGAAGCATCTGTACTGGGAGGTTATCTTTTGCTATTGTCGTAGGATAGAGCCAGTGCTCAGGTACCAAAGTTAGAAGGTGCAACAACAGCCTTCAGTATGAATCACCAACCCCAGCGTGAACTACTTGATGCAGGCCATATGAAATATATCCTTCAGCACTGACTTTGTCTCCCAGTTTCCATGGAGTTGGATGATCTGACTTCTCATTGTTAACTACAACTCTTCTGGAGAGGGAGGAAAACAAAGAAAATGTGCAATAACTTTGATCCATATATTTTTTACTTAATGTAAGAGATATGTCCTGTTCTTGAGACACAGTCAAGAGGTCACAATGATGATAAGCCATTTCTGGCAAAGTTTGTTTTCCATAATTCAGGAGTTGCATCAAAGGGGTAACTTTGTATGTCTTTCTTTTCATGAAATAAAATTACAAATTATGTTTGGCTCCACTGAAGTCAATGGCATTGCCCACAATGGAGTGGGCAAACTCCACTGGCATCAGAGCAGTCAGGTTTTGCCCAAACTGCGACTGAAGGGATTTCTTACAGTGAACCGAAGGACAAAAATAAACATTGCCCTAGTGTACCTTAAACCTCAAGCAAACAATATATAAAACCTATTTGAGTTAAGTTGGATAAGCTGTGGTGGGACTGTGAAAACCCTCTCAGTTGTGGAAGCGTTGAAATCATAGGAAGTCTCTCACTCACTTCCTCAGCAGTGGACTTGCTAAGTATTAGTGCACATATTGTTGCTATTCAGTAATAATGTATAGCAAAAATATCCTTTATGATTGTCAGCTGCATGAAATGAAGATGTGCATTATAGTTAGCCTTTGATTCTGAGTTTCTTGTTTCTTCTTAGTAAGTGCCCTCTACCTTTCTGAACCAGATAAGTCATGAAGAGATTTTATCACCGCATTTGGAGTGGGCATCATTTTGGTCAGCAATGAGTGCATAATGTAAGTCATCTCATACCATTGCCAGTAAGACAGTCTTAATCTTTTGTTTCACTTGTGGTGATCAAAATGGGGTTATTAAGCTCAGAGTTTTAAGATAATAATTTTTTTTTAATTGTTTTTCTGTTTCTCTAAAGTCTGGTATTTGATTACCACAAGTCTACTGGAGTTTGCAGAAGTGGAAGCATACATGCTGCTGGCTTTTCTCAGTACCCTGACAAAGTTGAGAAGTTTTGTTAAAAATGGTGTTTTTCTGATGCAAGTTCCTGGTCTTTGAATACAAGAATTAGACATGCAGAAAATAGATTAACAGGCTGAACTCAGGTAAAAAGCTAATGCAAAATGACATTTCCTTTTTTATAAAGTACAAGTACTTGGGACCAAAAAGTGTGCTTAGCTTTTGCCAAAATTTCTCCAAATGACAAACCAGCCAGTTTGACTTGTGAAGTCTGGAGGAAAGCCAAGGCTCTGCAACCTTGTTACATACCACTGCAGCTTTTTCACCCTGCCATCACCTATAGCAATGTGGCATGTTCATGCCTGCAAAGTTGGTAGGGGAGGTTGTCTATTTTTACTGTTCTGTAATATTAACCTAGACCTAAGCATCTTCACCTAACTTTTTTTTTCCCCTTGGTTCATTCTGTACATGAATGTGGTACTGTTTCTTGAGGTGGAGGAAGGAGATCAAAACAGGGGAAAGGCAAGGGTGTTTTTAACTGCATCAGGAAGATGAGTTGGACGAGAGGGAAAAAACCTCACTCTCCTGGGGCAGGGAGAGAAACATTTTCTTTGCCAGCCACTGAGATCATTCGTCTATTGTGAGCCTGTATCTGCTTGGAGACATGCACCTTGCTCAGTTTCCATAAGGTCTAGGAAAAAAGAAAAGCTAATTGCATACTTAATTTTCACTATTCCTGACGTATTATTCCTGTGTTCTGTGAAATCAAAATTTTTCAACTGGGGCAAGGCATGAGTTCAGCATTCAGGAGTAGGTACCTGCCAAATTTGAAGACTTAAAAAAGAGAGAGAGGAGGAGAGAAGGGGAGCTGATTTATTCCAGCTCAATAAAGAATTTGACCGTATGTAACAGCTGGACAACCTATTATTTTTTACACGTGGACAGCCTCAGAAGTGTCCAGAAATAATAATGCAGCTTGGGTATTCAATGAGTATGAGAAATTTTTACCCAAAACAGTAAAGAGGGAGTGGGAAAGCTACAAATCTTTTAAAATGAGGTTTTGCATGAAAATACTGTCACAAATAGCTACTGCATGGCAGCAGTGATAAACTAATGCTAGGGGACAGCAATTATGAACATCACAGTAACCTCTGGCAGGTGCCAAATGAAATCTCTAAATCAACATCTGCCTTCAGAGGCTACATATTCCCAAGAGGAATATTCCCTCTTCTGCTCTTATCTCCTGCTCTATCCTCTTCTACCTGCCAACAGCTGTAAAGGCTGGCGAGCTGCCTAGAAGGCTCTGCACAGTCTAAATTAAAGAGGCATGTTAATTTGGGAAGACTTCTTCAAACCTCTAGTAGGTGGTGGATATGCCATAATTCTGCCTCATTCATGCTCTTCTTGTGAAGAGATCCTCCTTCAAAACACATTGAGACACATCTCATGGGACAAGGTTGATTTTTCTGTTCCTCAAGTTAACTCTCTATTCTCTGAGCAGATGCTGGCAATATGGCACCCAGGATTGTACCCATGCACTGATTTTATTTTATTTATTTTTCTGGCACACGATTCTATTGACAGTATTGGTATGAAGCAGTTTTACAAAGGCAGGGGTAGCTGCTCTTATTTTGGAGAATATGTCTGGAGCCAGAGAAGGTGCAGCCAGGATGGGAATGACAGTCCTCAGTGAGCAAGAAGTCCTCTGGGCAGCCTTGACACTATTGTAACCTGTAGTATGGGAAGGTAAAATGTCTTCCAGCTGCCTGCTGGATCTGGAAGCAAGAAACATCAGCAGCCTTCCCTGTGAGGCCCTGCAGAAACTATGTGCAGTAGCAGAGAGAGCTGCTTAATTTTAAAGGAACAAAATCTGGGAATTTTTAGAAAAGTTTCAGAAATGAATTGCTTTGGGTTTGGAGGTTCAGAAGAAAGCAAGAGATGGAAACTCTTTGAAAAAAAGGAAAAGGGATCGTGCAAGCCTCAGTTTAGCTTTCCAGAATTTCAGAGTCTGCCAGGGAGGTCTATGCAGGATTGCAGACCCAAGGGAACAACAAACCCAGTTGGCTTAAACTGGCTTTCCTGCCAGCTCACTAAGACAAGTGGGAAGTCCAAGGTTTGTAATCTCCTTTTAAGTTTTCTCTGGACTTAAGTTGCTTAGAGTTTGTTTGCTTGTTCCCTTCCCCCCACCTCCCTGCCATTTAATAGGAAAACCAAGGGTAAAATGTTAAGTCTCTCCTCTCTTATTAAAATACCCCAAAACAAGTACAGAACAGAGCAGAGAGAAATAACCCCAGTGACCACTAGCCAAAACTCACAAGTAGTATGTACATATCTGAAATAGTTGGTGCACTCGCATAGGAAATCGCTGGATATTTTACACCTCTTGCAGCGGTTTAGTAACTGGCTGTGGAAGCTCATTCCCCACTTGAGAAAGTCATGAATTATACAGTTTTTACATCTGTTGAGCATGTTGTGCTTCTCAATCATCCAACTATACTGAGCCCTAAGTTTTCAGCTTTCACAATGAGATCACTGTTTTCAAGCACGTTCTAGTGGCATTTTGTCAAGCCATGTGTGTTTTCAGGATGGGGGCAGGGAGGGAGGAACAAAAGTATGCTGCCGTTTCACAGGATTACAATCTACTTTTCAGCCTACATAAAACTGTGACCGACCCATCAACAAGAAATATTCTTTGTTTACTACTTCTTCTCCCCCTTGAGATGGTCTGACTGTTGTTAGAAAGAAGAGTGTAAAAGAGAGGAATATGTTTTTCACTTTGGATTTCAATACCTGATAACCTAAAAAAAACAAACCCAAAACAACCCCCACTCAACCAGAAAACCCCAAAAGTAACAAAACAGAGCCACAAAACTTAGTCGTCCTTAACCTTCCTCTTAATGCATTTATTTCACTGTGGGAAGACTCCTTTTTGCTTCAGCTGCATGATGTTTTGAATGGAACTCTGCTATTAAACAGGGGCTGATCATGTGACCCCTATCATCGAGATTAAGAGAGATGCAGTATTTTAATTTTGCTTAGGCACAGGCATAAGGAAATTGCATACACTAATTAGCAGATTTTAAATCAAAATACTCCAGGTTCATAATAGCAGGAGGTAGATTCCATAGAATTAAGAACAAATAACTTGAGAAGGGGCAAAGGGGGAAAACCTTTGTAGAAATTATCCATGGATAATCTATTGCAGTGGAGATAAACAGAGAAATTAATACGTTTATCTTGAGTCACCCAGGACTCATCGCAATCCCTCCAGGCTGAACAATTCACAAGCAGGTAATTTCTTGCACTGAATGGGTTTGATCATTGCTGTATAAAGATACCTTTTTTTTCTGGAGACAGTCACTCATCACTTAAACAATGATCAGCCTTGGTAACACTTCCACTGGCCAAAATTCAGATGCAAAGAACACAAACGCAATATATGTGATGAATGTTGACTACTCGATGCATAGAGGCAGCTTAAGGTTCTATGCATCTTTTGTACTAGGTTTTTGGTTTTGGACTAAACTCCACTTGCTTGTATAGTTTACATCATTTGAAAAAAGAGGAATGGGCATTCCCATCTAAACAGATAACAAGCATGGCACTCATGGAAAGGCACTGGAAAGTATAGCCTCATGTAAAGTAAGCTGGACTAGCAGTTGAATCAAAAACATTTCTGTATCCTTGCTGAGAAATAAAGCATGCAGAAAAAAACCCTCTAAAGGCAAAACTCTTCTAAAGCACTTAGACCCTCAGTGCTTAATTCAGGTAGTCTAAGTGACTGTAATTCATATGTTTTCCCAGTCCTGTGAGCGTGTAGGGCCAGCTGGGGCCAGCTGGGCTGTGGGTGTGCGAGGAAGGAAAAGCTACACCGCTCCCTCTGTGTCCTGGGACAGATGTCAGACCTGGCTGCAGTGTACGCTTTCTCCACTGCTCAGGGCTGTGCGGAGCAACCGGCTGGGAAGAAAGCAGGAGACAAGGACACTGCTAATGCAGCCCCTACTTACCCACTGAGCCGCAGTGCCCACCACTTCTCACTGGTCCCTGAGCATGCCCTAAGCCCCCTCCTGAAAGCACCCAGATTGGCTACGGCTGCTGCTTTGTGGCGGTGTTGACTTGCCCAAAGTGTCTCAGTTTGAGGGCTAATCTGAGCAGAGTTCACACTCACCAGCTAAACCTGCCCAATTTCAGCAGTTTTCTCTGTTAAGCTCAGGATAAGCCATGCTATGTGTGGACTGGAGAAACTGAACTGCCATCTCTTAGCCCATGTTTATAATACACTTCTTTTTCTCTTTTTCTCTTTTTTCTTTTTTCTTTTGTTTTCTTTTAATCTTTTCCCTCTTTTCTTTCTCTCTCTCTCTTTTTTTTTTTTTTTTTTCCTCACTAGCATGTTCTAGCTAAGCTCAGCAACATCTCAGTGAAATTTTTAAGAGGATCAAAGACGGGTTGTCTTTACGCTGCTCTGGGATGCGATTATAGCACTTCTGGTGGTAATCAACACTATAGCTGACAACTCCCTTCAGCAGGCTGGGCTCCAGGTTTTGTCACTGCAACTGCCAGGCCCTAGTAGGCGCTCTGGGCTGCACAGTTCCGACACGGCCCCCACATGGGGTTGGCTCTAACAGCAGGGCACCTCAATGCACATAGGGTGCTAGTAACCATGTTGTTGATCCATGGCTGCCTAAAACTGTCGCTGCCTACAGAGCAAGAGAGCCCACACCAGTGGTTTCCACAGATGCACTGGGGAGTGGTGGTGACTTGTTGCCACCCAATAATGTGACTGTGGAAGTATGAGCTAGGCCAAGGTGTAGGAAAAATATCTCGCTGGGCACAATATGGTTGTGGTTAAAGTTCATAAAAATGTTTGCCTACCTGCAGCTGAATGCAAGCTGTATGTTGTTTATATTTTAATTAAATAAGCAAATCCCTTTCCATATAGAATGAGACAAGGCTGAGGTCTCTGTTGGTTCCAACTGCTGCAGCTAAGTGTCCTCATACTGTATTTAAGGTTTGGCTACGTAAGGTAGTTATGGGATTCTGATTGAACTTCAACATCTGTGAGGCCTCTGCCTTTTCTGTTTAGATTATAACATTCAATGTTTCTGTTATACATAGGGACAATACCCTGACCCTGGTATGATTTCTTCACCCTATCGCAAAACATCCTATGTACCCAGTTTTGCCAGGATGCAGAAATACTATTAAAAATAAGGAAAAAATGGCTTGTGACTGGTATTCTACTTGGCACATAACAACTGGAAGTATACCGATGTGTAAAAATCAAAGCTGACTGGAAAAAGTATCTGAAAGGGGATGAAGCTCATCAAAGAAATTGTTCCCTGTAAATAACTAAACAACATTTTGATTTTATGGTATTTACGTTGGGCTCAGTCACGACAGGAGTTAAGAAAAGGGATGAAGGCTTGAGGTGGGGGGGAGCCTGTTGGCTAATATTAGCTGCACTGTTTTGTTTCAGGACACTGTCACAAAGAGGATGAGAAGCTAAAGCATCTTTGGTATTACCACTTGCATGTTAAATGGGATTCCCTCCTTGAAGATATTTTTTGTGTTGTCAGAGGAAGGAAACGGCAGCTGTGAAGTTGGGCTCCTCTCATGCCGACCGCAGAGCCTGCCCCACCCCCCTGGAAATCTATGCCAGATGCAGGAAAGAATGAGCAAGGTTTTCAAAGTGGACACTCGGCATATGGGAGGGAATATTTTCGCAACTAGAAAGCCTTGGATAATTTCAACAACTCTCAGTACTTGAAGCGGTTCTTTAAGAAAATCTGCTCTGAGACTCTCAATGGTGTAAAATAAAAAGCTATATGTCTTCTTCCCGTCTACGTGGAAAGCGAGTTTAAAACCAGCCTGCTGAAAGCCTCTTTTTATGTGTTGTCTGCATGCTTGCTGTGAAGCAGAAGTTTTTGCGGGGTTTGGAGGACCAGTAAGCTGAGGTGATGAGGTATCTATGAGAAAGCAAAGGTCTTTGACCAGCCTCTGAGGCAGCTAGGCCTTTTCTAGGTGTCTGCATCCAGAAGGTACCTCGACTCCTCAGCCCAAAGCCATAGCTATTATAACTGGGGTTGATTAGAAAGTGGTAAGCGTTTTCCATGTAACAGAAAAACTCAAGAAATGTTTTGTTTAAAAATATTAACAGAAAGGTTCAACTGAAACAGCTGAGCACCCAGAAGTCCAGCTTTATTTTCCAATTTTTTGAAATGTTTTGATAAAATCTTGGCTTTTAGAAACACAGATGAAATATTTTGGGCTCACTTAGCTATAACCTGATCAAAACAAATGTCTCCAAAAGTATCCATTTCAGGAGAGGCCTTTTCCTTCTTTTGCTGAAAAATGTTTTGATTGAAAAAATGTGACCATCTACATTATTGCGCTAAGTATAGAAAGTTAATACAGGACATCTCGGCTCTGCCGTAAGCACTCCTAGTGAATGGGTTCGCTCTGTCCCTTGCTTCGGAACAAAACCACCAAGTGAATATAGCTTTTGGTGCACTGCACAGGCAGAAGTAGATACAAGCTGAAGAGAAAGAAATGAAACAGGTGTATAAGGAGCAGAAGAATGAGGGCAGACGCTGGAACAAGGTTAGATCTGCTGAGAAAGAAGAATCTTCTTCAGCTAGGAAGTAAATTACAGGTAGAAAGGAGAGATAAAACAAGGTCACATGCTTAAAGGAAAATGTGTGCTTGCTGGTTCCTGGGTTTCAGTAATAGACTTGTGTTCCCTGGTCCTCCGCCACAGCCATCTTTTTAGTGCCCTAATTTCTTGACTCACTAACTGATAAACAATTTCAATGACATGGTACTAGGGATGTTTTCTGAAGAGCTTTTCATATTTTCTATCTTCCAGTGTTGTAGCAAATTGCAGTTATTTAGGCACAGCTGCTGCCTGCTCCAAGCATGCTTACGGTGTCAAGGTAGGCTGTATGCTCAAATCTGAAGGTTGGGTCACAGAGCTCCTGCTATCAGTAATACACTTGTTTTTTTCTCGTACAATGTGCACCTTATTCTTCATGAACAATGGATTGAAGCTATACACTTGTTTCAATTTACGTCAGCATTGGATGTAAGTGGAAATATTATATCTCATTGTAAGTGGGGACATTTATTCTTATATTTGGTGTTGTCTGTCTATCATGGATATACTTAATATCTGAGCTGCACACAATATAGAAAATCTTATTAGGAATAACTCCTTTCTTGGGTTTCCCAGCTGGAAGCAATAAATCTTTTTCTATAAGCCATACCCAGGCGTTCCTGGGCACTCAGCATCAGGAGGGTGCTGCAGCTCTCGGGTTGCAGAATGGGTCTTGGTAGGAAAATTCTGCTTTGCCTTTCATATTCAGCAAGGACAAGGACTGCCTTTTTGAAAACTACCCAAGCTAAACTGTGTGTTAGAAACTCTTGCTCAAATAGTTCATAACAGAGTTCAAATACAGTGCTCAACAAACATTAGCTTTGGTGCTGTAGTCTGCTGACTGAGAATTACACTTCCAACAGTCACTTAAACACAAGCTTAAATAGAGATAGTCTTTTAGTCCAATACAAAGACACCCAGACCATTATTATAATGATAGAAAATGATGTACAGTCTGGGAAAAATCATTATGGTAGTCCTTGATTAGAATATATGTTTAGATGCATTAGTGGACATTAAGCATTCAAACTTGTCTGTTAAGTGATACCCTTCTCTCTGTTGCTATAGGTCATTTCTAATTTGGGTTGTACTCAGTACAAAACTTTTCAGCACCTTCTGGGCTGTGGATCATTCTTGGTCTTCATTTGGGAAGGCTTAATTCTGTGATGTTGGGTTGTGGAAAAGACCTAACACTAGTACTGGTAAGTAATCTGTAAGCAGTGTATCTCTTAAAGGCTGAACTTTAAAGATATCACATGCAGAATTCTGCTTTTAGCAATGTCTGCTTTGAGTTGATCCTGTTCTTTTTAAGCCTTGTTTCTTCCACATCTTTTGAACTCCCCTCTTTGTTGCCATAGAGTCATAATGTGATGGAATACTGAATTAAAGGATACAAATAAACTTCTGTTTTCTGAAGAATTTTCATCCTGCAAGGTCTGGACACTGGAATTAGGCCTAGCAGAACTCTTTCAGGTAGTGGAAATAGTGCAGTAACGTAACAGTACAGTTTGTCATGTCTTAACACTGTATCTCTCTAGATCTTGCTTACTTGACCCTCAGATTCAGAGGACAAGGCACTAATGGCATTAAAATTCAAGCTTGGTGAGGTCTAGAAATAAAGACTGTATTTTGACCATTGGCATCTAAATATAGATGATTCCATTAAAAAAGAAAAAACAAACACAGAGAAAGAGCTGTTTCTCTTTATTTTTAGTTCTTTGAGTTTTCTCTTTTTTTTCCCTTAGTAGTTTTAAGTTCAAAAACTTAATACCTTTTGCAGAAAAAAATCCACAGTATTACAATAGCAAAAACACCATGTCTTTTATAATGGAACACCTATTCAGGATATCAATGGGTTAGATGAGCCTTTCATAAAAGCATAACAAAAAAAGGGAGAACTGTGCTTATCATTTATAGGAACACCTCCCAGATAAATTACAAATAAGGGCAGCTCTGATACTGCATTCCATTTCAGTCACTTCCACCAAATATATAGAAAAGGATGTTGAGCATGCTCATGATCTGGATTAAATCAGGAAGGTCACCTAAAGACAGATTTAGATCTGAGAAAAACTAGGATTTAGTAAATTCACTTTAATCTGGCCTGTGATACAGTAACAGCTTTATAAAGGATGTCATTTGAGGGACTTCTGAATGCTGTTGCTCAGAAAATAAAGTTCTTTGGGGTTTCTTTTTCCTGCTGAAAGGAGTGCCCCACTTCTTTTTATCAAATGGTTTAAAAGAAAAATTGTGTTGCAAACCGAAGTATGTAGGAGTAGACTATTTCCATTAAAACTATCCATGGAAAATGCCTTTTCCATATTCTTCCTCCTTTCTCTTCTGCCTTCAAAAGAAAAAGAAAATCCCACTAACACAACGTTATTAAAGCAATTCTCCAGGAAGAAAAAAGATTCTGCATGAAATGTGGCCTTGCATTGCTTTTAATATGAAATTGCATGGAGTCACAGAATCACAGGGGCTGGAAGGGACCTCTGGAGATCATCTAGTCCAACACCCCTGCCAGAGCAGGTTCATGGCAGGGGTGGAGGAGAGACAGTGAATTCAGCAGATTTTACCCTTGCTTTGGCCTGTAGTGATATTTGCCATAAAGTGAAAGGGCTGGAGGTTCTTGTGTGTGGTACTACAAAACCAAGAACAATGTAGTCAAGTAGAAACAAATCAGAACTAAAACCCAAACCCCCAAATAAGCCAAAAGGGTTCTTTTAGTCATTGGTGGGAAGAAAGCTGAGTATCATAATCTGGTTTGGGACTTCACCCAATTTATGTGCGATTTCTTCTCTGCATCACCCCCAAGTCTCTCTTCCCAGGATACTTGAAGAACATGAAGAATCAGGCCAGGTGGAAGGCAGACCACTTCTTCACTCTCTGCATACAGAGTTACTGCTTTGTGTAACTCCTTTGTGTGTTCCAAAATTAACCTTCGGGTGGTGAGTTCAGCTACCTCTATAATCCCTTCATGGCACTGGAATCGTCCAGATGGAGCTGTGTAGGGGCCAAGATCTTGGGACCAACTAGTTCCTCTTACTTCAAAATACTTCCACGGTTCCCTTTTCTATATCTGTGTTAATGCCCCAGGTATAATTTCTGGGTGAAGTTGGTGCTCAAGTCTCCTTTACTATGACAGCTGCTCTTCAGTGTATTCACTTCAGTGTGACATAAGCATGAACTAAAGAGCTGCTACGAATAGGGCCCTTTTCCAGAATAAGGGCCTTCCATTAACGTTTAGAATAGACTTTCTAACAGGCTTCTGTAATTAATCTCTAAGCACAAAGAGATTGCCTTATAAAATTGCCAAAATCAAGGATATAATGAGTTTTTGTCACATACAATGATGTTAAGTCAATCATGCAAATAAAACTGAAGTTCTGCACCCAGATCTGTAGGAAATTTGGAGTGCAAACTGGATCAAGCTTACTTATTTGGACTTAGGTTATCTTTTCTTCCTATTCTTTTGGACTCACGTGTTCTCACGTATGCCATATGAGTACGGTAAAGCAGAGCCAGAAATTAAAGTGGTAGACATTTTGCCATTTTTTTCTGCCAAAATTAAAACTGTTCAGTTATACACATGTTTACACAAGATGTTACTGCTTTTAGTTTAGGCCCCCATGGTAGTAATACTTTATCTCTGATAGATAATTCATCCTTGAGGGTATTGAAATTAAGGTTTACCTGCAGAGATTGTCTCAGTCAATGAAAAGTTATAGGGCTGATTTAGGAATTAGGTGATGCAAGCCTACTTCCTTTGTTAGTCAAAGCACATGACAAATTGCTCACTGTTGTCCTTTCTCATTTAAGCAGCAGTTAATCTATGAACAGTAACAATATTAAGTATTCAGTCTGGCTTTAATTGTGTTTCCAACTTTGTCTGCAAGCAAACTCATTTACACTTACGTTTTAGATGTGTCAGTATTTGCATTTTCCCTGCCTAAGAGCTGTAGACATCTGCATAACTAAATGCTAACATTCTGTTGTTAGAAATGAAACATCTTCATCAATCTGCTGACATACTCTGCTGTCACATTTTCCTTGTAATCACCCTGATAGCTCTTCTGAGGAAGACCCCTCCAGTGAGAACAAGGGAACATCAATACCTCCCAGAGCATACTCACATCCTCCCTATTGAAGTCCCAAGTGATAACCTCCAGGAAAAGCACCAAGTACTTATAAGTAATGACGTTTAACCAAGCCCATAGATCTACTCAATACCCAAAAACTTCTGAGGATACCAGAGTGTTTCCACAGGCTCCATCAGGCTGTAGATCATGCCTAAGTAGGCTTTAGTCTCAAAAAAGATTAATACCAGTAAAAGCTGCACTGTACACCAGCTATTCTTCAGCTAGCTATAGCAATATCTTTGTCAGATGAGTGTCGGTGGGCAGGGAGTGGGACATTATAACTGTCTGCTTCTTGGTCCAATGGAAAGCCATAGTAAGATAATTTTCTGGAGTATACTGAAAAGATGTGCTTCTTAACACCTTTGTTGACTGCACTGTAACTAATATGTTTTAATTAGGCATCAAATAGGTTGCTGTTTGCTCCCAGTGCATTCATCTGTCAACAGTATCTCCACAGCAGCAGCTGCATCAAACTGATTCTATTTTCATGTCAAAGGTGTATTGAAAAGGAGAAAAAAAACCCGCCAAACCACCAAAACTCAGTCCTACCTTTGCTAAGACTGGATTTGCTGAGGAGTGAAACTTGATAATCAATAACAACAGAAAACACCGGGTGGGGTAAAAGTATGACGCATATCCTGAGAGGAATAATAAAATATGCCCAGTTTATATGGTTAATCTTCTCTGTAGGCTTGCTCTGCAAATTTAAGGAAGATTAAATTTCAGATATGCTGTTTCTTGTTTTTTCTGGCAACAATAAACTTCAATTTGGGGGAGGTGGGGGAGGGAGAGGCTGAGTGGGGAGAAAGAGCCACAGTAAAGTGTCTGCTGTCCATGTAGTTTTGCCAGACTGCTGTCTCAATTGAGAGCTGTGATCGAGATTTATTGGGCTTAAAATATGAAACAGACCTTTCATGTTGGAATTCTAAATATCTTCTTAAGCAGTAGTGAGTACCACCAAATGCTTAAAGGCAAGACACCAGAGTTCAAACCCACACAATAGTTTCTTCTCTCTTGTGAACCAGCAGATTGTAGGAATCTTCTCATTTTTGAACTGGGGAAAGAGTATGTTGAATGTTATCATCATCATCTGAAAAGCACTTTGTTTTTTTTTATATTAGATTTTGGCTCAGACGGTCAAGATTGCTAGTATTTGAACATGTGCATTGAATGGGCAGGTTTATCACTTAAGTTAATAAAGAAAATGCTTGCATGCGTGCAAGATGTTTGCATCTTGGTAGCACATTTTATTAAGCTCTTAGTTATGTAGTGGCAGCAGCAACAGCTTGGAAAAGATCTAGGCTATTTGTTTCGTGCCATTTTGCCAGCCTCCTGTTCCTCTATTATGCCAACAGCTATGTTCTACAGGAAAAATAAAGCTCTCTGCTGGAGAAATAAACCAAAGCCAAAGTTTTCTGTGTGGACCTCAGAGGTTAGAGAACAAAATGCAAAACCTGCCTCCTTTCACTACTTCTCCATCATTACATTTTAAAAGTATATTCAGAAGATATCATCTTCTCCTTCAACTTATTTAGGAGGTGCAGCAATGAGAATATTTTAGGAATATTAGGCTGTACAGTATTGTTTATGCTGAGATCTGACTAGGCTGCAGGTCTAGTAGCAGTTACATTGAATTTTTGGTGTTAAATTTTTTTTATGCAGATTTTTTTTTTTAAATGGAGTTCCAACCAGTAATTGGAGCCTGGATGATTGCTTTTTAGTGTCTTATATGAAACGGGTCTTCAGTAGCAGTTCTATCAATGGTCTGTGGCCCAAGCGACCTATTAAGTGCCCATTGCACATGTGCTCAAGGACTTTGTTTTCACCAACTGTCCCAGTGGCACTAGGTAAGTGAGAAAACATGGGAGAGCAAATACTACAAGCCATAGCAAAAAGAAAGAGTACAAATTTTGATATTTTTCTTCCCTTCACAAGGAATGTCACTCACAAAGAATGAGATTGAGATGAGCAGAAAAGTCCCCTTCGCTGCTGACTGGTAGGTACGTAACATCTGATACACAAGATTCATCATGTGAGTTGAATTTCTTCTTTGAAGATGCTATATTTCAGTTACGCACATAAGATTTTTGCATCCCTTTTAATTGCCAGGTGTACACTTTTCAGTTCTCCAGTCTAGGAAACTAGGCTGTGTCTCATTTGATTACTCCATGTTAGTCTCTCATAGTAGACTAATATGGATGCAGAATCCCAGTAGCTTTATCACGTATAATTCTGTTATTAGCTCCTGAATATCGACAATACTGACATGTCTCCTTGGGTTGAAAGAGATACCAGGAAGATCTTGGAGGTGTTATCCAGATCATTTCTAGCTTGAGCTTAGAGGATGCATGCAACCCAAGGACAATTCGGAAGTGCTGTGCTCCTCTTATGCATTAGAATTCTGTGCCAAGAATGTAGCACGCTGGTGCTCTCAGTTTGCTCTGCCCATGGAAAAATGGTGAGCTGAATTTAGACTTGCTTAAATTGCTTGAGATGTTTTTAGCTGAAGGATGATGATGCTTCTGAAGCTGACTAAAATCCTGTGAAAGATCCTTCACTCTGAAGGTCACTTGCCACCACTGCTCCAGAGCCCAGATTTGTTAACATTCCAGGCATGCTGCAGAGCTCATAATTTACACAGTCTTTTGACTTGGAGTGGGTTGAAGAGTGATGAAGATTGAATGGGTTCATTATAATTGTTGTTTATTTTAGCAGTTATACATCTCTTCTAGTTTGGATGGTCTTCATTGGGCAGGTCATTTATGGTTTCGTATTGTGAGCTTTATTATTTTTCTCTATTTGTGGTTGTTGGGCCAGATTTAGAGCAAAAAACATTGCCTTTATTAATTGGACAAGACATTCTCCTTGCAGAATGTACTTCAGTTTTGTCTGTCGTAACTGCTATTTGAAGTATATGATAAAATTATCTGGTTTCTCCAAAATGAGCCTACGGTTTCCTTTATACCCTATTTTATATGCTGTTTCTCTCAGGCTACAAAAACCACTGCTTAATAGTTAACAAATTTCATGTGAATAAAGAGACCATGAAAATCCAAAGCCCCTAATGATTCTTCTGTGAATTCTCTAAGAATGGAGAAATATGAGTTTTCCATGCATAATAAGTGCTGTAGATGTGCTGCATTATTCATGCACCATCACTGGAGGAAGGCTTAAGGTTTGATGCAAAGTAAATAATAAGTAAATTGCAAGGAAAAGTAAAAAAATGTAGAAAAAGCTCCATGTGTGTTTGATTTACTCTCGGATTTGATATGTGCAACAGAATAGCTGGTGCTCCAATTATTGGTCCAAAATCTTAGGTCTGGCATAACGAACATACTTTGGAATCAGTGCATTCCCCTATGCAATGACCCTGATCCACTTTTCATTTCTTGTATAATGTATGCTGCATGGCACTATAGCTCCACAGTGGTCTGACATTTGCATTGGCAGCAGTAGGATTCCTGGATATAGGGAGAATGACAATAGCCAGTGTGGGAAGGAATGGGTGACAGTCAAGACACTAAACAGATGTAAAATATCTTGTCATTCTTCTTAACAGCTGTCAATCACAGGCTGTTATTAAACAAGACACCCCTGAGGGTGAGAGCTAGCTACTCTGTTGTCTTGTTATCTTCACAGAAGCTTCCCAGCAGGAAGCATGGTGGGACAGCTTACCTGGGAAACCCAGGCTTTGGCAACCTATATCTTTTAGACAAGTCTAAAAACAAACAAGCATGGAAAGTGGAAGCTCATTTTCCTGGGAAGGCCACTTAACACGGATGGCCTCACAGGAGAACTAGACACAATGGAATTAGCAACCAATTTGTATCAATTCCCATTAGGGTCAGAACAACCCGTGTTATCCTATTAGCTTGCAGCAGTTAGAGAAACACACAGATGTGTCTGTGTTCTGAACACCAAGACAAAGCCTTGTTATGCTTTTTTTTTCCCCCTTTCCCTCCAATGGGATTACAATGGTCCCTGTTGTCTGTCTTTGTCTCAGTACTCCTTGATTGACAATACCCTGGGAGATGTCACTGTCCTTGCTCCATGCATTGTAATAGGCTGGCGTACCAAGGGTGCTTTAGGACCTTGTCCCCTCTGTTTTTTTCAGGTGTTATAAACGTCTGTCACTGCACCACAATGACGACCTCTTGTTGAGCTTACATGTCTGATGCTCTATCAGTCAGTGTCTGAGGGAGATGCAAGAGAAAACTTTAGGTAGTGACATGAATAGAGGGCAAAGAAATAGGGCAACTTTATTATGGACTGTCATCAGAAAGTAGCATGTGTGGAATGTCAATTTAATAATAGAATTGACAGCTTTTCTCTGGTTTCCGCAATGCCACAAGTGTTTCTTTGACAGTTTAAAAAATAGGCCCTTTGTAGCAGTCAGTGAGTGGCACTACATACATTTGTGAATGCCCTGCATAACTGAGATTCCCCCAAATGCCGCTGTCCTAAGACCAGTCCCAAGAATCCTGCTGCATTGACTAAGGGTAGTAGCGTATGGAGACCTGGTGAACCTAAGCAATGTAAATATGGTGTACAGTAGCTGAGAGGATGCAGCATAGCTAAAAAGATGCTGAGTTACCATTCTGTCAGGAGGGAATTTCTAAATCAAAGAGGATGCATGTGACATGGTAAAAGTTGCTACATAACTGGCCATAAATTTTCAGATTTCCAATGAAAATTATTTTTCCATTTTTCATTCAGAAGCATACACGGAAAGCTTCCACTTGCTCACCATAGAAAAATACTAGCATTTAGTGAAAAACTAGAGAGGCATACCTTTTCCATTTTTCAACCAAAAACCGAAAGAAATAAAAAAGCACAAATCTACATGATTTTTGCCTGATTTCCTTTTATCTGGGGAAGAAATTCTAACTAGTTTCTCTGTTTTTGTGATCATGAGTACAGCTGTTTTAGAAAGCAAGGCACATAGTCTGGGGAATAATATTGCTTCTCTACAAGCTGTGAACACAAGAATAAATTAGAGATCTCTCTTTTTTTAATGTGTTCTTTTCAGTGTTGAATTTGACATGAATTATCTTAGCAGAGGGCAAGACATATTTCATAATCTGTTTGCAATTCTAAAACCATAAACTTCAGGATTTTTTTTATTACAACTCTAAAATGACAAATAGATATCAAACCTTTGTTTAGGTGTCAACAGAGTAATTTTTCTTCCTCTTTTGAGGAACAGAATTATTCTAGTAAAGAAAAGATGACTGAGCAGAGTGGAAAATAGAATAAAATGAAAACTGTAATGTCTGTATTTTGGAAAGTGATTTTTATTCCTTTTTTCAAACAATCATATGCTAGATCATTCATTTTAAACATTGGACTTTTCTACCAAGGCTAAAAATAAAAAAACCCACCTAACCACCAAGGATTTCCAAATGGAGCCAGGAAACACCACAACCATTAAATACACATATATACATATGTAGAGAGAGAGACTGAGAGAGAGACAATGAAAACACAAAGCATCATTTTATGAGAATAAACCAGTAGTTACATTATTGGAGCAGCCAATGTAGTCTAAAGGGCTTATAAATTGTGCTGATGGTAGAAGCTTACAGTACACTATAAGTAGACATCTACATAGATGATGCCTCATAGCATGATTGACCTTTCTCCATGGGCATAGGCTTCTTAATTAATTTTGGTTTATAAGTTTGGACAGCTTGTTTGCCTGGAAATCTAAGGAGAGAGCCATCCAACTAGCTTTTCTAACAGTTTTCTCATACATGTTGACAAATATAGGGTAAATATATAACTAGATGAAAGAGAAAAAACACGTTTCCTTGTCATTTGTTGCTTTAGTAAAATTGGTTCTATCTCATAGATAGTCATTGGTTGAAACTGAAAAGAAGCAAAGTCAAGGAAAATACATCAAGGTTGAGATCCCTTATACCTCCATACGACAAAGCTAAGCTAGTGATGTTTGTTTATTCCCTGTGATATGTTCAGAAAAAGCAACAATTGAGTCTGAAGACATTTTTATTTTTAATGAAAATTCATTTGTTGGCTAGATCTGAAAAATAGCCTTAAGTTTTCCTCCTGTGGCTATTTCATGAGGAAAACAACAACTCATCTCTGTTATGTGATAGTCCCATTTCTCAAATGCCAGACATACATACTCTAAGTCAGACTATTTGGTAACTTTTAAAATTCTGAATTGAGTAGCATTTGGACTTAAGACAGAAAAATAACTGCTTAAGGATTTCTTCGCTGTTCTGGAAAGAAGGAATCTTGCGAGGCCTCTGTGGTGTCACAAGTTACTAATAGATGCAGTCTCTCTTCCTTCTTGTATCAAGGTTTCATGCATTATGAAAGAGAAGTCATCCATTACCTGGTTCTCAGAGGTTAATATGAACGTTCTTCTTTCTCTGAGCCTTTCATTTATTATAGTTTAGAATTAGAACATTAGTACACTTGTCAAATGTAAACTACATCATTTGTTTCCCTTGTAAACATTCAGTATCTTTGAAGTGAAAGCTTAAGTCAGACAAGATTAGCTTGGGAAAAAGGCATAACATTACAGTGCCGTCACTACTAGGAGCTGAACCATGGACAGTTTAGGCAGTATTATATCATTGGAATTAAACCGGTTTCCTGTCCCCTTGAGAGAAAGTCTTTAAAAAAGAGAGAGAAGAAGAAAACAATATTCTTCTTGTTTGACTTCTCAAATTTGTGGGCCTGTGCAGTCCCCCTGTCACTTCCATTATGCAAAGAAGCATATTTCTTTGTTTGGGAGTATAGGACTTCTAATTGGATGTTGTCTCTAGTGCAGTCTTTATGGGCTGCACTACACGAGGTAGTTGTGTTGTGTTTAATGAGAAACCCATCCCCACAGTAGCTGCAGGAGAGATTCTGTCACTGGGGGAAACAAACTCCTTCAGAACAAACTTTTGTCCTTCAAAGGCTGCAGTCAGAGTGGAGGAGCACAGTATTAGACCCTTCAAGGCTATGCCCAAGAAGTAAAAAGATACTCCACCAGGAACTGACAGGCCTTGACAGGCTTTTTCCTGGGCCATAAAAATTGCTAGAGTGTGCTTGTAAGCCCAACCTGCACACATTGCAATCTACTCCCGCCAAAGAGTTAAGATCAAAATGCCCTGCAGTGTCTGGATGGATACAAATGCTCTCCAAATTTTTTCTTTTTAACCAAGTCTAAAAAGACAGAGAAAGCATGAATTAACTTTTGGATCTGATCATGTTTGGGAGGCTGACAGGACAAAGAAAAACAGATAGTCCAGCCCTTGCTCATGCCTCTGTGGTCACAAACAAAAATGGTTCAATGAACAATTAAGAACACATTTCTGAGAGTTTTAGTCTGCTTCCTGTGTGTAAACAGAAGAAAAAGAAGACTTTATCAGAAATGTTCACAAAACAGTTTGTCCATATCTAGCGCGGAGACAAGGTTTCAGTCAGCTTGACCTCACAGTTAAATGAGGCTGGTGGTCTCAACCTGACACCTAATTAGCATTTCCCCACCTTGCCATTATACTGTCTGCAGTTTGGCATGATCTGCAATTTCTCCTCAGGAGACCCCAAGTTGTGCAATGCTGAGGCTAATATGGGTTGGAAGAGGAACCTCAGCTGAGCTCTAAAGGGAAGTTTACAGAGACTTAGACCACGTTCAGCCACCATCATCAGTCCCATATTTTCACCACTAAACTGAAAAATAACTAATGAAAGCCTAGAGACTGCAGTTTAGCTTCAGTGAAACAGAACCGCAGTATGCAACTTTTGTGATGCATTGTGGAGGCTGAACTCCAAACGAACTGTGAAAAACTTCCAGAGAATATCTGTTCCCTCACCTCTCTTTTGCTCTGTGACTAGAAGGTTGCTGGACTCCTAACAACTGCTAATTGGTAACGATAGTACAAGAAGCATAGTAGAGAGACTATGCGTTTGTAAAGCTACGCATAAGTGCCAGTAAAAGCTTTATGGAGTAAAGTGCAGAACATCCCAATTCACAGAATTAATTTTGCACTTTTTATCGACAGGGAGAGAGCAAGTTTTTACTGACTAAAAATAGCTTTCATATCCTATTCTTTAGGTTTTGGGATATTTTTTATTTTATTTTATTTTAACACTATCACTATACTTCAAACTCTCCAGGGTACAGTCAGAGCTTTTGCTGAAGAATAAAAATTCTTTTAAAACATTTAAAAGTCATAGGTGGGCAAAACGTTAGCAGTTGTCATTTTGTGACATAAATTTCTTATATTGAATGAAAGAAAACATTTGAATCCCTTTCAAATAGAGAAATTTCTGTAATCCAACACTTAGGACATATATTACATACTTCAGGCACAGGGTGAGGTGATGATGATTTAAAGTAATTGGAAAATAGGAGAAAGACTTGCCTGAACCAGCACACAAGAAACAAAATAGTCCACAAAAGGACAGCAATTCTAGCCACTGACTAGTAGAAAAGATACTGTCCCTGATTCATCCAGTCTTAGTCTTTGCTTCCCAACAGCAAGACCTAGGAATCACTCCTGTTGGCTAGTCAAACAGTCATCAATTTATCTTAAAGAGGAAAAAACTTTTTGTCTTCTTTACCCTCAAGGAAACTTTTACTGTCTTTTTCTGCATTCCCTTTGCCGTGAGGAAAGCCATGCTCAATTCCTCCCTTATCTTCTAGGCCAACTTGAATTCAGTTCCTCCTAACCTTGCAAAACATACCCTTCCTGTGCAGATTCTGCCATTACATCCCTCACATCCTCCTTCTCCTCTCCCATATACTTCATCTTCTATCCTCTTGCCAATAATATAGAATCATAAGATCATCAAGTCCAACCGTCAGCCTAACACTGTCAAGTTCACCACTAAACCATGTCCCTAAGCGCCACATCTACATGTCTTTTAAATACCTCCAGGGATGGCAACTCCACCACTTCCCTGAGCAGCCTGTTCCAATGCTTGACAATCCTTTCCGTGAAGAAATTTTTCCTAATAGCCAATCTAAACCTCCCATGGAGCAACTTGAGGCCATTTCCTCTTGTCCTATTGCCTGTTACTTGGGAGAAGAGACCAACTCCCACCTCGCTACAACCTCCTTTCAAGTAGGTGTAGAGAGCGGTAAGGTCTCCCCTCAGCCTCCTTTTCTCCAGGCTAAACAGCCCCAGTTCCCTCAGTTGCTCCTCATAAGACTTGTTGTCTAGACCCTTCACCAGCTTTGTTGCTCTTCTTTGGACCCACTCCAGCACCTCAATGCATTTCTTGGAGTGAGGGGCCCAAAACTGAACACAGTATTTGAGGTGGGACCTCCCCAGTGCTGAGTACAGGGGGACAATCACTTTTCTAGTCCTGCTGGCCACACTATTTCTTATGCAAGCCAGGATGCTATTGGTGTTCTTGGCCACCTGGGCACGCTGCTGGCTCATATTTAGCCAGCTGTCAACCAACACCCCCAGGTCCTTTTCTGCCAGGAAAAGATCATGTCTGACAATTTCTAGCAGATGTGATATAGAGACAGCTGATTAAAGGTCCAGCATGCCTATCAGGTCACTAAATCCCATTGGCCTGACTTGTCATATAAGGTCTGTGAGAGAGGAACCGGCTGGGGTCACACAACAGTATCCTCACACCAGCAAATGGCTTGGGTAAGGGGGATCAGCTCTTACAGAGAGGCTTCTCAAACTCATAAGTAACTCACCAGTCCTGTACTCCCACTCAATTCCTCCATACATTTAAAATCCTTCAGGTTAGAATATTTGAGAATTTGCAGACATAGGGTCCTGTTGCCAGCTAGTAATCACCATGTGCAGGGCTCTTACTGTCATCAAAATCATTGCTCAGCCTGGCACTGACACTGGGACTCACACTGGCACGTACTGAGTTGTTTCTGTCTGTTTTCCTGTAGTCTTTGCAGAGCTCTCAGCTATTTTGCCCCTCTGCAACTGATGCCCCGGGTACTAGAGCACACTGGGGGCACTTCCAGCTTCACTGGAGTGGGCAATCTCACTCACTATGAAGAAGGCCAGGTCTTGGTGCAGCCCTTGCCACAGACAAGCTTCAGAGCCCGATGCCTCCTCCCTAGGGCTCTCCTGCGCCAGGAGCAGCTGGTGAGCAGATCACGGATGAGAACAATCAGCGTAACATATGAGGTTACAAAGCAGGAGAGTGTCTGCTTTGCTGCACCGCAAATGCTAAATGCCAGGATGACTTTTGTGGGGAGGAGGGAGGATATACTTAAGGTGGTGCTAGGTGAGGACATCTCCAGCACAATGTATGCAATTTGACACAGACTTCCCTTGCACCAAATTCTTTAGTCAGAGGTGCTCGTCATCTCTGAAAATTAAACCCTGAGCAGCGCTACACATGCAAGCCTCTCCCTTGTTAGTAATGCTAACTCTTCTGAAGTTGTGACAATAAGACATTTTACCAAAGAGATGAGTTTCCATTTTAAGACACTTATGTACAAACTCTCCCTCTCTAGAGTAAGACATATTACCACTTATATAAGGCCCTTGTATTTGTAATGAGTGCCTCGTAACCCTTGGTGTGTTTACCCTCAGAACATGCCCCTGAAGTCATGAATGCTGTCATATTGATGTTGACAGGGGGTGATATGAGGCTTAGAGAGTCAAAATGGGGTACCAAATTTGGTCATCTGGTAGCTTGCTGCTGCCTAAAGATCATCTCCCCACTTTCCTTGGGCTGGCACTGGCATTCATCTCACACCCTGATGAGTGCAGGTAGTTCTGCTCTCTAAACTGATAGAAACCTATTCTTCGTGCTTGTCGATTAATTTTCTGTGAATGCAGAGAGTTCAAAAAATAGCTAGGATAAGGGCAAGACAGGTGGTGGCATCTTGAAGCAAAAAATATGCACGAAGTGGGGCTATTTCTATTACAAAAGGAGGTTCTTTACTTAATAAGAGATAATTATTTTCTGAAGCTGAATTTTTCTTATTAACACTGTCACTTGTTGAAAAGCTCCAAGAAAGCATGCACGTTATAAAACTTCACCTTAAGTGCCTTAACTCAGGTTACAGCAGGGCACTGTACCTATGGGATCACCCTTCCTCCCTGTTTCATTTTGTTGTCCTGAATTCCATAAAAGGAGACTACAGGAAGAGAAAATTATCTTGACTTGATTATAGTGCCATTAAATACACATGTTCACAAACATGCTCTGTTTCTTCTACAGTAATGACTCATCAAGCGTTACAGTAGAAAATAGTTATGTATCACATAGGGCTGCTATGGAAAACAGGAAAGAATGTGATTGTGCAATTAAAGTCTGTCTATTAAAGCACTTGAGATGGAGAGCTATGCTAAAATTACATATAAAACACTAATTTATCCATTTTCTGGCTGTAAGTCTCTGACCATCCAAGCAGATGGTTGCATTAACACAGGGTGGGTAGGTTTTTCTTATGCGAAATAGCAAGTTGCTCCTAATAATTTACTAACTACCGTACCCTTAACCAGATATCATTTCATTCATTAACTTCAGTCTTGACTTTCCCTAAGGTATGATTATTACTAAGTAGATCACATTTTAATCTAATCAAATGTTCTGTACATTAAAAAAATGGACATTTACAAATAATAAAAGTTATGCATTTGAGTGGGGTTTAAAGCTATTCATCCAAAGTTTCACATTTGCCTGAGATATCTGTATTTTGTGAAGGAGGGAGTCTGTTTTGAGCCCAGCTGTTTGGAAATAAACACCCCCAGATGTTGTCTTTAGTAACTAATAATCAGATATTTCTGCTATAATAGAGGCTTATTTCTTACTAAAAGAAAAATGTTTCTGAAGTAGAATTTTTCTTCGCAATGTTGCCATTTGTTAAAAAGCAGAACAAAAATATTTAAGTGATTTTAAATGAATCTCACTTTAACCTAAAGAAAAATTTCAGCTCAACCATCTGCAGGAAAAGGCCATTATAATTCAAGTTTCTATAAACATGCTGTGATGACAGGATTTTTAATACCGCACCTGAAGGAAAAAGATAGTGTACAAATGTAATGCACCTGCTGGCTTGGGTGTTTATATGATCAGCTAAGCAGGAGCTCTTAATACTTCCCAGCAGATCTCTGCCAATGGGCCTGCTATAAATCCCTCCACGGCCAGACAAGTTGGCCTTTATTTTTTCATATTGCTCTGGGCATCTCACATGACATTCCCAAATAAGGAATTGTACTACAAGCCTGCTCTGATTGCTAGTAATGACTTAACTGCAGAGGAATTATAACAGTATGAATAACAGTGGTTTGCACTGTGAATGCCTAAGCTACTCCAAAAATGCCAGAGCAACCAATATAATGCGCTTCTAACTCATAACTTTGAAATGGAAGAGAAAGTCGGAGCACTTTACAACTGCTGCTAATCTGTAAACACTGATTGTTCATTCAACAGCAGGAAGCAAAAACAAATGGAAAGCAAATAATAGTATTAGCTGTTACTGGGTACTATGGAAGCAAAATTAGGCAAACCATTAAATTAAAAATATAGGGAGGGAAATAAAATTCCCCCTTGTTCAAAAAGGGTAACTTGAATGAACATTCTGTCAGCCAAAAGTTTCTCTGTGTGTGCATGTCTTATTAAGCAGCATTAGATTTCTGACTCTTAGAAATAAACCAACACTGTTTGTATATGAATTAGCCTGCAAACTCCCTGGGGACAGAATCTTAATTGTTTTGCCTTACAGCTTGTTTAAACTGGCCTGTAAGTTTGGGCTGTACTTGTAAACTGTTGGTAGAGAGAGTAGATACAGAGCATCTATCTAATAGGTATCTAATAAAACACACCAATAAAAAGAGTATAGGTTTGAAATATTTCAAAGGGCAACAATCAGATTAAAAAGATTTAATTTAACACATAGGTGTCTTCAGCAAGTCTGTTGGGTTACATATTGAGCGGGAGGGTGCTTACAAATGGTCACCGACTCTCAGTGCTTGTTAATGGAAAAAGACGCAAATGGCTCGTGTATATCCAGGGGACATGCGAGGAGGGGAACGTAAGACGGAAAAGCAAGTTGCAAATCAAGCACGGGGAAGTAAGGAAAGCCTGGGCTTAAGCTCAGCAATTCACAACCAATTCAGCCACTCTCCAGGCATGATTTAAGCAAATTCTTTGGAAGGATTTCACCTAGCAATTGCCCCTGTGCTGCTAATGAGTAAAGCAGTTTTCCCGGGTGTGGCCGGTGCTGCCTGGCAGCACTGGGGAATGAGAGGCTGGTGCCTAGAAAGGCTGTTTAATAATATGGACTGAAGGGAGAGAGTGAGGCTGTTGGAAAGACTCTGTGGGGGAGTACAAGGGAGGTTAGAACTTGTTGCAGCGGCACTTGCTCGGAGCCCCCTGCTGGGTGGGAATTGCGACGGGCTTTGCTAGGCTCCGCCTCAAAACCAGAACCCTGAAGGATGAACTTGACCTTTTTGGCAGGGGACCCTGTGCAGGGTACTGCGGGTATTTCTCTGCAGCATAGTGGAGGGGTGCATCACCCGACCCAGCGAGCCGGTGTGCTTGGGTGGGCAGCTCTGGGCCTGGGAAGCAACGAGTCTGTCACTGCAAGGCTAATGCATCCACGGGAAAGCTTCAGTGCTGCTTCTTCTTCTGTGGATAGCTTGCGATGGTGGGACACCCTGAATAGCCCAGGCGAGATAGTGCCTACCGTGCCACCACGGAGCACCCTTCAGGGCAGACCCTTGCCACAGACAGCTTTGGTATTTGGAGCTACAGTGAGAGACCAAAAGAATTCATCCTTCCACGCTATAAAAACCTGCATTCCTTCCTCTGGGCAAAGCAGGCTGGATTTCTCCTTGTCTGAATTCTCTGACTTAGTTGTGCGATTTGCCAAAAAGTCTGCCTCCCTGGAAAAGAGCAGTTACCACTAATTGTTTTGCCTGAGAATCACTCTTTGGAGTTGTCAACCAAAGCTGCCTTCTGGCAGCTGCCCAGGTTGCCATAGTTCTAGACAAAATGAAAATGTTATTCAGCGAGGCATCTGCATCAAAGGGAGAAGCGATGGAAATATCAGTCAGCAAAACTTGTGATGTTCTGCCTAGGAGTAGCTGCGTCTCAGTACTTTGCACCATTGCAAGAATGGTGCTTGCAAAGAGGATGAAACTATGAGAGTTGGCTGTGGATTCATAATTCCATATAAGGAAGAATTCCATTTTTCAGATTTCGTTTTCCTCAAGATAAAGTGTGCCTTGGGCTAGAATCACTGTTTTCTCATCTACTTGGCTACCTGAGCAGAAACATAAGGGAAGAAAGATCAATGCTTCATAATTTATGCATTAGCCTTCAAAAAAATTTGTTTTGAGATCTTATCAAATCCACTAACCCAAAGTTTACTGTTATGAGAGAAAAAAAAAAAAAGCTGATAAATCTGGGACACTGTCTTCTCTGGGGTGACAGTGTGCCCCAGTGCTCAGCACTCATTTGGACTGTAACAGTAGGAAAATGCCCTGAGAGCCAGATGTGCTGGCTTATCATCTGCTCTTGAGTAGGAAAGAACTCCTTTATCCTTCAGGGCCCTTCTTCTGAGTTAACAGCACTCTTGCTGTCTTTCTTTGATTTGAGAAGACATGGCCTTTTTCTGCTGTCTCTGTGTTTTTGAAGCAATAGTGAGGGACCAGTCACAAGGCTCTTGTGAACTAAGAGGCGAGAGATAGGATTTAGGAAACGGAATAACTACAAAAACAAGGTGGCTAAAATTACAGTTTCGCATGGGGAGAAAGCTTTGTTGGCATTATCTATGAGGACTCAAATAGCCTATGGCAAATGGAGATGATACTGCAAATCTTTCTGTGTCACCTCCAGACCTGTACCATGAGAAAACTCTTTCTCACTGGTGACAGACTGGAGTCTCACAAGTAGGAAGAGATACCCCGACTTATGTATGTGTGGCTTTTTTAATGTACATATTTACATATATAAATAAACCTTGATTTTACTGTGGGACTTCTCTAAATTGACTTTTGCCCAATTAGGTGTATCAGGCTCCATTTAATGAAAATTTGTTTTGATAGCCATGTTCAAATACAGTGTGAAAATATCTCTTTGCTTGTGATACAGTGTATGCATCATTAAACCAGTAACCTTGTGTAAGAATTTAGTAACAGAGTTCTCTAATGTATGGAAACTCCAAATATATCAGCTTAGGCCTTGACTTCAGAAATTGCTGCTGCCTGGGATGTAGGCTTTTTAAAAATTCCCAATTAATTGCTAAGAATTTTTAAAAAGGTTTGCTACTATATGGTAGGGTATTTAGTAGTTGGATAATTTTTCCTATAAGTAAAGAAAATGACTGAAAAAAAATGGCTGAAATGATGGAAATATTTTCAGCATTAAAAAGCTATTTAGAACAGAGAAGCAGAGGTTGAATTTAAATTAAAAAGTCATTTTTTAACCACAGAAGAAGATCAACTGATGCTCCTATTTTCCTCTATGGTGATCCAGTTTCTAAAGTCTCACATGCAAAGCATTTTTCCAAGTATTTTTACTCTAAGAAAAAATGCTGAGTGATGTAGTGCAGGTTGACTCTTGATACAACTGGTCATAATCAGAAAAGAGAAGGATGGGCTGACCTCACCTCCGACTCCTATCCAGGATTCTCCTATAGCATATACATGGCCACATTTCTGAGTTTTTTCTGAGGCAGACTTGGTGGTTTTAGTCACCTGCTTAACACTTTGGATTAAGGGATTCTAGGCACCTGTGATAAAGTCACAAACGAAGGTTAATTTGCAGGGGCATGGGTAAGAGAAGTGAGAGCTCCTGGTGAAGTTGCGGAAAGCAGTCCTTCTACTTACTGAGACAGGTGGTTGTGGTCCGCTCTGTAGCAGAGCAAGGTGCATCCCTGGTGTGCCCCATGGCAGGTGTGTCCTCAAATGGCAACACTGAGTGATCTTAGAAAAACTCTGGGCATGGCCCCAGGCTTCCTGCTGACTTGTCTGCATCTAATTTTGAGATGATCTCAGATCACTTGGGGTCTTGACCAGGTGGGTTGTGAATATCTTCAGTGTTGGAAATTCCTCCATATCTCTGGGCAACTTGTTCCTGTGTTTAATCAACCTTGTTGACTTCAACCAGTGTCCAGGTCTGTATGTGCAGAACAGAAAGAATGCATGACGATGATGGTGTGAGGGGGTGGGTGGTGTTTGTACAAGTGTTTCTTTTAAAAATTTCAGATGTGGTACTTACTATTTTGATAACTTCTTGATTCTTACATCTTAGTTATGCCATCTCCGAAATATGAAGTAATTAACATTTAACCTCGTGCCTCACAAATATATTTTACTACAGCTTCAGCCCTAGGCTGGACTCTCTTCTGCTGGGGCCTATCATTTGAATCATGTGGCAATATCTCAGAATTTTTGACTACAGGGCAGACAGTATGGTGAATACGATGATGCATAGTTGAATGTTTGCATGCATAGGTAAGCCTTCTAGCATACAGCTCCTAGGGTCCAAGACAGCTCCGCTGTGACTTTGCAGGCTATCAAGATAATGTGATATAAATACTTTTGGTCATATCTAGTTATAAAAAAAATTGAATTTATAAAACCATAATTGTACTATCCTATCAGTTTCTTTTTGTGCATCACACTCACTAATGTGATAAGCATTTCTATCTATCTCTGGAATTTTACTGATTGTTTTCCTTTAACAATAGCAATTGTGTGGATTTCAGTCACAGATAATTTGCATTTGATTTTTTCAATGTGCATTCTTCAGAGTCCCAGGGCAATAGTGGGATGCAAAGTCTTGTTAGACTATTGGCTTTATTATCCAGCCCATGATTCACAGGAAAATGTTGTAATGACCTCTTGCACCAGCAACTAATTCTTTTAAAAGATGAAAGTTATTTCTTCTCCTGGCACAGATATCAGAATCTGCCTTCAAAGAATGATATGGCATTAATAGTACAAGCTGCCCAACACTTCTAAAGGAGTAAAAATGGCAAGATCATTTTTTTTCAAGTGTGTACACAAGCCAGCTGTTTCTTTTTTTTTTTATCCTGTGCTTCAGAGGCAGAACTGTTTCCTCCTGCTACTCAGACACAGCACATGTTAGCAATAAGTGAATCATATTTAAGATGGACAAGAAAAACAACTCTGACCAGAAGATTGACCCAACTCAAAATTAACCTCTAAAACTTGGATTCATGGAGACAACCTTTCACAACTATGCTGGCTGCTCTTAGGACAAAAGTGCACAGGTTCGTATTCCAATCTGAAGTGTGTACCCCAAATGACCACCTAGATAAAGAGGTCCAGTTTTTGCTGCCATGAGCATTCACGGCACTTACCTCTTTTCTGAGCTGTACTACTGAGATTGCTCATCCTGGCTGCTTTTGATAACTACCTGCTCCAGAACATCACTTTTCTTGTGTTTGACCTTTTTCAAATTTCTGGTCAAAATTTATTGATGATCTGCTTAAGTTCATTGGGTGATGTTGTCCCTTAGCTTAAATGAGTTTTCTACTTCCCTAGCATTTTTACTTCATCAGGATAAACAGCAGTAATTTCGTCTTAGTAGGCCTAGTGAATCACTCTCTTCTACAGATTTTCTGATTGTCGTGCTACTGGTTTACAGCTGTATTTTCTTTTGGATGAATTTACTCATGGTTCAGGTGTCTCTCATCTCCAGTGAAGAGCTTACCAGTGTTTTGTACTTTCCCATTTCTGTGGAAAATGTAGCCTGATCTATCACATTTGTCCTTTCACAGTGATACATCACTGGTGGAGTCACAATTCTGTAAGGCAACAGCATCTTCCCTCTTCTCAGTTTGTTTTGATTCATCAGTTTTCATCCACACCTTTTATTCAGTATTATTGTTGCATTTTTATGCCACTAGCTTTAATTAAATATTTAGCACCCATGTTTGTGCAGTTTCACTCGTAACTTTCCTCCATGCCAATAGTTTCACTGTCAGCAAATGCTATTCTCACTTTTCCCTGAGCCAGTTATTAATCTGCTTTACAATTTTTCCACTAGTTACTATCCTTGCTATTTTAATAAATGGTAGGGATAATAAATACATGTTGTGCATGTTAGACCAGATCCAATGTGCTAAGCATATTCTGGATTAAAGCAACCCCTTTGCTTGGGTAACTGCTATCTTAATAAAAAAAGAAGTGGCTTATCTAAGATACCTTCAGTGAATGCATGCTGCATTTTTCTTCCTTTTTCCTATTTATGTCTGTTTCTAATTACCTCCTCCAAAACCTGTTCATAGCTCTTGGATATTATTGAACGCAAGTTAATGTGTATCTCTTCTCTCCTTTTTATGTACAGGTATTACAGGTCCTGGCTATTCTTCAGCTACCTCAGTTTGACATCTTTTAAAGCAAAAGGGAGAACAAAACAAACCAAACAAACAAAACCCAAAAAAACAATGCTCTAACCCTTTTTATGGGACCTGTGGTTTCAAGTGGAAAATCTGTCAGCATTCTGGGAAAGAAAAGGCCTGACTCTTCTGATTTGAATGTATTGGCTGTAAATTGTTGACACTGTGCTTCTATACGACATGTAATGACTCATCATCTCGTTACCCACTTATCCTCCATTCTGCATTCAAAATTACTTTCTTGAAAATAGAGGCAGAATATTGATCTAGCCTTAGAATTTGAGTGAATTCATTTTTATCTTCAACTCACCCCTTCTACTTGGTAAACTAACTTCTATTCTTTTTATGTTGGAGGTTTTTTTCCCAGTGTATGCCTACTGAAACATTTGTTATTTCTATTGATTTGCTTCATAAGTTCTGACTCCACATCTAGTAATGTTTGTGTTGTTCCCATGCTTGATGACCAAAAACATGAAGCTCTCCCTAGTGATTAGTCCCTTTGCCAATCTTTGTAACTATGTCCTTATTTCTACTATCTCAACCCTTTTCTCTTCTTGGATGTAAGTATGTTTGATCCTGTATTATCTTCATATGAGGATGTGGCAATATCACTGATCCCTGGCCTCAGGGTGTACTATCTCGGCCTTGGTTAAATTCCAATTGAGTTTTCAGTCCAGGTGAATTATGTGATTTTCTAGATTTGCCTTTTTGAAATCATAAACTTGATTTGCAGATCTCTTATTTTATAAACTTGTGATAGCTCTATTCAGGACTATTTTTACGATCGGATTTTCTCTAAAGTCCATGCTACCTTTTAAAATTGTGTCTAAAATAGCATTATCTTAATCTAAAACATTGTTGCCTTAGTGAATGCCCAAAGATAACTTTCTGTTACTTTCAAGTGTTTCTGAGCATTATATTACTTGCATTCACTCTCTGCTCTAAATAGAGGAAGCTAACATCTTCTAATAACAGAATTTTAGTTATTGTTTCTGAAGTTCATCTGTTTATAGGGAAAGTTTGTAATAGACCCTTAGCTATATTGTCTTAGAAGTTTAATGCATTTCTGACCTAGCGTAAGGGATCCATGCTTTTCTGATTTCTTTCTGCCAGAATGCCTCAGTGTGTCAAAATAAAATTGCTAAAACCTTTCTGTATCTGAAGACTTAATTAGCTGATCATATGGGGAGAAGTAAGGAAAAGTGACAACCTTTCTTCATAAATCACGTATTCTTTACCTTCAATAATTGTCAGACCTCTTCTTTATGACAATGCCATTATTTTTTAAGTGTGATGTTGAAAACTACATATTCCAACACAGGCTTTACCAATTCAGAATAAAATGGAAGGATTACTGTATGAAACTAATAAGCTTCCTGTTTACCTGTCGCAGGGTTTGGTTGTGTTGTGTTGTTTTGGTTTTGGGGTTGTTCTGTTTTGTTCTGTTAGGTAATCTGCCCTAATCCCAGGTCATCTTCAGCAAAGTTGCTTCCTGACCAGTTTCCCATTCTGTTTTGTTCACTTGCTTATCCTTGTCCAAACACAAACCTCTGTGCTTGTCATTTGAAGGAACTTTTGCACTGTATCTTGAAGCTTCTTATTTTCCGGATTGCTTCTTAGCGTTACTTGTGTCTTTCTGCATTTGAAGTCCTTGCCAGAGTGGTCCCGTTTCCAAATTAAGAGCACTGACCCACAGTGCCTTGCACAACCCTCCCCCTTTCCTGTCTGTTTAGAAAACAAATAACTGATAACTCCTTTAAGTGATTTTTTTTTTTTTTTTTAAATATACAATTTTGAACCTGCCATGCAGCCCTTCTTCCTAATATGAATGTGACTCAGGACACCACCATGTCTTCCTAACATCAAGGCACAAAGTTTACATCTCTCTTAGTCCCAAGGCTTGTTACCCTGTCTGAGAGGGAAATTAGATGGGGTTGATACAGTCTGCACCGTACTGATCCAAGGAGAACCTGCAGAGAGGTCGCTAATGAATGCAGGAGCCAGGAGAACTTCAGATGAGGCCATAGCTCCTCTGCTTGAACACAGGCTAATTTATAGCCTCTCTGCTGTGCTGGAGTACTAAAATTGCATGCTTTTAAAGTTAATGGCAAAGCAAAACAGTTTACCCTGTAGTACTCAATTCTGATGCAAGTGAAGAAAATCTTAAAAAGATAATGTTTTCATTCTGTTTTTGAAAAATAAGTTAATATTTCATGACCTTCCTTCTCTTTGGAACTGAATTTAGCCTACTGGAGTCCTTACGAGACCAAAGCAGTATAGTATGAGGCTTCCTAAGGATCCTCAGTAAATCCATGAAAGGGAAAAACTCAAGATCCTTACATTTACAGAGCTGATGGGTTTGCCTTTGGCTAGGATCAAAGGCCCACACTGTAAGCAGTCAGTAAATGGCAAACACATCTTTGTGCATTGCTCCGTAACTGTGAATCTGGCATTTCCAATGCTTCATAGCAGCACTCATCGAAGTAGTGCTAATGAGAGAATTAAATCCATGTGATTAGAAGCAAAGTATGAATGATGTAATAAAATGCTGGAGAGCATCTGATGATCTGAAGATGGGGGTGGGCTAGGGAAGGAAACAGCCACATCTTGTGCTCTGGATGGGAGACTTGCCACGATCTCTGGCTACCTCTGCTTTTTTTGCTCTTACACATGCTCAGCACTGAGTTTTCTCTCTGGTTGTGAAAAATTCAGAGTTGAGGAATGGGGAAGATGTCCGGGTGCTCTGCTTTGGTGAGTTGTGCCTCCTGCCTTCATGACCTTATTGCGCCCAGTGCCTCTGCCCACATATGCATATATGATAACCCTGACCCAGCAGGTCTTTTCTCCTGATCCCAGTATGAAGTCTCAACATTGAATGAGATAAAGTCTGGTTTCAGGGCTTTTGTGCCCACTGCTGCCTTGATGTTGTTAAAGTTGCATTTTGTCTACTGGTTTTCTGTTCTGTTATGGAGAAAACTGACTTTCTGCAGTCACTTATATTGGTATGGTGTCTGGCACTGCGTGCCGTCTTATAGCCATTTTGTGATGACGGATATGACTGTTCATTTAATGAGTTAGTGCAGAAGTCAGCAAATTTGGGAAACTACACAAGAGAGAATACCCAGATCAGTCAGAAAAGTCCTGAGGTCTTCCCTGCAAAATATCTTGTTTCTACAGAAAATGCCCTTTTTTTTTTTTTTTCTTTTTTTTTCCCCAAGCTGAAAAAGCAGGGAGAAAGTTTGAGAAAATGTAGTGCAGACTAATTCTCTGTTGTACTTAGAACTGTCGTTTAACTTGGGTGAAAATTTCTAATTACTAAGACACCATAATCTAAGAAGTTTCCTATTAGCTAAGCACACATGAACCTAAAGTAGAGCTCTGCCACAGGCTGCCTGTGGTGTGGTTTGATCTGCTATTGTAGAAGCTTAATGCTTGCTAAGGTTTTTGGCTTCTTTAACTGCTCACTGCATGTTGGGGGTAGCTATTTTCTGTGCTGCATATAAGGAAAAAGAACTTGTTTACTTTGTGCCTCTTCTCCAGGTGTAACTTTCATACTGTGGTAGCTGTGCTTCTAGAAACAAAAAATTATCACTTAAACATCTGAATAAGTAATGGTATTAGGCATTCTCACCCCAGGCTGTCCACTTACATGAATTACCAACTTACGAAAAACATTTTTCTGGATATTTTTTCTCAAGGCTAGTATTTTGGCTAAATTTGAATAATTTCTCTAAATTTATTTTGTGTTCTACTGAAGCAAAATTAAATTAATACCATTTGATAATTACTACAAAGCCAGAAAACTTTGATTCATTTTAATTAATGGCTGGTGGCTAACCAATATGTAATTCCCGAGAGACTGATCCTTTTTCCTGTACACAGTGGTTGTGAAAGAAAAGGAAAATGTATTGAGTGACAAAGAGAGTTTGAAATAATTAAAAGAGGATGAACAAAGCACCAATTCTAGGAAATACGGGCAGAGTCTGGTTTTTCTTTTTCTTTTTTCATTACTCATTCTTTTTATTTTTAACTCAAATTAGGGACTGACTTATTCTGTACAAAATCTAGTATTGTGGCCTGGGCTCTCTTGTTGCAACATGGATAAATATGAAAATACTAATGAGATCTCTCAGTAAAAATACTTGGTATTCCAGTGTTCCAGTTACAAAGTGTGAACATCAATGATGGATGGTTTTCAGTTAGGCCACTGATTTTTATTTTTTTACTTTTTTTTTTTTTTTGCCACTGGATTCCTTTAAATTGTTGCCTTTGGGATAAATTGAGTATTGCAAAACTACTTTCTGTAGAATGAAGCTGAAATGAAGTTGGAATAAAAATGAAATTGGACTCTAGATATTAATTACAGTGCTGGAATGCTGTTGCAGATTGGATTTCCTTAAAAATGGAGTGTGTTTATAACTGCACGTATTACACATATATAGATGTTAGAGCCAAAACCCAGCTCTTCAGAGAGAGGTTTTTCTATTTTTCAGTAACCCATGCGTGGTCCAGACTTTGTTGTCTTCACTTATGGTAACTCTTGCGCTCCCCAGCTCATAATGGGTCTATTAATTAGTGGACGCAGTTCCTGCCCCTGCCTTATAACTTGTCACAAAGGGACTAATGAAGCTTTAGTTAACTTCTCCTGCCACCTCGTGGACAACTTTATAAATAGAATGGGAAAAGCTACAGTCATAAACCCTGAGGAAGTACAGCGCTCACACGTATCAGCCATTGACTTGTGAAGTTATCTTAGCCTCCCTGCTAGCAACTTTTCAACATATACTAAAAAGTAGCATGCCATAAACTTCTTCCCCAGGAAGCGTCTCTCAAACCCCAGAATTAAATAGCAAAACGTTAAATGAATTGTTTTTACTCCTGTGAAAGTAAAATCCCTCAGCACAAAGCTTTTGAGTCCTAAATGGCCAGATTATCTAGCTGACATAGTGCTGCCTTTCACTGACACCAGAGTAAGAGAACAGTAACATAGATCTTGAATAGCTTTTGTAATAAAAATCTTAATTTTGTGGATGCTTAGATTTTGAAACACATCATGGGACATCCTTGTCCTAGCATTAAGCATAGCTGTTTTTCATGGCTAGGTTTTATGGTAAATTGCCCTAAAGTAAACAGAAAATGTTGCAGATGGGTCAATGGTGGTATGGATTTAATGACAGTCATTACAGACCTAGTCTTGCAGTTTGTGGCACTCCCGTGCACTTAGATGCAGAGATGCTTTCTGTTCTAAATCTGACCACCATGTTTGAATGCTGGTTCCTGAAGAGGCATTCAAGAAGAATGTTTGTTGTACTCTGCCTGTGGTAAAAAGCAACTTAATCTCCCTCCTAAGCATCCTGAGTGGCTGTAAACACTTCTGCCGACATTATTTGCAACCGACATCATCAGAGATGCTCTGTGTTCTCAAGTCACAACAGTAAATAAATAAGCACTATACCACATGCCTTCTGAGTGCATTGATCTTATTGTTGTTTTGAATCTACTCTAATGGATTTACCTCCCTAGATTACTATATATATTTTAAAACCTGAAATTCCTTAGCACAATAGTTTAATTTGATTGAATTCTCTTGGTGTGTGTCCCTAGTGCTATTATATTCCAGAAAGACAATGTATTGGTTCATACCTGCCAAAGGGTTTTCATATTCACCAGTATGTTGCTGTGTAGTTTAAAAATCATACTTTCTAGTACTTGCCTTCCACTAGCTAGTGAAACGATAACAGTGGCTTTCTTATCATCTTCTAGAATATTTCCCTGGTATGGATATTCTCCATTTCGATTGGTTATGGCATTGCCTTTTGTGAAAGACTCAATTAACAGAAACTTTGAGATGGAAACACTCAAAGGAACCAATATGATTGTGTTTTATCTCCTGTATAACTCAGGCCATAGCATCTTACCTTGTAATTCCTTTATCAAGCTTGTAACTTATATTTGAACTGTACTCTATCTCAGAGAAAAATAGCCAGACATGAGTGCATAGCTTTCCTTGGTCCAGTGATTGATTAGCTTTGCTTCAGAGTTACTGATAGAGGAGTTAACTCACTTTTTGGCCAATATATCCACTGCTGATGTGGAAATGGAACAGTAGAAACTGAGGTACATAGAAATGGTAGATCTACTTTGTAAAATTGCTGCTCTTGGAGGAATTAAGTACTATGTCAACTCAGATTAAACTTGGTAGAGTTCAATGCTAAAGAAAAGTTAGAGCTTATCTTTATGTGATATTGCCAAAGTGAAATGTTACAACTCTTCTCAAAGATTTTTAAAGAGCTAGAAAAAAACCATGTTGGATTTTTTAATTACCCTAAAATTTTAATTTCTCTTTCAGTAAGCAGAGGAGGGAAATAACCTGTTTTTCATCTATTCCTCCTTAGGGATGTGAGTTCACATTTTTCCAGTTTCCGTAGCATGTAACGGTTGTACATATGGAACAACAGTCACCTGTATGATCAGCCAACTGGGAGGTATTTTGCAGTTTCAGAAATGCTACTTCAGGTAACATTCCACTTCTTGTGCCTCAATGGATCAGTTAACAAGCGTTGGTGTTCAAGGACTCTCTTAAAAGAGAGAGTTTGGCCTGTAGTTTTATAGCTCACATAATGAAAATACACTTGGTGAAACACATGTGAGGAGATGTGCTAAACAGAAACTACCCTCCTTATAAAGCACTTCTAAAAGAACAACAATTTGGAAGCACAAAATGGAAGTATCGAGTCTGTTTTTCTCATCAGGGGACAGAGATGGGTAGTGTGGCAGAAAAATGCCATAGAAAAACTACTAGCTGTCACAAAATCAGAAAGGAGTCTGACTGAGCTGAAAATCAATCTCAGATCTTGATTTCTGGCATCATGGCTCAGCATCAGAATCTTCCCATCTGTCACAAGAGAGCTCAAATACAGTATTATGGCACATACCTTGCCACAATATTCTTTTATGAGCTTTTCTTCTTCCTAAAGTTAGCATTTGTGTGAACCAAGCCTTGACAGAGACAAGACAAAGGTCCTTTTCTGGCTTGATAGGGCTTTTAGCTTGCAAGTACACTGCTGAGAAATCTTCAATTCTGTAATTCAAACTTTGAATTGTAGATTCAAATCTATAATTCTCTCTATACTGAGTTTAAGAGTTTAATATCATTGTAAGGCATTAATAACAAATGAACCTGAAGACTTAACAGTATGTTAGAACTGAGCATGTTCTTAGGAGCCCTTCTTAGACAGTGGAGTTACGGGGCCAGAACTGCACCCGAGGGGCTGAGAGATACCTTGAATTCTTTGCAGTTCTTATTAAAGATTATTTTTTTTTTTCCCTCTGTAAGATATAATAATTGTATTTCTGTAAGAAACTGGTATTACATTGCACAGAAGAATTCTTTTTGGTTTATGTTCTGTTTATGTTAAGTCTTTTGTAGCAGTAACACAGAAATAAATAGACCAGATATTTGAAACATGCGAGGCTACTGGACATTTTTGGGTGACAAAAACTTGGGGCAAGAAGGAAATAAACTAAAGAGCTCTCAGTCTGAGAGTCGTTAAAATTTTTATTGAGTGAAAGTTGCTTTTCTCTTTGGTAAAAATCATTTTTTGCTGGCTCCCTGCCAATCTGCAGAGACATGGTATGAAAATGGCACACATCACTCTGAGTCTGCAGTCTGAATATCTGAAAACTTCATGCTCAAAACTTAAGTTATTGAGCTGCATTTAAGGAATCCAGATTTGAAAACTGATTCCAGTTTCCACTGAGGCTGGCATCCTTACTTGCTTCCATCTTCCAGAATTTAATTTTTCTCACCTCAGATGAAATGTATTGCTTTGGAGGTTTACATCCCAAAAGCCTACAGGTGCAGTGCTCAATTCTCGTGAGAGAGCACATGCACTCTTTTAGCATGTGGCATAATGCCATAGTGTTTGTGGCATTATTCGGTCACTACATAAAATTTATATTAGCCAGTAAAGAGGGAAATAGAGAATATGTTATGTGTAGTCAAATATTTCAAATATTTTATTGGACAGGTTTAGAAGCCTTGTCTCCTAGCAAGAGGCACTTGAAATTAATGTTATGAGAAGTGAGATTTGCAGCTCCTCATTGATATTGAAAGCATAAAACCCAAGATGTATTTCTTTAAAAACACTCTGATATGTGAATTGAAAAAAGCTGTACATGTTCAAATGAGACAGCATTCCAGATTAGGTCTTACCTTGTGAATACTAGGTTGCTATCTACAGTTGCTTAAGGCAATTTTTAAAGAAAAATTACTGCAGATATCCATTTAAATATGTGACTGGTATTGTCCACATCTGCTTCCTTCTTGTGTTTTGCAAACACATTTGTAACGTTCTGTGCGCATCACTGGGAAGAAAATACATGGAAATCTTTCCATAGTTCAGCAAACAGTATATTTGCACATTTCCTCTGCTAATATGATATGTTGTATTGGTTACGAGAGCATATAGCTTTGTTTAGAAGAATTTCAAAAAGAGTTTGTGTATGGATTAGTGCTGTCAGTCAGTTATAGGGTATTTTTGCTAACACAGCTAAACCAGTGTAATGTCAAAGGGTTATTTAATTACACCAGTCTAGAAATGTCATATATCACTATTGTTACTGCTTTCCTGTAGGGGACAAAGATGTATTGATAGAGAGATATGTTCATCTCAGGATAACAACATTACAGGGTCTGTATTGCTTTAGTGTAGTTAAAATTATATACATTTTATGTGAGAATAACTCTAAGATATCTTGGCTGTCAAAGCCCTCTGGATGCATGTGACATATACAAATCTTTTACGTTCCTTAGTACACCTTCGCCTAAAGTTCATTAGAAGAGCAGCTACAATGAAGCTGAACCTTTTCTTCACGAAAAGGATCAGTGGATGGGAAAGAGAAAAAGCATCTCATCTGAAAGGAAAGAAGAGTCCAAGCTCAAACCATGTGAAACCTTTCCTCCCTCTGTATTAGTAAGCGTACAAGCTACTGTTGAGGAGGTGGCTTGAAAAAAGGCCCTTTTGCCTTAGGAAGCTTTTAGGGAAGTGCACATACAGGTGCACAAATACTCCCCGTGCAAGAGACTCCTCTGATACATATAGAAGGAAGAGACCCATGAAAGCCAAAAATAGTTTGTTTCTATTGTCCTTAATGTACTGGGTATATTTTACTACTACTTTTCCAGAAGTGATCCAGATCAGGTGTTGCCAACCATAATTTATCTGGGTACCACTGAAGTGGTTAGGTACCTGCTGCAGCCCCTGGATCAGCTTAGTTACAGCCACATCTAGGAGAGTGAGACGAGGCTTTCTCCACTTTTCCCTCCCCTGCCATTGGGTTCATCTCCCTGCCCTTGCCAGCTGTGCCAAGGCAACAGCCCTCACTCGTCCTGGCAGAAGACCGGCAAAGGTAGCTTCTAATCCTAGCTATAAACGTATGCCTCCGGCGGACGTTTCTGAGGGAAATAAAAAGAGTGGTGTTGAATGAGAGGCAGTAAAAATAGTTAGGTTTGGCTTTGAAATGCTGCTCTAGCCTGGTGTGTGGTGAAATGCTGCTCTTCAGCCATGGGGCCCACGGCTGCTGTCCCCAAGGTGCGCATCCAGGCCCTTGGGGGCCGCAGCCATACAGGCTGCTGAGCTCTCCATGTCCTGAGGATGTGGCAGTGTGGGTGGAGAAGGAAAGGCCTGGAAGGGGTTAACTGCTTTTAAGATGGACCCCTGGGCCCTGTCCTGGCCCAGAGGCTGCCTTCCCAGCCAGGGCCTGCGGTGGCACGGGGGAATGGCTGGGCAGCTCTGGCCTGACCTGGCTCACCACTGCAGCCTCTGCCTGTGCTCTGATGGTCATTTGGTCAATTCTTTTTGTATAATAACTTATCTTTCAATAAAAGTGTAGGGTTTTTTTTCCTAGGTTCTGTAAACATACGAAAAAGTGGGGCTTGATTTACCATGGATGGCAAAAGAGCAAAATCCACTTTTGTTCGGTTTTCGTCATTTGCTTAAATGTTTCTAAGTCTACTTGCTGCAAATTTAAAGTGTAATATGCTTCCGACTTCCTTCTTTCCCCCCTCCCCCCCCCCTTAAGGGCAAAAAGAGTTTCTCTCTATTGTCACTAATAATAACATCTATAATAGAAATTATCAAGTTGTTGAGCGCACAGCCCCTAGCTTCATTTATTCTTTCATCCCTGCCTGAGCAATACAAATATCCTGCCTTTTCAGTACTGTTTAATGAAAAATAATCTCAGTGTACTATGGATAGAGCCAAGAAATAAAAGTTACAGGACCCAGAAGAGGGAGGGAAGGATAGATAAATGCAGAGGAGCAGGAAAAGGAAGAGAAGAGCCAGAGGATAACAGCCACCTACATCCAACTCCTGTCTTTCTCCTTGATGGCCAGATAAAGCAATGCAGCAGGCAGAAGCAAAGAGGCAGCAACACCGTGCCCCTTTAGCAGCTGCACCTTAAATAGCCAAACGCTTTTGCACAGATCCTGTGCTTCATTTTTTGTTTATGGGGTGATCCAGCAACTACTTTCTCTTTCATCGTTGACTCCAGCACAGACCCTCCTAGCGGGGAAGCCTTTTTCTCCTCTGTGCATTTCCAAATGATGGGTCTACCACTCCCTTTCAAGCCTTTCACCTGCAGTGTAGTTATCCTCACTGTTGCCGCCTCCTTTTGAGGCAGGTTGACTTTATGCCTACATTTTGGAAGTCCCCTTAAAGTACGTGCCTCTCTTTCTGGGGCATTGCATAGTGACCAGCAGAGAGAGAGGGCAGATTGCTTTGTCCTTTTAAGTGTGGGGATGGTTAGGGATCCCCCATTTGAATGGGTTGTAGCATAGATGCATTGATTGCCAACCGAAATGATCTTGGAAACATCCTTTCTGTTTAGCGAACTCGTAAGTCAGTACATGCAGCTTCATTTTATTCATGTTTATGCCTCATAGAATCAAATGGAGAGAGACAGATTTTCTAATTAAAAGAGAGACAGTATATTTATCTGTTGCCAGAATCTTAGATAAATGTGTTCTGGATGCAGTTAGTGTCTTATATCAGCAGAATTTCATGAATCCCAGTTTTCATTAGCTATCTTGAGTGAGGATGGATTATTGCACATTTCCTGTAAGCAGCTTAATTTTATTGCTATATGACATTTCTTACTTAGCATAAAAAGTGAATAACTGAACAGCATTAAAAAAGCTGAGAGCTCTCATCGGTAGCTGCGGGGGAGTATTTTCGATCCTAACATGACAAAGATGCCATGTATATGAAATCATGTGTAAACTTTCAGATTTTTTTCCATAAAGCAAACTTTCTTCTAACCACTAGCTTCAAGAGCCACTATACTTCATTAAGGGAAAAAAATCCTAAAGGCATAGTGATTTCAGAGACAGACAATGCACAACTTCTCTACTAATATAATGAGCCATTTACAAAAAAGAAATCATCAACAGCTTGCTGTTCTGCAGCAAAAGGAGGCATAACATAACCTTTGTGGTATTGATTTGCTGTTCTGGATCAGCCTAGAAGGGAAAATAATTCCTGTTAAAGCTGTTAAAATATCTGTCCCTATCTTTAAAAGTTGATCTAAGATTACATACGTCCCAGAAGTTTTCTAACTTGTAGCTAAACACTAAGCAAATAATTTATTTTGTGTGAAGTGTAATTATTAGCTAAAGAAAAACATCTGTAAATAATTTCATCTGTTGAAATAGTTTTAGATGTGACCAAATAATTTAGGATGAGTAATGACTAATTTTGGCTTTTACTTTTCTGCTTGTGGAATGCAAAGGGCCAGATCACAGCTTAATTTAATTTTGTTATTAGCAACATCTGATGAAGTTAAAGAATTATTTTAACTCCCTTGAGTTTGCTGATTTTTTTAAAGATAATTCAGGGGAAGGGTCACTCTGTGTGTTATCTGTAGATATCTCCTATTTGTTGCTATCAGAAACTGTACGCTGAGCAGGTGGATCTTTGATCTGGCCTGGTATGACTGTTCTTCTGTTCTTGTATGGTTGTGAACACTGTGCGTTATACAGTGATTAGATAAACGTGCCAGTATTTCTGATTCAAATACTCATGCATAAGCTTTTACAGGTTTGTCTGCAGGAATTCTTCTGCATGGGACATTGAAAGTTGTGTTTTGTGAATTCTAGTAGCAAAATTAAATCCAGAGATATTTATTTTTTTTTGCTTTAAACTTCCTTTCTTTTAGTAGGCAGCTCCATAGATCCAGTACACACAGCAGAAGAATTACAGTTCTTAAGCAGGCTTTAACTGTAAGGCACCACTTTCCCTTCTATTTCTAAACATTCTGGCAAAAAAAAAAAAAAAAAAAGAAAGGATGTGACAGTTTACGCTTATGTCAGTATGGTAATCCTCATGTCAAGTGAGCTGGATCTGTGGATTTTCACACTCAAAGAAAATCCATTTTCAGATGAGGTAAATTTTTTTGCTCTCCTTTTTAGGGAGTGTCTGTGAAGCTATTAAATAAAGTGTCCAATAGCAACATCAGCAGGGAGAAAAGATGAATAAGAAATGTTTGTCTTTAAAATATCTCAGTTCTTGGAAGAGCAGAATATGGAGATTCCACCTTTTAATGAGCAATCCCTTATACCCATGTTGATTTTACTGATGTTAATAAAGCTCTGTTTTGCATTAAAAAAAAAAAATCCTTTTGCAGTATCCTTTTCCAAGGAATCTGTTTTAGAGCTGACTATTTCTGTAGAAAAAGGAGGAAGGAAAAAGAGTTATTGGTGGCTTTTGGACCAGACCTGCTGTTCAGATAGTATCACATTCACAAAGTCTAATTTGAACTGATGTTGTCTGGTTAGGGGTGTGAAGAAATGCTCCTTCTTCTGTTAGTCTCTTTTTTTTTTCTTTTTTTTTTCTTTTTCTCTTCTCTCTCTCTGTGTCAGGCAAGTCCTCCAAGGGCCATACCTTAACACATTACCCCACTTACTCTCACAGCCCCATTACTGGGGGCATGTGGAGTAAGTCACTTTGCCGTATGCAACCATACAGATGAACATGTAATGAAATTCCTCGACTGTAATTCACAACTGAAGAAGGTTAAAAGATATTGGATTGGAGTGTCCTTGGAGGCTATATGTTGCAAGCAGTGTGTCAAGAATGACTACCACAATCTGTAGTCCTTTGCCGGCATAGGCAATCTCTTACTGACTTAAATTAGCACTGAATTAAAGGCTGTAATTGTAGCGGTGATAAACAACAAGAACACTCAAATTACAGGGTGACTTCTTAAAAAAAACTTTTTTTTTGGAGCCAATGAAAGGGAATTAGTGTGCCTGTTGCAGTTACCTTGGTCTGTGACTTGTGTACCTGAGAAAGTAATTTAGACAGTCAAAATATGCAAAAGAAATGCCTGAGTTACACTCTTAGTTTTGGCGCTGACCCCGGACCTGTCACGTTGGCCCAGATCCAGTGAGTGTGAGAGTAGTTATGCTGAACATCGCTACACTTAAATTTTAGGCAGCTGCTTCCAGGAGTGGAATTCACAAACCTCAGCTGGGTGCAGAAACTGCCTGGGCAGTACGTGGGGGGAGGTACATATCCCAAAAGCTAACTGGGGGACACTTCAGACAGCCCATGGGAGATGCAGGAGGGTCCAACGGGGTAGTTTGCAACTACAGAAAACGTGGCCCTTGTGTAATATCTGCTTTTGGATTTGTTTTCATTGGAGTCCCAGGATGCACTGCCCAAACAGCATCTCAGGCAGGTGGCCTGTGGGGTCTAATGCTGGGGAATTCTGTGGTTTGGTTTCTAATGTCAAGGAGGTTAAGATCTCCTGCTGCGTGATGTGTATGAAGTTACCGCCAGGCAGAGAATAGAACCTCTCCTCAGGGAAGTGCCTTTAGCACCTGGCTACCACGTAGTACTCCTGGCTATCCACTCAGCGAATATTTCAGCTCCTCAAAGAACCAGCACATCAGGAGGAAGCCCTTCTTTAGGGAGGCAGCTGGCACAGCTGTGAACATGCCTCAGGCTGAGGATGGCAGAGAACTCAGGATTGCAAGAGGTGAGGCCTCCAGCGCTTCTGAACATTTCTTTTTAACAGGGAGATGCCTGTATCTGCCATGTAGTTGTGTTTTAGGTGGTCTCAGCAAGTTGTAGCCCAAAAGGAGTAGATTTGCAGAGCAAAACAGTTGGTGCAGAGGAGCCAGCAGTCACACAGCAGGTGTTCAAGTGGTTTTCCTTTGGGCTAACACTAGTCTGGGCCTGTGTGCAGAGAGCTCATTAGCAGCTGGAGAGCACCAGATGCACACCTGGCCCTCATCTTTTGGGACAAACTCACCTAAAGACCATCATGTGTTTGTGTGTGCGTGCACGTGTGCTGTGACCAGTCCACAATGTGAACTAAAGTATCATAAGTGGGGGTCATTTCAAAGGTCATTCCTGTCTGGACTGAAACATTGATGGTGACACAGCTAGAAGCAAAGTGTGCCCATCAGACAGTATTCCCTAGGTAGGAGATAAGATGGCTGCATGGCTCCACCAGTGCATGAAGATGCTGATAGTATCCTAGGTCCTTGAGCATTTAAACTGCACGTCTGGATTTCACACTCAAATTGCTTGGCATAAGTGGCATCTTCAGAGCTTCCCTAGGACCTAGTATTTGCCTTCTTCATGCTTTGGTTCACTTATAAAGTGTACATACAACGATATTCTCTTCTCTGTTCTCTTCTCTAGGATTCCAGGAGCTGTCTGGGAGGGATATCAAGATTATATAGAAGAACATTTTTTTTATTCCCCTCCGTTGTCGCCCCCCGTTGTCCCCCCCCCCCCCCCAAAAAAAAAAATACTAGTCTTAGAGTTGTTATGCTTTTGTTAAGGTTCAATATAGGAGATGAGCATCCTTCCAGCAAGAAAATCCAAACCACTGGTGTAACCAAACAGTTTTCAACTGTGCAGTTTCTCTTGTGGCAGATAGCCAGTAAGTGATGACAGTGTGTTGGCATGGTACTACTGGCTCTGGCCTTTTCCCAGACCTGACTGCATGCTGGGAATCCTGTTTCTTTGCTGAGAACTCAACAATTAGGAGGGCATATCCTGCTTCACTCCAATAGCTCAAAAAAGGATGAAGGAACACTGCCAATATTTCTTCCATCACAGATTCCCTCTCCTGCATTGCAAACCAAAGGTTTAAATCTAATTCCTACACAGCTAAAACAGAAAAATCTTAAACCAGCAATTCAGGAAAGTAGGAGACCAGGAACTCCATTTTCTTGTTATTGCAGAGGGCACTGAAGGCAATTGCTCTGTGCTGTACTGTCTATAAACGTAGGAAGAGGAATCCCTCTATTTCCTCATCCCCAGGTCTCCTGCAGTACATTCCTCCCTGTGCTTAGCTACCTGAGTGGGATTTAAACTCTATGACTTTATCAAGCCAAACTCTTCACTTCCACGGTGCAAGGCTTCCTCTACCCAGACACATACTAAAGCTGCAGCACCATGCCCCATCTGTTGCCCTCACCTGCAGTAGCCGCTGTTTACCAGCCCTGTGCTCCCTTGCTCCTGATTCAGTGTCTGGATTAGCAAGTGTGGGGTCAACGTTGGCTAGCTGAGATGCTGACCCCATGGCTCAAGTAGCCTCCTCATAGATAGCTAGCTACCTAGGAACTGTCCAGATGGACGCATGCAGCTGAGCTGTGAAGGTAAGTGCTTGAAGACAAATACCTCTCATAACAGCAATAGCTGTCATTTAAGTAAGCATCTCCAAGCAGTCAGGATTAAGACTGTCACTATTAATTCCTGTCACTCTGATATCATGTATGCACCAGTCTGTCCATCACACATTAAATAAACACAGCTAAGGTAGAGTTGTGTGACACCTCTAAAGCAGTGAATTTAAATAAATACAAGGGTTGATGAAAAGACAAAGGAAAAAATTTGCAACAGTTTCAAAGTCTGAGTTATCATTCCCTTAAAGTAGACCCAGTCCTCCGTTATAATTTAAGCAATTGTTTAATTTAAGTATTTTAAGTTGGCCCTCCTTAAATTCCCTTCAGCTGCCCTAACTCAGAATCCAAGAGGTAATTGCGTCACTCATATGAGGAAGATGCAACTGCAGGTACTTTATCCTATGAACACAAGTGCAGGTACCTCCTCCCCTCATGTTCATTCTGGCTCTGATACGGTAAAAAGCTTGGCACAAGGATTGTGCATTTTGATAGGGTGGATGTCAGTATCTTTCTCAGAAGCTGACATGCGCACTGTTCTGTGGATTATTGCTCATGAGCTGCTGCAAAACTCAGTTGGTCTGCACTCTGAGCAAATAATTCCTTTTATTTGGCAGACTTTAAAAAAGAGAAAGGGAAAGAGAGAGAGGGGGAAATAGAGGCCATCAGACTGTTCCCAAACAAGAACATCCAGAATGGTAACGAAAAATGTTGCTGCTGTGTTACACAACCATTAGAATCGCTTACCATCAAAGGTCAAAAGCATTAACCACATGTGGGCAACATTTATAAATAGACTCTCTATGGAGCTTTACCTAAAGTGGAATGGATAAAACACTTTGACTCAGGAAGACCAATTAGAACCAGTAGGATCTCTTAATTTAATAGCTGCATTAGGCAAGATGCATGAATGTTGGTACACACAGAAAACTAGACAGTTTCACTGCTTATGGAGTCTAAAATAGAACACAGTTTCAACTTGACTCACAGAAGGCCACAGTACAGCTGGCCTTGCTGTGGCTATGTCAGAGAAGGAAAGTATGGGAAGTTTTTTCTAGTCTCAGTAGGGCCATGTGACAAGTAATGCACCTCTTGCCATCATGAATGTGTAGAGGCATGCTCTATCTGCAGGGATAAAGCAACCTCAAAAGTGACTGGGAGCTTAGACCCTCTGCAGAAATGGCAGCCATCAGTGGCGTCTGGACCGCATTCTCCCAGGAGCTTAGTATGCAGGTGTTTCTAACATACCATTTGTAATGTTTACCATCACACACTGGTTGAAGATGTTTGCCAAATATTCAAAGACTAGGAAATGCTAGAATTAAGCATTTTAATTTGTTCCACCTTGTCCCTGCCTGGCATGCATTAATTGTATGAGTATACACAATCTTTTTCGCAAGCACATAGGATGGTCTGGGTTTGAACTGGCTGTTGCCTAGTGGGAAAAGGCTAACGGGTAAAAACTGGTTACTAGGATTAATTGGTTTTGAATCCAGATAGTGCAAGTCTCTCTCGACTGTCCAGACTGATTTGCTGTCATGGGAGCAGAGTTGACACCTCTTTCAGGAAATCAGATGCTAGTATCTCCTTATTCAGAGCAGGCAGGAGGTGAATGGCTCTGTTCAGTGCTAGGAGGACCATCCACTGGCTTACCGCGTTGTCAGGTGGAAGCTCTGCTCTGTCTCTATAAAAGCATTGTAATTTTGGTTGCAGCTTCTTCATTGTGGCGAGGAAAAGTAATATGACTTTATGCTCCTAAGTGTTCCTATCCTGGGTTCTCCTCCTTAAGATTTTTAGTGAGAAATCCTGTGATGAAAATGCACAATCATTCCTGGTTCTGCATTCTCCCCACCACTATTAAATGCTGAGATGGCAGGAGGAAGCTACTTAGAGAGTCATGCTCGGAGGCATTGGAAATTTTTGACAGTGCGTAGAAACGGAAATATGCCCTAAACACAAAGATAAAACTTGTAACAATTCAAATACTTTTAGTCAGATGCTTTTAAAAAGCATGAAACTGATTCAGAAATCATTGTTTCCCTACTTTTTTGGGTTTGGAGGAGGCTATGGGTTCCTCTTTTCAACTTTTTTGCTGGGCAGAAGGCAAATTCCTGAGTAAGGCATAGCTGAGATCCTGTGCATGTGGGCTTTAAAAGTGTCCTAGTACTGGACACTTTGAAATTTTCTTTTTTTTTTTTTTTGCCCTTGGTTCCTCTAATTCTAGTAACTTGGGTCAGGTCAGTAAAAAGGATCAGAAATTAGGAGACGATAGTGGAATGCAGATGTTGACTTGATGCCAGCAGTTGATTTGTCTTAATTTGCTTAAACATTCCTCTTATAGACAAGCAATTGCAAATAGAATTTAAAAATAATCCTAATCACGCGGGAGCATAGTGATTACCTTTTGATTACCGGAGAGGAAGCACAGTGGGTTATCAGGTGCAATACCTTTCAAGCTTATTCATGAAGCAGGTGTTTTCTAGCCTATTTGTATACATGCCAACATCTCCTCTTAGGGACTTAATTTTGATTTACTCGTAGGCATCAGGTGTCTCTCTACTGTCTCCTATCCTTCACTGTCTCCCTTCCCTCCCACCCCAAAACCAAGGACGAGTTTGCAGCAACACTGTGTAGACTGCCAGTTATATTTCCCACCTTCTAAGGTATGTGTGAGACTAGAAGCTATGGCTGCGCTGGACTGCTTGTTCATCTGAAGTCTACCTGCTGGTAGTGCACCCTTTTAGTTTTACCTCTTTTCACTGTGTTCCCCTAATGCTGGGTAACCTTATCAGTGAAATAAAGGCAAGAGTAAATGCCTGGGGAAACAAAAGTTACAGGTAAATAAATACAAATTCTTTTAAGCAACAATGTGATCTCTTAATAATCCTAATAGAATCTCATATACAGTACAGTCTTTCAGATGCTAAATGGTCTTGAGAGTTGGTGATGAGTTTGTGAAAATGTACCTGAAAGTTCAAAATCTACTTCAGCTCGGGATAGCTTTACTATATTTGTTTCTTCTGCTTTGTATGATATTCCATTTCATCTGTCGCTTTGATGGATGGTGTTTTTGCTATTCAGAATATTTTCTGTTTTTCACTGTCCTCCCTTTCTAGTCACTTTTCCCTTGTACTTTCACTTAATTTCTCTCAAATCCTTTCTGCCCAGATGGCTTAATCCATTTTTTGGTATTATTAAAACTACCTCAGTTTTATAGTATTTTGCTTTTCTCACAATAATATAGGAGAATAAATTCCCCTTCTCTTGCACTTCCTCTCTCCTTTGAAGGTTCCTGAGTCACTGCAGTGCCATAGTCTTGTAGCCAAATTATGTTTAATGCCCATTTGTTCATCTGTTTTGATGCAGCTGCAAAATTAAAATAGACAGGATACAACCAATTGTCCCTATTTATTTTTTCAGCTGTAGGTTATAGACAGACTTTAAACATAGATTATAGAGTACAACCTAGAGCCAGTGCTTGTAAGTATGTAAGCCATTTTAAGAAGGATAATCAGTTCTGAGAATTTCTGTTTTAATTATTTTTTAGCCTAAGCTTTCAAAACAGTTAATTATTTTGTCTGTCAGACTTGAGAAACCTAAGACGACTGATTTTTTCTGGAAGATGTGAAGCACCTCTGTTCTGAAAATGAGGCTTGTTTACACGTCTTAAGGCAGGCCTTTCAAAAATTGAATCGGTATTTGGATCACCAGTCACTTTTAAAAAAACTGGCCCACCACAGCATCCTGCAGTTGTCCTTACTCAAATTTTAGAAGTGACTCATTAAGAGTTACTTGGTTACTTACATAGCTAAGACAGGCGACAAAATATTCAACCCAAACTGATGAGCCCAAACTTGTCTCCTAAACAACTGGGAGAATGAATTAGGGAGTGACATAATCTTCTAAATTACATCTATTATGATATAATAATGCAACGTGCCAGAAGGAGCATGAAACGCTCATAAAGGCTCTTAATTTAAATTTGCTTTGAATTGGCAAAACACACATAAAAACAACATACTCAATTTAACTCATTTAAACAATGTCAGCATTTAATTAGAATATAAGGATAAAGTGATGGGATGTTACAGTCCAGATTTCCATGAAATTTTACTAATCTAGGGGCAAGCACTCTGTACATAAAATAAGGTACTAAATTTAAAATATACCCCCATGCATATTAGCATAATTAAAATGCCAAACTTTAAAATGCAATTATCAAGTAATAGAAATGCCATGCATCTGTAATGCTAGAATTTCCTTAAAGCGCATTAAGGACATGCAACACTCAGCAGATTCCTAACTGCTACTTAATTACCCTTGCCATTTATTGCTGCAGAGATTCAGAGTACAGAAAAGATACACATTTGCCTAACCAAAAGAAGCATTAAGAGATTTTTTTTTTGTAGTTCTAGTACAGATAGCCTTTTAAAATCTACTGTACAGCTTGCTCAGTGAGCAACTAATGAAATCATTTGTAAATCTAAATTTTGAAACTGTCATTTGAATACTTCAGTTAGCATCAAGTGCACCCTCTTGTGTGAATCTCTGTTGCCCTTGTACAAAGTTCAGTGGTGTAAGAGTTTCAGAGTGCTCCTTAAAAGCTCCTTTGTCTTTGTAGTCACCAACCTGTTGCCTTTCAAAAGAAAGGCTTACCTTTAATATATTTGTCCTTTTGACAGGATCTCCTTTATAATCAATTTTGCAATTCTTAAGATGACGGTTCAGGTTTCCTGAACACTCTAGTCCCTTTCATGTAACCGTTGTAGGGCTTTGAGTTTATTTAGAAGCTGATTCCCTTTCTCTTATGTAAAGCTTTTAAAAGCAATTGTATGTTTAAGACTTGTGATTTTTCTTTTCTCTCTGACTTCAGTGAAAACAAATGGAAATTTGATGCTTTACTTGTACAGCCTTTAAGATTAGCAATAGCTACCTAAGCTAAGCACAGTTTAAGCTGCCTCTCTGGTCCGAGATACTTTCCATTGTCAAATACTTATTTCACAGGGTGGCTGTGCCACACTGCTCTGGAGCCGGCAGGGGAGGAAAGGGTGTCCTGAACAACTGCATCTGCAAGTATTTCATGTATTGCCTTCCCACTTTGATCTTCTTGGACAGTTTATAGCCTACTTATGGAGAGCTTGCTTGAGTGTACCTAGTGACGTTATGTTACCTGGTCAGGAGAGTTGGGATGTATGGGTCTCATACGCTGCACAGGGAGCATCCTGGTTGAATTCATGTGTGAGCTTTCGGGGTTCCCTGGTGATGGTAGCTGAGTCTTGTCGTGAGGGAAGTCTTCTGGCAATCACTGAAGACATAACTTGGTTTCAGATTCTCTTACTCTCAATTTGGATGTCTTCACATCTGTGCTGTTTATAAGAGAAATAAGGCCAATCTTGATATGATTATGAAAAGATGATAAAGTCTTTATTCCAGGAAGATTAAAGAGACATAAAAAGGAATAGGGAAAAAAAAAAAAAAAGAAAAAGAAGGAAAGAAAACTTTTGCAAAGCAACAACACACCAGAAAGAGAAATAGACAAATATTGCTGAGGGGAAATAATTTTTGAAGAAAAGGATAATAGCATCTGGGGAATGGGTTTACCATAAAACGTAACTCCCTCTGAACACTTCTTAAACTAGCTGTTTCTCTCTTCTGTGCTCTCTCCACTTTGAATAGAGACAGGCGAGAGTAGGAGGCTGAGTTATTCCCTTCGGCACAAGCCCAGAGCCTCTCTGAGTTGTGTTGGTCTCAGCCCCTGGAGCACTGTCTGTGCTCTGAGGGAAGGCACGAGGCATTGCTTTTAAGAGACAGGGGCTTATGTCTTGGTGCTGGACTTTTTTCCTTTATCAAAAATCCTGTGGAGAATAAGTGTTGAAAAGCTTATGCAGGTCCAAAAAGTAGCGACAGTATTAATGGCTCAGAGCCTGCAACAAGTATGCCATTTCAGTGGAGGCACCCACAACTGGCATGGTGAATGAGAGTGGAAGAAAAAATTCTCCAAAGAGCAGTCGGTCAGGAGTTCATTTCATTTTCCTCTACATTCACTAGACTGATGAACACAATTAACAGCCGCTTCACTGGAAAGGGTTTTCACTCAGTTTTTTCCTTCATCTCAGACTTGGACTCATTCGATAATTATTTTTACATGCTGACTTTCACACTGTCGACTGTTATTCCCATCCTTGCACTGAAGTGACAAAGGAATTATACTACAGTCAACTAATTGTTTTTTACTCTTTCCTTGCCATACACCTACTTTTCTTCTAAGTGCAGTAATTCCCCTGCCACGCTGTGGTGGGTTGACCCTGGCTGGATGCCAGATGCCCACCAAAGCCACTCTATCGATCCCCTCCTCAGCTGGACAGGGGAGAAAAAATATAATGAAAGGTTCGTGGGTTAAGATAAGGACAGGGAGATATCACTCACCAATTACCGTCATCAGCAAAATCAACTCGATTTGGGGAAACTAGCTTAATTTATTGCCAATCAAATCAGAGTAAGATAATGAAAAATAAACCTAAATCTTAATGCACCTTCCTTCCACCCCTCTCTTCTTTCTGGGCTTGACTTCACTCCCAAATTCTCTACCTCCTCCGCTAGGGGGTGCCGTCAGTTCATCACACATTGCCTCTACTGCTCCTTTCTTGTCAGGCAGAGGACTCCTCACATGCTTCCCCTGCTCCAGCGTGGAGTCCCTTCCATGGGAGACAGTCCTCCATGAACCTTGCCAACTTGGGTCCTTCCCATGGGGTGCAGTTCTTAATGAACTGCTCCAGCATGGGTCCCCTATGGGGTCACAAGTCCTGCCAGCAAACCTGCTCCAGTGTGGGCTCCTCTCTCTATGGGGCCACAGGTCCTGCCAGGAAGTCCTCTGGTGCAGGCTTCCCATGGGGTCACAGCCTCCTTTGGGCACTCACCTGCTCCAGTGTGGGGTCCTCCATGGGCTGCAGGTGGATATCTGTTCCACCGTTAACATCCATGGGCTGCAGGGAGACAGCGTGCCTCACCATGGTCTTTACAACAGGCTGCAGGCAAATCTCTGCTCCCGCACCTCCTCCCCCTTCTTCTTCACCGACCTTGGTGTCTGCAGAGTTGTTTCTCTCACATATTCTCACTTGTCTCTCTGGCTGCCATTGCACAGGGGTTTTTTTACCCCCCTTCTGTTATCACAGAGGCGCTAGCACTGTTGTTGATGGGTTCAGCCTTGGCCAGTGGCAGGTCCATCTTGGACCCTGCTAGCACTGGCTCTATCAGACATGGGAGAAGCTTCTACCAGCTTCTCACAGAAGCCACCCCTGTGCCCTCCCCCCCCCCCCCCCCCCCCCAGAACCTTGCCATGCAAACACATGCTGAGTTGTGTTTTGTATCTTTCTTAGGACAATGTATGTATCTAATCAAATACATCAGCCTGGTAAACCAGATGGCACACCTACTGCTGTTCAGAAAATAGATTCTACCTTGAATTAACTACTAGAAAAGCAAATCTCCATTACTTCAAAGAGCAGTAAGACTGCCCTCAATACTCATTTCCTATTGGTATGGGATGGATAAAGCATTGAAGTGGAAGTCAGAAATCTATCAAATGGCTTGTTGACCTTGGACAACTTGGATTGTTTCTCCTTGTGCTTCTTAACTGTGGGCCTACTTCTGTACTGTATCACCTCTGTGGAGGAAAAACCATTTCTGTACTTGTTTGTACAACCTCTGTTTTGCTTGAAGTCTCCAGGTAACTTAGAATGTGCTTCATTTAAAAACAAAGCTGTGGAGCAGTGCAGCTCCCACCTATTTCCTTCCAAATTCCACAGGAGTAAATAGCTTCACCTGATAGCAAGTGCAGTCCTGCAGTTTGGATTAAGATCACAAGCAGTTCCAGTAGTCGTATCATGTGCCCTCAGGGGGTATTTCCTGGGAAATACTGCTCTGAGCCTTCTAAAGCAAAAAATGCTTCAGTTCAGCCTACGGGCTAAAAGTCAACAGAAATGAATGTGAATTAGTCCAGTTAAAATGGGCTAATCAAATGTGGTGATATCAAGGTGGGTAAATAACTGGCACATGGATAAAAATGGAGTGCTGGACATTCACTTAAATAGTGACCAGAGTCATGAAAGCTTAAGCTATTCTGTCCATTATCCCTTCTTCATGCCCAGAAAGCGACGGTGAGCTCTTATATCAGAAATATGGCACCACCAGGGACAACATCCTCCTCTTGAACCATGTCCTTATTGCACTGGACCGCTGAAAGGGACGCGTGTGTCACCACCATCTCTATTGGCTTCAACAAAATCCTAGTCAGAGCCAGACTATGAGACCTGAAGTCCTGCTCTCACTTTGCCCTATTTTTTTTTTTTCTGTTTCTCAGTGTATTGTGTATTTCTTCCCTTCTCTCCCTCTCCTTTTGCTTTTGGTCGAGATTTGGGCTTTGGTAGCTAGGATTGTTTTGTAGCATGTCAGAGAGCTTGTGATCACAAAGGCTGCTCAAGGAAAGTTTTAAATAGCCTGACTTGTAGAGGTTTGTCAGATCTAAGCATGAAAGGTAAGACCTTGTGCTGGGGACCTGCCACTCTCTGATAGCAAGTGAGAGACAGCCTCAGAAAAAGAAGCTGTGTTTTTATTTTCTGCCCTTTTCAAGCTTGCTTTGTCTTTGAGGAAAGAGGATCAAGCTACAACAGAAACAGCAGTAGCAACAATAATTCCAGCTCAGTTCAGCGTCTGTTTTTCTTTGCCATCAAAAGGCCTGTTATTTCCCTTGTTAGCACCCTCTGATAGATTTGCCAAACAGCATGCTTTGTGTGTTAAAATTCTGGTGACAAAAGAGAAAGGAATTAACAGAGGCTGATAAAAAAAATGAAAATTTTATTTAATTCTCTAACTTCCATGTGCTTTCTCTTCTTTTCTTTTTTGTCCTGCCCTTGTAATAATCAGTTATGAAAATTATTATTCTATGATTGTTTTCCATTTGATTAAAGGAGGCTAAAGTCTTTGCTCTTGGAACCACACATCAATGAAAGAATTTAATGTTGTCCAAAACCAAGATCACACAAACACCTTTGACTGTCTTGGCCTATTTCTATAGCAAAGCAGAGGTTAGGTGCAGGTCTCATAAAAAAGTTTCTCCAACACAGCACTAGACAAATGGTAGAAAATAAGCTTGTATGTTTGTTACAGAAACATGGTCCACCTTCCCTCAGCAGCATTGTCATTACAAGTAATATGAAAATAAAAAATATACCTCTATTTAGCCTTTGGCAGGAATTTGAGGAGGGACAGGTAATTTTGAGGCCTGTTTAAATCACACAGAGCATTTCATAATTTTTAGACTCTACCTCATGGTATGAGTCTAGATCCATCAAGGATTCTATATGCATTTAAAAAGAGATTAAAATGTCTTCTAAGCCTGTGGGAAAGAAATAAAAAGGCGACTGTGGTCTTTATAACCACTGTGAGTTTTATGACAAACCAAGATCAACTCAACTTTGATGTTTGTGAGTAAGCCAGTGTCTTGCTAAAAGATTACTTAGAGAGGGCCTACTGGAAAGATGGGGAGGAACTCTTTATCAGGGACTGTAGTTATAGGATGAGGGGTAATGGTTTTAAACTGAAAGAGGGTAGACAGATTAGATATTAGGAAAAAATTCTTTACTGTGAGGGTGGTGAGACACTGGAACAGGCTGCCCAGGGAAGTTGTGGATGTCCCATCCCTGGAGGTGTTCAAGGCCAGGTTGGATGGAGCTTTGAGTAACTCAGTCCAGTTGAAGGTGTCCCTGGCCATGGCAGGGCCATTGGAACTAGATGATCTTTAAGGTCCTTTCCAACCTAAACCAGTCTATGATTCTATGAAGGGGAGGTGAACTGGGCCAAAAGTATCATTCATTGTATGCTTGAAGAGTTCTGACACAGTGGAGCCCACCTGGCTGTGGCTTTTAGGTGTGACTTGTGTCTCTAGCTACAATAACAACACCTGCCTTTGGGGTGCAGCTTCCCAGGGAACAGGTTGCTAGCCTCTGACCGTCTTATCAAATGGAGGAGGCGGCTTTCCTCAGCAGCTGAAGAGGCTTGTTTTCTTATGAACCTTTCAGCCCATTTCAGAGTGACAGTGAGCTTATCCTTTTGCAAAGGCTCTTTATGCAAATTGCATAGCAAGTTTAATTTGCATATATGGAGTAATTTGTACAGAATAGTAAATAAATATTTTTAGCATTCCTTGTTCTGAGGACTAGGGTTGAATATGGAGCTGAGCAGAATTTCATAGAATCATAGACTGGTTTAGGTTGGAAGGGACCTTAAAAATCATCTAGTTCCAAACCCCCTGCCATAGGCAAGGACACCTTCCACTAGACCAGGTTGCTCAAAGTCTCATTCAACCTGGCCTTGAACACTTCCAGGGATGGGGCCTCCACAGTTTCCCTGGGCAACCTCTTCCAGAGCCTCACTACACTCACAGTAAAGAATTTCTTCCTGATATCTAACCTAAATCTTCCCTCTTCTAGTTTGAAGCCATTACCCCTCATCCTGTCACTACATGCCCTTGTAAAATGTCCCTCTCCGGATTTCTTGCGGGCACCTTTCAGATACTGGAAGGCTGCTGTAAGGTCTCCCCGGACCCTTCTCTTCTCCAGGCTGAACATTTGTTGCATGTCTTTGCACTCCATAGTTGAAAATGTCACTGTTGGTGATTAGGGTGAGAGATGATAAAGATTTATGGCTTCCTCAGAGATAGAGGATTCCTTTGGGATTTGGGGGAATAAGTGAGCTGTCAATATATACTGAACATATGAATTCACGAGGGATGCTAGTCACATCAGGGAAAATACAAATCTAGTGGAAGGTGGGACAGTAAAGTATCCCTGAAATAATTTAAGAACCAAATATGTCATAAAAATGTTATAGGCCTCTTTCTGAATGCAAATGATCTAACCCAGTAACAAGCAGGTAAGTGCAACTGTTTTCTCTCCATATGCAATGTTTCCAGTACTACAATACTGGGGACAGTTTTAGTACCCATATTTTGAAAAGGCTGTTTAGAAGCCAGACAGAATATGGAAAAAGCCAACAAAATAATTAGAAAGCTAGACAAAAATTTCGTTGTCAGTTTCCCAAGGAAAGCCAGCTTCATCGTGATGTGATTACAGTACCTGAAAGCCATATGAGCACAAATGCCTGGAAGTGGGAGGTAAAGAATGTCCAGATAGAAACACATCATTGCAAGCAGCATAACAGAGACTCCATCCACCCTGGTAAATGCATGGTTTTTGGGGGGTGTGGATTCAAAACATCTCCTAATGGCAAAAGCCCAGAGGGCATGAAAACAACTTCACTGAAGATCAATGTCATTAGGCATCGTGCAGATCAAAATGTTAAACAGTGTGTTCATGGTCCAGAGGCACAATTACCCATTAACATCAAGTCCATCGCCCTCCAAATGCTCTTTTTTTTTCTTTCTTTCTTTTAAAGAACCAGACTTATTAAAGAAATATGTAACTTCCAGATGGCAACTAGGGCTTCTAAATGGGATCAGCATACAAGCTTAAAATTATGATTTTTGAGTGATAATGATAACCTTTCAGACATCACATCTTAACTTAAACAGTGACCATCTGAATTTTTAAAAGAACATAATTCTGAATCTGAAGAAAAAACCAAATCAACATAGAATTTGTTGCCCTTTTTATAGTTTTTTTTGGTGTTTATGTTAATGCTGGGAATTATTATGACTATTGAGTGACATCTAGTGGATATGATGCTGCATACCAACATCTCAAAGGCAAAAACCTGAAATAAGTCAGCATTACAGTGCTGGTGAAGTGACCACGTAATTACAATATTTTACATTGTAGCAACGTGTCGGTAACAAGCCAGGGAGATAGAATCTAGCTCTTCAAGAAAACTGAAACTTTAGCAAATCTAAATGTGTCAGATTTCTCTTTTTTAGTTCCCTCTAATTCTCGCGTTAAAAAAAAAAAAAAATGCTGCTCGCTGCACATTTTGGATCACCCATTGTACTTTCATATAATCTACATTTTAATCTATATACATATACTCTTTACCAGCCTGTTCACTGTGAAACACAATCTGTCACATAGTAGCACTCGTATACTGAAGGGAGGCTTCTGGTGTGTTTTGGATGGATATTTTTCCTTTTCCAATTCCATTAATTTTTCACAATGCAGTATGAACCTATCCTTGAGGCTTATTGGCTACAATAAGTCTGGAGTTGACATGCCAGGTTGCTTTACAGTGGGTTGATGACAGAAAAATTGTAGTTTCTGAGAAGAGATTGTTGGAGAAGAATACCTGAAATGCTTGCTCGGCTTAATTCTCGTTTGGGGAAAATGTGTTTCTGGGAAGACCACGTTTCAGAAATTGAGATACAAAGACTTCAATTTTTGAAGCTGAAGGAAAAAACTGTCAAAAGAAAGCTTTTTTATCCTAAGGGCATGATTCATCAGGCGCCTTACCACTCACTTACCTTTACTGATCACTAAGCGTGTAATTGTGAACTCTGGACTTTTTGCCTTGGCCACAGAAGCCTCACAGGGCTCTGTGGCACATTTTAAGCTCCCATTTATTAATTTTATATTACCCAAGTTTTTAAATGTAAATTCAATTTCTTGCACATTTATCATACATAATTTAAACAAGTCTCTGGATGGATACGACAAAACACTGCTATTCCATTGACAGGCTAAATCCAAAAGTCACTAACATGGGATTTAAGAGGAAAGTGGTAGAGAGTAATATGATTTGATTACTCCTGGATTATTATAGAGAAATATAAATTATATGTATTCAGAATGTTGAGATAAATCATTTCATCTATTGTATCTATTCTACAGATAAGATAAATGAAATCTAGATTGGACAGATGTGGTCAGTAAAGAATATGCTAAATGTAAAGAATAGAGTGCAGTGATGTCAGTGATTTTATATTAATTTTTGTACCAGAGAGTGTTTTTTTATTAATAAATTAGATTTTAGAGACACGCTGCTTTGGCATATCTGTCATTTTGAGGATTGGCATACTGTAACTTCATCTGCACCCACTAGCTGATCTTCCCGCGCCCTCCAAGTCCAGTAAGATGTTGGCTGCACAGACTCCAGATAGTCCAAGATATATCCCTACTGGAGATGCTGCTCCGTGTTCTCCACCCTCCTATCTTTATCTGCAATCTCACACTCTCTTGGTGCAGTCAGAGGGGGAAGCTGGAGCTGCAGCAGTTGCTGCTCCTGCTCAAACCAGAGCCAGAATGGCTCGGTCTTGTGGCAGGTGGTTTGTAAAGCTGCAGCCATCTGGTAGCAAAATTTCAAATAACTGTTCACAAGCCACTGCACATTCCTACCAATGAGAATGTCAGAGTGCAGCAGTGCTTCATCCATAATGGTCTATTAAGTCTGGGAAATCAATACCAGATATCCGCAAGAGGCGGAGGAGTGGACCATAGGTTGCAAGGAAGGATTTAGAAGTTGTTCAGATTTTAACTCTCTTCGCGCCTCGTTCCTCACCCCTCTTCCCAGCTGGAATGCAGCGACACTTTATCTTTAAAAAGGGTTTTATTTGATTTATTCTAGTCTTTCCATAAAAGCTCTGCTGTATTTGCACGCAGATATACCACTCCACAATAACTGCTTGTCTTTCTATGACATCTTGTACTTGTGTGTAGGCTGGGACTAAGCTTCTATTTTAGAAGAAATTACATTTTTAAGATACAAGACGGCTTTCCCTTTCATTGTATATTATGTTCAGGTTCACTAAATAGATGAACTGGATAACCAAATCTCTATAAAAGTTATGTGTTACAGGTAAACTAATCCCATCAATACCAAATTTACTTTTGTAACACATGATCGAAGTTAAAAAAATAATAATAATAAAAATAATAAAACCTGATTCAGTGGATCTTGATTGTAAGTCTCAGTTTTCTTTCCACAAACATTTTCAGTGTCAAGTTATAAGGAAGATTTATGACCAAAAGTGAGCTGCTTCTTTGTTGGGAGACAAAATAGTTACATACTCTATTTTATTCAAAATACATACTAAAATCATATTCCAGTGCAGCCAACTCTTAAAATTTTATCTTCCATTTTGTGATGCCTTGTGTTTATATTCAAACCACTTGTAAAGATAACATTTTCTCAGGCTTTTTAAATTTTTTTTGAAGAGGAAACTTGCGACGGTTTTAGAGGCGAGCTTGAAAACCATGTGAGTCTCCTGAGAAAGCAAGCAAGCAGGACCCAAACTTCTGACCCAACCTGAGGAGAGCTGGTCAGGCAGCATAGGCAACTCACGAGTTAGGAGGTGCTTTGCCTGACACCACTGAAAATCAGCTGAGACCCAAGGCCGCAACAGGAGCCCCCCTCTCTCCCTGCCCCCCCTCCAAGGAAGCCAGGTTGAACATTTTGCGCTATTGCACTGCGGGCGCTGGGCAGCAGAAGGCTTTGTGGGAGCCGAGTTCCCACCCCGTGCTTGCTGTTGCTGTAGCTGAAATACTCCTGCAGCCTTTTAGTGAAATAAACTCATGAGGGTTAATTTACCCTGTTGACTCAGCTACCCAATATATCCCTCTCAGCTTACTGAGCATTACATGCAGTTTCTTTCTCTTTCTCTCTCTCTTTTTTTTTTTTTTTTTTTTTTTGTTTTTTATGCCAGCCCTCAACACTGATCTGAAAACTGGCACCTATCTGGAGACATTTCTGCAGCTGTGCTTGGAATTTGCCGAGCCCTACAGTGGAGGTAGAAAGTGATACTCTGTCTTGCAGTGCTGGGGCAAGATATGACTTACCTGTCTTGGCTCATGGTTTTCAAATCAGTGCTGCTCCTGATTTCACCTGCTCTAGGTGAATCTGGTCTGGCAAGGGGGTTGGACAAGATAATCTCCAGAGGTCCCTTCCAACCCCTATGATACTGTGATTTCAAATCACTGCTCAGCTGCAAGCAGAGCTATTGCACACAAATGGGGGGGGGGGGCCTCTGCATGAACAGTAGGGTCTTAGTCAGGAATAATAAAAAATGCTAGTAAAAATGCTTCTGCCACAAGACAAGGCAGCTGGATACTAACAGCTTCTTTTGAGCCTCACAACCCGTGAATGTGGAACTTGATGTAAGATACAAAGTGCAGCTCAAAGGCAAGGTACACTGGCTTAGGGCTTGGAGCCACGGTTGTGTGGCTTGTGGCCTGGAGCAGCTTCACACCTGGAGAACTGGGAGTGTGCAGGACTGTTTAGACCTGCTATTAGTCTGAAGATATCTCTTTGTGGCTCTGGTCAAGTGTATGCTACCAAATTAACAGTATTCTGTTCCAGGAATAGCCCAAGGAAAAGGATGGAGCTCCAAACCTGAATGAGGTTTGCTGGGGGGTTGGGATTTTTTGCTGTTGTTGCTATTTTAATAGCCAGTCTGGACACTGACTGTATTTTTTTTAACATCTGTGTTTATCAAATTGGACTACCCTGGACCACAAAGCCCAGGAACCACTCCTAATCACTTTTCCTCCTGCCACATGGAAATACAGGCATGCTGTTGCCCTCAGAAAGGAAAGGTGAGAGAAGTCCTGTTTCATGGCAATTTTATAGAAAGGGATTCTTTTTTATCAGTTTTCTGAATGTGAGGTTGTTAACTTTGCAGATACTTGAAATTTAAAAGGTTTGGGCATTTATTTATTTATTTAAGGGATCAATATCTCATCTACTTCACATACTGTTCGACTCGTACTTGCCAAAAAAGTTTCCACTCCAAATCTATTTTTTCTCTACATGTACATAAAGAATTTCTACTTTCAGCTATTTAGCTATTGATGATTCAGAGTAAAAATTAAAAAATGGATTTGTTTTTTTTTTTTACTGCTACTGAGCTTGCAATACCTGTGGTTTTAAGTGTTGTCTGAGACAGTGTACTTGAAACATTTGTTGGATACTCAGTCACAGAGTGTAAATTTGTGAAGGTAAAAGACTCTGAACATCACAAGCTCCTGTTTACAGAATGGGAATAACTGACAGCTTTCTTTTCTTGTTGAGTATAGTTTCGGAAACAAAAACAAGTGAGCTATAAAATAATTCCTCTAATGTTTTGGGGTTTGGTTTTGGTTTTTTTTTCAGGAAGTTCTGATCCTGAAAATTATCCTCTGCAGGAGAATTCCTGTTGTTGTGCCAGATCCTGCTATCATTAAAACCAGACAGTCTTCAAGACATTGGTCATCCATTTCTGATTTCAGCAAACCTACCTTTTGCTGAAAATGCCTCGTTAAAAGCAACTGTGCTAAAGCTCAGAAACACCATGGCATTGCTTTGCAATGCATTGCTACGCTCTGCTTTGCTGATACCCAGCCATACACAAAAAGAGCCCCATTGAGAAAAATGTTTTACACCAAAAATGCACCAGAGGTAGATGATGCAGTGCTGAGATTGTGTTGCAGTGCCGTTTTCTTTATTATCATCATCTTGACCCACACCAGTGATTCCAACAAATCACCTGGAGGAAGGGTCCACTCTTGAAAAGTAGAAAACCTGACTAATCCACTGTTTAGGGGGTCACAGAAGGTCAAAACCCTCCTCCCTTTCACTCTCAGTGACTGGGGTAAGTCTGCTTTTGTATGGGATGGAGAGGTCTTGCAGAAGTTTGATACCAAAAGTAAAGTGAAAGCCACACTATTCACCAACACAAGGGAATATTAAAAAGCCTAAATATAATTCTCCTTGTGAAGGTCAGAAATATTTTTCTTATTAGTTAGTAAATGGTATCTTCTAGAGCATATATATATGTTTTATGGTGCATTTTGTCTTTCGGCAGTTACCAGAGTGAAATCTTGTCCTATTAGTTATCTTTTACAACAATATAATGATCATTTTTATTTAGTGAAGGTAGGAGTGAAACAAGACAGGTCTATAAGACCTGAAAATGAGACAGACATAGAAATTAGTAACGCTTATTTTATTTTGTACAAAAAACTTAACAGCAAGCTTCTTCCTTTCATTTCAATATACTTCATAAGGTAAGCCTTCAAATATCTGAAAAACAAAGCTGGATATTTTTGTTTGTTCATTGTAAAGAACCCTTGCTGTCTCTCAGGGTTATACTAGAACTATAATTCAGGCAAGCTCAGACCCTCAGCTTTTACAATTATTAATATAAACAGTTTGAAAGTCTTTAAAAATGTATGTCATAAAGAAAAGAACAGTAAGAAGCTTTCCAGCTAAGATATACGTAAGTGTCACAGTCCCAGGCGGCACAGTCTTGTGCACATGAATTATCCCAGTGACTTCACTGGGATTTACTTGTATGGGCAGAGCTGCTCACAAAGAAAGAGCATTTGCACTTCTGGAGCCATAGTTACTTCTTCCCTGCAGAGAGAAACAGAAAAAGGTTGGTAACCTTAGCTGTGACTGTACAATGTGCCGAAAGCAAAAAATGTGTTATTCGCAGACTGATCAATGATAATAAATCATAACAAGAAAATCAATTTTTTCTTTGAATCAGGATTAAGAACAGCTAGAATTACTTGCAAAAATGCCACAAGCAGGCAAGAAATGCCAACAGCATAAGCAGATGAACAAATTAACATCAAGCGCTATAATGACCTTCCCATTTTCTGATAGGCAGCAAATAAAAATAGAGAAATAACACAACTAGTTTTTCTGTGTCAAGTCTCTCCAACATTTAAATTAGGTTCATAAATTAAATTAGACACATTATTCTATACTAGTTGCTGTTAAAATCGAATACTGTTTACTGCTCATATCAATATATTACCCAATTCCATTTGTGGCTTCACCAGTGGTCATTAGTTTGCCTTTGGCATACCCTGCGGGATTTTTACACAAAAGCTATTTAAAACATGTACCTTTCCCTATAAAGTCTATCCATTGAAAGCATAACCTGCCAGAACTGCCTTTAAGAATAGTGTCCTGAAAATTTACAAGCTGTCAAGGTCAAATTACAAAGTTACAGCCAATGAATAAGACTAGACTACACATTATTTTGTGGAGGGGGAACATTTGTACATCTTAGTCCTATCAATATATAGTGTTCTCGTATTCACTACAGCTTTCTGCCTCTGCTTTGTCTAGATGGCAGTTGGATCCCACTGTGATCTGTGGAAGGCTCTGTAAGAATTTATTGCAACAGTGCAAGATGAACACGTGAAAAATCCCTGGACAAATCTCTGGTTTCTGTCATAGCCGTTTCCTTTGTATGTGGGCAATTTTCAGGATGATTGGAAAAGTTTTATTATTTATTTATAATCAGGATTTTAAAAAATAAAATCAAACAAGCATTTCCCCTTTCCCCTTTCCCCTTTCCCCTTTCCTTTTTTTGACTTTGTTGTTGTTTTTTTTTTTCCTTTTACCACTGCAAAGGACAAATCGAATTTTGGGGGAGAAATTGTGGGGATCTTTTTGGTTCTTGTGGCAATGGTCATCATGGATGTTCAGGGAATGTTTACTGTAAGAACTCATGCTGTAATTGATGGTGTTGTTGAGATATTGATAAAGACAATCTTTACCTTCAGTATTCATTATTCAGTGAAGTTAAACATGTTTTAACAGCGTCAAGCAAAAAGTTTTGTCTGAGGTTAAGAAAAGTGGGTAAGACATATTAAGGGCAAGGGAGTCAAGCTTAGCAAACCCACACCTAACCACAAGCACTTTCTTAGTCCAGACAAAACACGTAGTTTTAAACAACCAACTTTCTATTTTATCCTGCTTTGTTCACGTTCTTGTAACATCTTCATCAGCATTGTTTCTAGAATGCAATAAGTCACTGTACATCTATTGCTGTGATTTTTTTCTCTCATTTTTTCCCCAGGGAAAAAACAATTATTTTTTTTTTAAAGGACTCAGGTTCATTCTGTATTTGTTTTAAAACATATAGGTGTTTGTGTATTTATGTGAGAGAAGGCAGAAAATTGTGGCTTACATAAGAAGCACTAGATGGTGCTGTGAAGAAAAATATCTGCACTAGCTCTCAGCAGTCTAACTTGGGTGATGAAATTTGGGTAGCCACATTCGTAAGCTGTACAAAGCAGATATACATTGCTGTTTAGGATTGTACTCGATTGCTTCTTTGAGGATTGGAAAGTGGTGAGAACCATCACCTGGCCAGTACCCAGTAGAGGTCAGGTCCCCTAGCCAAATGCCAGAAAAATGTAAATATCATGTGTGACCTTTATCTCAGAGTCACAGATGGCCGCTAAGGCATGCGTTCAGACGTGAATCAAAAGGTGGGACAGGATCTGAAAATCTATGGAAAACCACCATAGAGAGTGGAACAAAGATCTTATGGGTCTGTTGCAGCTAAAGGGATGCAGAGCACCGTTCTGAACTAAACAAGGCATCAAGGTTTTCCTAGCCTGTTATAGACGCTGTGAAAGTGGAGCCTGTAATTGCTGATAAGAGAGAAAATACTCCTCCACTCATTATTTATCAGCTTTCTTGACAGACATGTTCATCTGCTCAGATATGATGAAAGACTTGTCCACCCTCCAGGCTTTGTCTCCTCTTGGTATTTTTCCTTTGTTCCAGCTCAGCATGGAGCATAAGCAGAGGAAAAAGTCTGAAAATGCAACTGCAGTTTGTACTGCTGTACGGGCTGAGCTGCCTCTTCAGGCAGTGGTGCTCAGTGCGTGCCTGCCAGACTGGAGCAGTGTGGCGAAGTGCTGTAACTTACAGCTTAAAGCCATCTGTCTTGAAAATGGTCCAGTCCGGTGCTCACAATGAGATGCCCATACATCCCTTTCAGCCACTTTCAGCTTTGCAACTAGTTGAGTCCTGAACTGACACCAAAAATATAGTTTTCCCCAGCACTCGCTTACCACCTGAGAGGCAAGACCAGCCCCACAAGGTATCTGTGCTCAACCCCTCTGCAACCATGTTAGGCATTTTCAGTGGCATCATTAGCTCCCTCATCACCATCGATTCATTCAGAACCAGCTCCTTCTACACTTCTTCCTAGCTGTTTGGGTCTACCGCTCGAGTCTGGATCTATGAAAAATGGATTCATGCCATTTTATTTTATGTTGGTGTTATTCCTAAACTTCAAGAGGCATAATTTATTTTGCCATCTTTATGGTGTTCCCACTTATTCTTAAAACACTTCTAAACACAGAAGATATACAGAAAGGCACTTAAATGTCTGGTGAGTGGGATTTTTAAGTTAAAATTATAGTATTTTAATACTTCACATGCAATGATCTCTTTGTAAAGTTTTCATAATGTCAGAGAAGTTTATAGAGTAAATTAGTTTGACTTCACTCGGAGTGCTAACATTTATAAATCTACAGCACTGCCTTTCTGAATATATTTACTGCTGCAGAGAGGAAGGGGGGGATCAAAGGGCTCTAACACTTATTTCTGCCATCATTTCTCATCTTCAGCACAGTTTGAGTTTTGTATACCTAGCAGTTTCCTGCTCCAGAGATGTCAAAAATTATCTGGAAGCTGTTTACAGGACATTAGAATAGGATATGGACAAACCTGCAAAAGAGTAGGTACGGCATATGTTAAATATTAATGGCTCACATAAGTCACGAATCCAGATTCACTTGCAGATCTATTGTATGCTGTATTTTGCGGTGTGGGCGTGGGAATGAAACTATAATCTGTCTTTTCTAAGTGCATTTCTCCCCCACATATTATTTTAGCCTTGACAGTAATAAAAGGAGAGAAATAAACAGTGCAATATTAGTGATCAAAAGCATCAAAACACAAGGAAAACGTCTAATTGTAAAAGATCACCAAAGTAACAGCAACAGTGATTTCTGGTTCTGCATGGGCTTGGTGCCTTGAGATGTTAAATTCCCAGAGCCTGGGAGGAGTTTTCAGTTCTTAGTGTATCACACCTATGAAATGCCAAACCACCCAACAATGTGCCCTTTTTCCCCTCATCAAGAAAAGAATCTATTTTTTAATTTGTCAGCAGCATTGCCTGCCCTAGGATACTGGTATTTGAAAAGCTCCACCAGACTGAGTCATACGACCTCAGGAGAAGTTAACGTTTTTAACAAAAAAGTTGATGTGACCTCTAGAAGTTCAACCCCCCCAAAAAAAACAAATAAAGAGAACCAACAACTTCTCAAACATTGTTTCTTGGCATGGAGTTCATAATTTTTGAACATTTGGGGATGTTAATACCATGAGGACCACATCTTGCCCTTATTGTCTCAGTAATTTCCCATGTGATTGGATAAACCACCACCACAGCAATTTGAAGAATCACAGATACTATATTTCTGGGTGAGAGGGGGCTGGAGTGAAGAATTTGCTCCCCCCCGAGTCCCATGTCTAGTTTTGGGAAATATTAAGTACATCTGTAGCTAATCAATGAAGAAACAAATGCTGTGACATATTCCATGAATTTAGAATTGTTGGGGATCGCTTGTCTCTTGGAGCCCAGCATACTTGGAGCACAGCATTCCTTCTGAAAGGTATCTGGTCTTGACTTAAGTATTTCCAGTGTTTGCAGAAAAAGGACAAGTCTGTTAGTACCATTATTACTGAACACTACTAATAATATTAGAAATCTAATGATGGGAGTGAGACCTCCTGAGGTGACTGACCTCTGGGCCATTGCCTTGGCCAACAGCAAGCTTAGCTAAACCTGCCTACATCTCTGCAGGCAGCTCTGTCTAACCTGTTTTTTTAAAGACTTTCAGCACTGGAGGCTCCACAACCTCCTTACGAAGACAGCATGTAGCGGACTTTTGGGCCCTGGGGATCATACTAAGGCCAGTGCTATGAAAAGAACGTTCCATTTCTTTTTTTAAAACACAAGAAGACAGTTTTCACCTGTCAAACTACAGGAAGTTTGACAGCTGCTTTTGCTGCAGACATTGTCCATTTCTACATTTTACAACCTTGCCACTGTTGAAATTCCCAGGCTCCACCAAATTGTCTGGTTGGTCATAATCTGAGAAGGACTGTTTTGGAAATACATTCACTGACTGTGGACTTTATGGGAATCAGAAGTTCTCCATCACCTACTATGCAGACTTTGCTGTTGCTTCCAAGCCGGGAAAAGGGTGTCATAAGGCCCTGTCTTCTTCTGTGAAAGTTATGGAATAGAAGTGATGTAATCACTTACCCACTTACCAGCTAAAACTTTGCTACTACAGATAGATGTTAAATAAATGTTATATTCTTTCTTCTGATCTTCTTCTACCCTTACAGTTCTGAACTGCCAGTTTCATGCCTTCAGTGCAAAGGGAACATTTATACAGCAAATGAACAAACAGTGGATACTTGTTATGAAAACCAGTCATGTTTCAGAAAGTCACTGTACATATATTTAGGGAGGTGGGAATTTCATTTTTGAACACAGCTCCCTTGGCAGCTTCCTGCACAATCTGGCATTGTCAGAGAGCAAAAAGAGATTTTAGGGGCTGTCTCACACAACTGCTACTTTTCTTTAGTCATAGAAATATCCACAAATCAACAGAACCATGGCATTTACAAGCATCCTACCACCTTCTGTAGCGCTGTCGATGTTAGCATAGAAGGCAGAAGTGAACTTGTTAATCCCTATAAAATTGGAAAGAAATGGCTTTGTAACAGAAATTTGCTACATGCGTGGAAATAAGCAGATACACTTTTAAAACTACAGCACAGTGGGGTTTTGTTCCTTCCTCTTTTTAATTATCCTTTTTATTGTCTGAATTAAATTTTAACAAGTAATTTAGTAGAGCACTGTGGTATTTTATTCATTACTGAATTATGATCCTATCAACAGTGTTACATTTGTTATTATTGTTATTACTATTATTATTATTCTATTCCTTTATCTGCATGACCACACAATGCAGCTTCTGGAAAATAAGTGAATGCTAGCACTGCACCACCAGCAAAATATATACATGGAAGTGTGACTAATATTTAAACATATTCACCTCTGTTCCGTGCAACACTTTAATATCATTTGCTTTTCTACTTTATTTGGTAATTTTATTTCTGTCCACTGATAATTTAGAATTGCTTTCTACTTACATCATTAAACTCATCCTGAATTATGCAGCTGGTGTCTGAGATTACCTGCACTCAAACTTCATGGTTTCACTGACTCTTCTTACAACATCAATATATTTCCAAGGAAGGAGTGTGAAATATTTACTTATAAACTCACTTGGCATCTTCTAGGAAATGGAAAAAAGTGAAAAAATGTGCATGTCACAGAAGAATGTTACCAAGAATATTGCTGTAGCTGGACAGCAATACAGAGGACAGACTGAAAACACTAAAATGCAAGACATAATATCAGAATTGGAATTTAGTTTTGAAAAAGTGTTTTTCAGTCTCCTGGTATCAGAAAATAGTTACCAAGCAACACCGTAGATATTGGTAATGCAGGCAGATCTATTCAAATAAAAAATATTCAAACCATTGTCATTATCAGGGGAGCTATGTTATTGCTGGATTCGTAACATTTGGTATCTGGACATTTTCATATTTTGCTCCTTGAGCACAAATCTGTTTTTCCTGAAGAAGGTGCCCTTAATACTACTTCTGTTAGATTAAGCTTGCAGAGATATGCCACCATCTGCTGTAGTTCCTCCTGTATTTTGCTGGGATGCGAGTAACGGATATGAACCATTGAAGGGCAAATAGATGGTGAGTACATACAGAGTGTGTGTGAGATGAAGTGAAGCAATAGCTTTTCCCTAAGAACACTTTTGCAATGATTAGCATGGGAGTTCTGCAAGAGCCTTTGTGTTGAATTGTTCAGTTATTCCTCAGGAAAACAGCAAATAAGTAGGTTAGATCCAGAATTATCTCCTTGTTACCTAGAATCAGCCTACATTTTAGAAACAGCAGAGTAGACGGCAAAATTGCAAAGATCATATCTTGCAGGCTGGCTGCAGTATGGAAAAGAGACATGTTACAGAGCCAGGGATTACTATTCCCTTGCCATGTGGCTTTGGGTAGATGCACCTACGATATTGCAGATTGGGTCAAACTGTTGGGAAAAATCATAGTCCTTCAGGTTGGCTGCAAGAAGTACTAGAGCTCCTGAAAGCAGACAGCTGAATTAATGGTCGTCTTCAAGCCCCAGAAAACAGTTCTTCTCCCTGTTCAGTCCAAAGGTGTGTGCAATTGGAACCCCACTGGTCTGAACAATGGACTTTCATTTCCATTCCATGTTGGGTTGGGGTGTGTAGGTGACCCACAAACACATGTTTTAGGCAGATAGTGATGATAGTTCCAGCACAACTCAAGTATGTAAGGTAAGTCCAGCCCAAGGAAAGGCCCTGGGAGGCCCTTTCAGAAAGATTTGATCTTGACAGCAATGGAATGAGTGCATGTTTTTCAGTTCCTCATGAAGTGGTCAGAAGGGAGACTGCCTGTGCTGGAGAAGGAGCGCAATTATCTACAAGTTATCTGGTGTCCTCTTCAAGTTCTCCTCCTGGATGGAACAGACAGTAAAACTCTGCATCTTTTGCTTGACTGCTTGGGCCAAGTGGGGAAATGGTTCTGAGACCTGTGATAGAAGGAAGTTAAAGTGGCAAGAATTCAGGGAAGAGCTAGAAGAAAATGACAGCTGTTTGGAAGGTCTGATTTACAGCAATAGCACCCAATCATCTCAGCCTGTGTGTTGAACGAGTTGCTCTAAAGATGCCCTGAGCTGCTCTCTGCACTTCAAAGGAGGATCTCTTGTGCTGTGCGTTTTGCTGTACAAAACAGCACAAGGAGAACATTTACTTGCAGGGTCTGGAGCATCCCATTTCCAGCCGACATCTGACTCCACAAAACAGTCAATATCTGGAGCAAGTTAAAAACGCTTGAGCTTGATCTGAGTCGGCAAGTTGTAACTGTCAGGTTCTTCAAACGGTTCTGGGGCCGGCAGTCATGAAGAGCTGGGGGAGACAGGAGGAGACTCTGCTTTCCCTGTTATCTGTCTCCTGATTCAAGCAAAACAAATGAAGCAGCCAGGGCTGCTCTACTCACCTCAGTAGTGCAAAAAGCAGAAAACAGCGACAGGCAGGAGGGAAGGGATATTTGCTTTCTAGCTCCTCTCTCCCGTGCAGGTGAAGGAAGCCAGGGAAGCCAGCAACCTCTCTGTTCCCCTTTTAAATTTGGGCTGAAGGAGATACATCCATTTTAACATGCGGCTCTGAGAACGTCTTTTCGAATAATAGCAACACCTTTCTTTCTTAGTACAAATGCTTGTAAGGGACATAGTTTAGATCCTCAAGGGACGCATGCTGTGGGCAATTAAAAGGTTCTGATAAACATAAAGGTAAGTCTTTAATCACAGCCATCTCTCTTCTTAAGCAGTGGTAAGAGTATCCCTCTTAGAGGGTGATAAACATGCTAAGCTGATGATTACAATTTTTAAAGGCAAACCCTGTGACAGAAAGCCATACTGCTGATCTTATCTCGTAAAGATGCTACATGCTGTATGTGTCTGAACTTCTGTCTATGCCTATCTTCTTATAGTGTAGAGAGAAAATTATTTGTTACAGTATTTGTACCCAATTTAATTTAAGATGAAAAGTCAGTGAGTAGGAGGAGAGGGTGGAAGGAGCGGGGGGAAGGACCCGCTCGATTTACAGCTTTTAGAAATGGCATGCGAAGCCAGAAACTCATACAAAACCGAACTAGCCATCATCCACGCGCAATGCATTTCCAAACAGAGGATATCTACAGTACTTCCCAATTATGTTCAGTTCACTGCAGCAGGTGACCCCAATTTCTTTGAAAAATCTTTATAACAGTTCTTTTCAGAAAACCTGCATGGGGTGCTAAGAATAAAAGTCAAGGCCATAGAGTTTCACTTACTTAGGCTTCCTTCAAATAAAAGTGTGTGTATTACATGACCAGGGAGAGAGCTGGAGGACAAAGATGTGACACCTGCACATGAGCATCTAAAGCCAGTGGCAAGATGAGTTGAAGATTATCAAAATGAAATTTTGAGACGTCTGTTGTATTCACCACCTGGAGGGCCTATGCCCAGCCTCTATTTATTTCTCTTATTGCTCCCATATGCCCTGCGGCTGCTCTGGGTTGGCCCTGCTCTTGGCAGCCTGGTGGGGCTGATGCTGCCCTGGAGGCCCCAGCAGTGGTGATGTTGCCCAGGTGGCTGCTGCACGTGAGGGTACGTCATGGTCCCTGGGCTGGGGGGCACTCAGCAGCCGTGGTGCAGCAAGGAGGCACGTGCTCGCCCCAGTGGCACACGGCCATCTCCTGTGGACGTTCTCCTGAATTCTTTGGCTCCTGCCTGGCACATCCATACAGTGGGCTGCATGGTGTGCAGCCCTCTTGGAGTGTGCCTTCAAAGGAGATCTGTGGTGAGGTCCTTAAGGTGGATGGAGATGTAATGGCATGGGGGGGGTGTGTGCTTACAAGGATGTCTGGTACTTGGCTAAACACTTTTCTAGCTGTACATCTGTCCTTGTTAAAAGAATGGGCTCACTTCAGTTTCATGGGTGTTTTCAGAGCAATGCGGTAGAGAGCATGGCTGGTTTTACTTAATATTTATTTTAGCAGTGTTGGCATGCAAATGTCACAATGTAATGCAAAGGGCACAAATGAAATTTGCAGATGACACCATGAGGAGGCACCAGTGTAAAGAGCATCAGGCTGTCATGGGGGAAGAACGGGATGACCTCAGGGGAAAAAGTAATAGAAGTGAAATTAAATTTTATAGTACAGAGTGTAAATGGGCTTGGGCTTGGGGACTATTATCACTTCTTTGCTTTATACTGGGAGCTCATTAGCTAGGGATGACTGACGCCGAGAAGGATCTGGGTGTATTGGCCATGGGACAACTGAGAACCACCAGTGTTGTGAAAAGGCAATGGCAATCCAAAAATGCCTCTGACAGGATATTTTCAGTAGAGATGAGGGAGAGTTCATGCCATTTTACAAGGTACTGCTGAGACCTCATCTGCAATACTGTCTCCAGTTTTAATCAGCCATACCTAAGAAAGATTAATTCAAATAGGAGCAGTTTGCAATGAAAGGCTAGGAGGTGTCTGAAAATGGAGAAAAAAAGGTTGGAAATCATCATGCTAGAGGAAAATGTCAAACTGAGTTGGAATTTGTCTTATTCATTACTTCAGCTCTTTTTTTTTTTTGTATTGCTTTATCACTGGACATTTAAATGCTAGATAAACAAAATACAATTCGTTTTACAACAGAGAATGTCTCCTCTATCAATTTGCAATAAAAAAATATGTGTGTAGCTTTGTGCTAAAATGGCCAATTTAAATTGGATTCCAAAGTTATAGTTCAGCCATCAGCTTGAAGTTTGTTGCAACATGGACTTGAATATCTAAAATCATTTCCAGTCGCCCATAAATCACTTTATGGAATTTGGAAGTGTGTACAGGAATGGCTCCCAAGCCAGCAGAAGTTAATGAAAATGAAAAAACAAAAAAGAAAAAGAAAAAGGAGAATTTACGTATTTTCATAGCAGCCTTAATTCATTGTTATACCTACTAGAACATATACTATTCTTATGCAACCAGGATTGTACTTCATCATCCTTGTTACGCCAGCACACACTTTCTGGCTAATTTGTCCTCTTTTCACTGCTTTCCACACAGATGCCATCTGCACGGCATGGCAGGCTTGTGCTCTGTGACCTGAAGCTGGAACAGGACATCTTGGTCATAAACTGAAAACAAGCAGGAGCCAAAATGTCACATCTGTCTTCTCTCTTGCCCTTTGCCCTAGGTCTCTCTGGAGGTCTGGAGCTGAGGAGTGGCAGGGTGCGGGGCCTCAGCGGTGCCCGAATCTCTCCCCAGCTGCCCTGCGGTCAGTGCGGGACCAGGCAGCTTGTGACAGTGCCATCCATCCTCGGCTTGATGGTGCTCAGGTCCCACAGAACCAGTGGGTGACTCGCAGCTTCGGCTCTGTTATATCCAGGGGACTGGAGGGAGTTGAACTGTTGCTATTGACTGAGCACTATTATCTGAAATTTCTGTCCATTTTCCATGGACTCGTTGAGGATGTAAAGTCTCTCAGGATGGTCTCACTAGTTTTCTTCTCCATAGCTTTTCACAGGAAGAGTGAATTTTACTTTTTGCACAGAGATCCTATTCCTAATTCTGAAAACTCTTGCACTTCCTCATTTTGGGGATTGGCCCATCTGTTTACAGTAAGAAAGTTAATGGATGTTAAAGTCAAGTAAACTGTGATCTTTTCTCAGAAGCTGCTTGGTTTCCCCAGGTTTGTGTCCACCCTCTGTCCACAGAAGCCATGAACATGAGTGACAGTTCCAGTGAGATACATCACAGTTATCTGCTCTTTGCACTTACCGCCAAAATACCCTGTGTTTAAAGGAATTCCAGGGAATTTTGATGGAAAGCTTAAACAAATGAAAGGTCTGAAGCACTGTTTTATTAAACAAACAATGGGTGAGCAAACATTTTCTTAAAGACATCTTAGGACAGGGAGCAGGCTGCAGCCTGCATGAGTAACCCTGTGTCCTGCTCTGCTCTTTTCCTGAGGCACCCTCACAGCCTCTCCCTTCTGTGGTGGGTTGACCCTGGCTGGACGCCAGGTGCCCACTAAGCCACTCTATCACTCCCCTCCTCAGGTGGACAAGGGAGAGAATATATAATGAAAGGCTCGTGGGTTGAGATAAGGACAGGGAGACACCACTCTCCGATTACCGTCACAGGCAAAACAGAAATTAATATAATTTATTGCCAATCAAATCAGAGTAGGGTAACGAGAAATAAACCCAAATCTTAAGACACCTTCTCCTCACCCGTTCCTTCTTCCTGGGCTTAACTTTACTCCTAATTTCTCTACCTCCTCCCCTTGCAGTGGCGCAGAGGGATGGGGAATGGGGTTTGTGGTCAGTTCTTCAGAAGTTGTCTCTGCCACTCCTTCCTCCTCATATACTTCCCCTGTTCCAGTGTGGGGTCCTCCCATGGAAGACAGTTCTCCATGAACCTCTCCAACTTGGGTCCTTCCCATGGGGTGCGGTCCTTCAGAAACAGACGGCTCCAGAGTGGGTCCCCTACAGTGTCACAAGTCCTGCCAGCAAACCTGATCCAGCGTGGGCTCCTTTCTCTCCATGAGACCACAGGTCCTGCCAGGAGCCTCCTCCAGCGCGGGCTTCCCATGGGGTCACAGCCTCCTTCGGGCACTCACCTGCTCCAGTGTGGGGTCCTCCATTGGCTTCAAGTGGATATCTGCTTCACCGTTACCGTCCATGGGCTGCAGGGGGAGAACCTGCCTCACCATGGTATTCACCATGGGCTTCAGGGGAATCTCTGCTCCAGTACCTGGAACACCTCCTCCTCCTCCTTCTTCACTGACCTTGGTGTCTGCAGAGTTGTTTCTCTCACATATTCTCACTCTTCTCTCCACCTGCAGTTGCTATTACCCAGTAACTTTTTTTCCCCCTTCTTAAATATGTTATCGCAGAGACACTACCACCGTGGATGATGGGCTCAGCCTTGGCCAGTGGTGGGTCTGTCTTGAGCTGTCTGACACTGGCTCTATCGGACATGGGGGAAGCTCCTATCAGCTTCTCACAGAAGCCACTACTGTATCCCCTCTGCTACCAAAACTTTGCCATGCAAACCCAATATATAACCTCATGCGCATCTGCTGCTTGACTAAAATTTGGGTATTCCAGTTGTGTGACTGGTATGAGTGTGGTCATGTTTAAGGAGTGTCTGTATACTTTATAGCATGTAACAGTGAGTTCCTTCCCTGTCCAGATGCCTTTCCCAAAATTACTGGATGCTTTTGGGGTGTAGGAGTACCTGCGTTTTGACCAGCCAGCAGATGATGTCCTGTACAATAGAGGATGGCACTGGTCGGAAAACCTTCCCCTACGTTCATATGGGGTGCAAGCTGTGTCACAGTCAAAAGTTTGGACTCCACTGGCCAAACTCAGCAGCACTACTGGTTTTTTTTAAGACAGAAAAAAGTTTCAAGGCATTCGGTAGGTGATGCAGGGAAATATTTGCATTGAACATCACTGTGCACAGTCTAGAAACCACCTGCTGCAACATTTTGTAAAATATGTTTTGAGACTGAAATGCCAAATGGTATACAGATGCTAATCAGCTAAGCCCATCAATATCTGTTTTCTGAGCATGGATCAGAGAACAGTATCTTGGATACAGCACAAACTGACAGACAATATTATTGTCAAGCAGAGAAACTATCAGGTCATACTTAAATTCTTCTCAGCTGTCCAGGGAGTTTATTTAATCTCCAGCGCAAAGGGAGGATTCACAGATATATCTAGCTGAGGCGGAAGGGATGTTGTAAAGGCATATTTAATGGCATGTTGTTAAGATTTTATCATGCCCACATGTAAGCCTGGAAATGTGGAAGGTGCAACCGTTCCTTTGCCATAGCAAAGAAGATACTTTTTTAAACACAGTTTGTGATCTGCAATACATAATCTTTACTGCAGATAGCATCCTGAAGATTACAGGTTCTATCTGTTTCTTGGTCAATTTGAACTCTTATTTTATAGCCTGTGAAAATACCTGTATGTACTTTTGTACGTGTCAGCCAAAGGTGTTTACAATGTGCAAGAGTACTCTCTTTTTTGCCCCATTGCTTCAGGAGCATCACGGACACTTCTGTACTAGAAAATGAGCCTAAAATAGTTCTAGTCTGAAGCATCCCTGTATAATCCAGCCTCAGATCATCTCCTGATACATGTCTTTCCTCCTCAGAGGTGTCAAGAGCTGATTCGGATTGAGACCAGTTTAGTTGTCTTCTCCTGCTTTGTGAAGTTCAGACATTATCCTGCCGACAAGCTGTGATATTCCGCAACCTTCAGCCTCAAACCGCAAAACTTGGCTATTGGCATAACGAAAAGTGAAGGTTCTTTGGGGACAGCACCAGCTACTCAAAAGTCAGTTAATTTTTACTATCAAGTTTTGTAAAAAGCCCCTGCAGGCATGCCAGCAGTTCCTTTTTCTTAAGAATTTACTCTCAGTATTGAGAACAGATGCCCCTTTTGCACAGATCTGTTCTTCTGCACAGAAAGAGGGTTATCTGGTACAATTTCAACCTACTTGGAAGCAGGCTTTTTGTTGTTGTTCTGTGTTATCCTGGTCCATGACTGAAGCTCACGGGCACTGCTGCACTAAAACTAAGCTAGTAACAAACATAAAAATATCCTTTGAAATCCTGTCTCCGCAGTGTTGTATGCTGGCTCAACTGTTTCTGCTTCCTCAAATATCTTTCAGTCCTGCCACAATGCTAAAAAGAGGTTGTTGGTTTTCTTTTTAGCTACAAGTTGTTTCAAATTCTTCTGTTATAGCAGGCATTGAGTTTTACCATCTCCTTCACAGTGAAAATAGTGATAATTTGGCAGGAACAAAAGAGATACCAGGGTGTCTCATTTTTTGGACAACATGATGCATCAATCATGCAAGTTGCCAGCAATTTGATTCAGCTATGAGCTGTGAGTGAAACCTGATGTTCAAACATGTGTTATCGATCTTCCATGGCTTCCCTTCTGATTAAATGCCAATCATATCCTACTAGAGCTGGACAAATCCAGCTTGTCTTTGTTGTATTGCCTATTGCTCTTCCTATATGTCATCAATCCGATTAAGACTGAGATGTTCAGTGTTGCACATGCCACTTCTGTCTTGCAAAAAAAACCCCTCTAATGACAACCAACCAGAATAAAACCCACTGAAGACATAGGGGCATTGCACAGCATTTTCCTTTTGGGTAAGCTAGGCAATGTAGGTATACGCTCTCCTCTGAATGAATGTGATGTATTAGGGCTTGATCTTTCTAGCACCTCTCTGCCTGAGAAACTTCCTGCATGTAAAAAGGCTCGTTCAGTTTAATGGGACAGCTCATGGTTGCAGGACTGAGGCCTTGAAGTGCATGGGTAACTTTCAATGACAGTGATTGCAGTTATTTATCTAAATCCTTTGGGGAACTATAGAAAAAGGGAAAACAACAGTACATTGAAAAAATGAATATTGAATATGTTTCTGATCAAAGTGACAGCTAATACAATATGAAACAATAAAAACCATATAGAACCTGAACAGTTACTTTAAATTCAAATAGGCCTCATTTGACCATGAAATAATATCATTAATATCAATTGATGTACACCACTGATGACTTTGTGACCATAACACTTTTCACAGTGAAGAAAGTTTCCATCTAACTTTAAAAGACAAATTGGAGTTTTGAGTTTTTTAAGAGAATTTGGTGGAACAAGAAAGCCAGCATTAATATTATTGCTTGGTTAATTATTTCAGGTACTGCTAAATGATACATTTTGAGTCAATCTCTTACTTTCTTGGGGATTTTCCCTCAGAAATCTGCAAGTTCAGATGCTCACACAAAATGGGTAGAATTTTAAAGTGTGGCTTTTCGGATGTCAGTTTGATTTGGTGTCCTCACTCTACCACCATCCAAACTATGTCAGGTGTAGCAAAAATCACAGTTCTAAAGGTGATGAGATAGCAAGTTTAATTTCAAAAATTCCAAAGGGCAAACCTTGCTAGGTATTTGTTTGTTGATCTTGTCTAGGCTTGCATGTTTGTTTAAACCTTTAATATAAGATTAAAGGTAGGACGGGCAAGCTGCTGTCACCGCTCCTTACCTACATGAGTACAATGCCATTACAAACATTTCCTTATTATATTCACATCTCCTTCTAAGTCACTATTCCATTATGGCAGCACTTCCTAACTCAGTAGCACAGTTACCACTGTTATCGCAACTTAACCTTGCCGGTAGCTAGCCAAAAGTTCAACAACTAAACCCAGATGTATCAAAGAAACAAGCTAACCCATCTCATATTCTGTTGCACAAATATCACAGTTTCTTCTTGGTTAACATAAAAGACAAGAAAAAATCAAGCTATATTCACAATGATTTTATTCATGTCCAGTCATCATCTCAGATGAAAATTCCTTTGCTTGTTTCTCTGAAAAGTCAAAAATCTCAAGAATTAGTATGCTAACCAGGTGACAATTCACTATCTGCAGATAGCACGCTTGTGGGGAAGCCAAGCCCAACAAAAGCCACGCATACGTGCGGAGTACTCTCAGACTATCAGAACAAGCAGTATTAAAGCTGGGTGGGACAACAATGTCTCTAGTTCTGCATTTGTTAAAGCATCTGCTATGTAGAGGAAAAATAAGACCACAACTGACAGTGCTATCATGCTGGCTTGATTCTCAAATCCTTGTGCTCGGGGGAAGAAGAAAGCACAGAGAATATTGTTGACAGTTCTGTTGCATAATACTGCAAATGCTGTCCCTAGCTTTTCTGTAATCGCTTTTGCCTTTAAACATACGATTTAGCTATAAATTATCACCCTAGCCACGAGCACTCCCTTCATAAACTCACTGAAAAGCAAATTAACCTTTTGTCTCTAGAATGAACTCTCCTATTAATATGAAAATCAATTCAGTCCTGTTTGTTTTGGTTACCCCAGACTGTCTGCTCTTCCCAAGCTGAATAGTGACTGTCTAGTTAGTCACTTAAGCAGAATTAATTTTAAGAACCAATTAAAAAAAACCCACACTCAATAATATAGTAAGTGATGTTCTGGAAAGCTTTTCATTACTTCATCTGTGGTTTCTAATTGCAAAACAGAATGTCTAATTATTGCCCTGATTATTCCATCCTGACCTTGGACCAGATCGACAGGTGGTGAACACCAGTGCGTTTTAACAGAAGTCCATGTTACCCACACACTTTTCAACTGGCTGCAGATCTAGTCCCTATATGTTCCTGGGCATATATTTAAGGTCACTTTTCCAATTCATGCCTTTATGAGGATCAAACTTCCCTTTTCAGGTTGAAAACATTATTTAGCACCTGCTCTCAGGTGGCATGCATGAAATCTTACTCTCAGAAACACACAGACCTTTTATCACCCAAGGAAAAATACATCCAAAGAACAGAAGTCCACCAAGATCAAAGGAACAAAGTCTGCATGCAGTGAAGAAAGAACTGCAATAGAATCCAAGTGTTGCATTTGGTATGGGCATACAGGGTAATGGGAAAGGTTATACAGAATTTTCCTTTGTTCTCACTTTCCTGCAGTCATAGCAGATGCTAAGGAGTATTTTCTCCTCTGCTTGTCAGGCCTTGTATCCTTATACAAAGAACTTCATCACCCTACTTTATGCTATCATCTCACTCACAGACAGGCAAATACGGTTAGTAGAAACCCATTTCTTCTTTCTATGCTCTCACCTTTTTTCTAGACTGAGTGACACAGCTTTAGTTCTCCTACCCCCTCTGCAATTAATGAATTCCTCTTTTGTGAGCAAGAATGCAGAGCACGATGCAGCTATATCCAGTCTCACTAAGGAACAGGCCCCAAAACATTAAAATACATGTAGACTTCTAATAGCAGCAAAATAATTAATTCTGCAGTAAAACACTGACCGTGGTACCTTAGCAAAATTTCAAATTTCATGGTGGCACAAAACCAATTCTGTCCCCAGGCTGTCAGGAGTGTTGTTTTAGGCTCTTTGGTGACTCGAAGGAGATTGAAGGCATATGTTTTTAGGAGACTTTCAGATACATATAAAAGAAACAAAGAAGGAAGCTGAGATTCTGTGGCAAAGGCTGAAGGTTCCTGCAGTGAGAAATGCTGAGGAGAGCTCTGTTGCACAATTCCTGCCTACCTGCGGGCTTAGGATCCAAAGTCACGTCCAAAACAACCAGTGCAACCCTGGAACACCCCCCCTGATTAGCATCCAGTTTTGGAGTTGCCCAAACACCACATGCAACTTTGTCGTATCCTGGAGGTATATGAAGAACTGCTGCATTCCTCAATGGCTCATAGCAAAGCTCATATCAGATGGAACCTAGAAACAAAACCTTCCTCCAAACGAGGGTTGATCTGTAGGGTTTTTGGTATCCGATTGTAGAGGAGATAGAGGCAACAGCTGTTTTTTTTTAAAATGTGGCCAAAGGAGCAGGAGGGCCCACTTCTCACACAACAGCCTTGTTGTCTGGGCAGTCACCCAACAGACAAGAAAACGAGAGTTGCTCCCAGGACTGTTTCAGTGTTTTATATACTTTGGAATAAGCCGGGATTGGATAAACATCATTGGAAGTGAGGGACCTTCTCTTTCTTTTCTGGCCCAGTGAATCTTTCTCTCTGTGACCCAGCAGATATTTAACTATTTCTCACAAAGGGAAACATGTGAACTCTCCCATTTTCCTGAGAATAATCGCCACATTGTAAACCCTGCAAAATCTCACACACTGCAAAAAAGGGAATTGTAAGACCACTCCTAGTTCCCAGGGGGGAACTGTACACCACAGTGCACACGTGGGCTCACGCTGGCTGGCAGCATGAGCTTCTGCTGCCAGGGATATACAAAATTTGTAAGCAGAATCAAGTATACACATAGGTCTGGATCAATTTACTCGGTGGTTGGGAAAAGGAGAGGGAACCCAGGTACAGAACAGAAAGTTAACGAGAAGGCAGGGGGAGGGAAGAGGTAAGAATGCATCTTCCTCCAGTCTCTAATAATTGTACACCTGCATGCTGCTGAATTTCAGACACAAATGCTACTAAAAAAAGTCCTTTTTATTATAGTTGTCTCCTGAAAAAAACAGCCCATCAATCTAATGTTTTAAAAGAAATCATTACCTTTTTGCCAGTGTGTACATTTATGAAGGGAACACATAATTCTTTCCAGAAGTATAATTTTAGTATCTGTAAATATATCGCTGGCCTCTTTATCTTCTTGTTTGACCACTTGTCATGTGCCGTGGGCAAATGCTGCTCTAACAGCCATATTGAGTAGTGCAAGCTGAGCATGAGCTTTGAGGTATTTTTATGTCTGTTCACTTGCTAAACGCGTACTCTGTTTTTTCTAATGGTGTTAAACTGAGCTCCCTAGATTAAGCAGTTAATATAGGTCAAAATTAGTCCTTCAGGGATGGGCCAGACTCTACATGCTATTCCCATTACCTGCAGGGTTAAGCTGCGGTGTTTGTCTCCTTATTTAAATTCTGTGGTGTTGTTGGGTACTTTCCAGTATTTTCAAATACCACAAATAGCTCTGCTAAACTCAGCTCTATCTAAACCTCCTTTTTAATATGCTGCTGCTTCATTTCTAACTTTTTTACGCTGATTCAGACCTACTTTATTAAGGAATGCCTACACATCGCCTTTGCCCTTATAAATAGAAAGACCTCCTTAAAGCTTTCAAAGTACTTAGCTGCCCTGCATAGTGCGGTAAAGAGGGTGAAATGGAATATATTATGAAATGTCATACCCAGTCCAAATTGGATGAGCAATTAGTGAACTAATAGTAAGGTTGCAGCACTGTTTCTTCAGAAACCTTTAATTTTGACATCAATAGGCATCATACGTATCTCAGTGTGAAATAACTTTATAGCTTTGGTTGGTCTTATGACAGCAATGCTTAGAAAACAAAATAAAGGCATCTGTGGCACTGTTAATGGAACGATTAAAGCTGTAGATGAAAAGGCACAGAAGTCAAGATAAGAAATGTAACATTAGCTAATTTACTTTGTACTTTTGTACTGTCTACTGTGGGAGACTGTTCAAATCTAGGTCTGGTTACACAAGTATTGAATGACTGCTAGCATGACACTAGTCGAATTAATCTCCCTAGGCTGCCTCTACAGTCCATGAAGAGGCAGGAGCCTTGTTTTGCCACTCCAAATTGAGGCAAAAGTTAGCCTTTGTGAATTAACCCTTCTGCCTCCCTGCGTATTAGTTTAATGGATAGGTTAAAGTTATTACAACTAACCCTCACTATTTCAATTCCTGATATTTGCACATGGAAACTGAAAAGCCTTGTTTTGCACTAACATGAGCTCTTGCATATAACTTCCTAGGTTAATTTTTTTGACAGAAAAAGAAAGGAGACATTGTTTGAGTTTAATAGCAGTTTAGCTTTATAGGCCTCAGTACAGGATCCATCATTAAAATTAAGCATGTGCTTAATTGGTTTTCTGAACATGGATGGATTTAAGCACATGCTTAAATACCTTGCTCACTTGAAGCCCTAATGGACCATGCAAACTTAAAAGTTCACATTTCATTGAGATAAATTGAGTGGATAATCATAAATTTATCAGAACAGAAGCTGCTGCTTACTGTATATATAGACAGCACCTTGTAGTATTGTCCTCTCTCTCCAGCTGGGATATCTAGATCTTGATGAAATAAAACAGTAGCAGCAGCAGCAGAACTGTTATTTCTCACTCAGTTCAGTTCAGCAGTACAGTATTTGATAGTGTGATGTCTGTACATTTGCCACAGACAAAAGGAATATTTTTCTATGAAATCTTATGATTTACAGAATTAGTAGAAATTAGGTGGAAGCAAAAACCCCGAGAAAACAGAAGGGATAATTAGAATCAAAGAATCCACCAGCTTCTTTGTTGCTGTACACTGTCTTTCCTAGATATGAATTTAAGACAGATTTTTTTAATGTTTCAAATCTCACAAGACTTGTCTGTACTAAAGGACTTTGCAAAAATGTCAGACGTTTGATAACAGCAAAGCCTTAAAGATATTTCTACTGTAGACTGGGTTGGTGGTAGTGCTAGCATTTTCTGCACTAGTACTTTGTGTTCTGACCTGATCGTTGAGTGTTACAAATCTCCATTTCTATTCTTATTCATGGTTCTGTTGTTTGCAACTATCTCCACAGTTGTGCTATGTGCTAATGGTAACAACAAAGGGAAAATTAGCAGGAAGCTCCCAGTATGGATACCAGACATCGCACTGATGTAGGTGGTTGAGGAGCGCTATGCATTGCCTCATCCCTGTTGTATTTTCTGTGTGACAGAGTGACAGAAGCAGACTTGTAGCATGGGGCTGTTGATACAGAAGGGCCCATTCCAGCTGTTCTATCCCCAGCTGTTATAGAGTGCAACAGCTCTTCTGCACCTCCTGGGTTCGTATATGGGGAATTGGGAAAACTGTGGTCTTGTACTGGGAATGCTGTGGCAAGAAGTTTGAAAATAGAAAAGTATAAGGGTCTTAAAACCCCCTTATCTTATCTCTATTTGTTCTCATTTATGTAGCAAAAATTTTTTCAGCTGGACAAGAGTTGTTGCAATGGCTAGTGCTGAACACTCTACCCAGCAAGCCCTTAACCTGTCAGCAAGCTGTTCCATGAGCAGCAGCCCAGGAAGGACCAGTGAGATGCAGACTTGTGTCTGGGTTGTCTACGAGATTTTCTTGTATGTGATAATGATCGAACTCATGTTTCCCTTAGTTAAGAAATCGGTATTTTCTGAGATGACTTACCCATGTTTTGAGTTAGACAAACTGTGGGAAATGGTACAAAAACTTTTTTGGAAGGAAGGGGAAACATATCAAAATAAAATACTCATATAGATACCATGATCTCAAATGTCATTCCTTAGGAAATAAGACTGAGATTTCATTAAAGCTAATTGTGGTTGACATGTGCTGGATAATCCAGTGAGAAGATCTGGACATGTGATGCTTTTTAAAATAAAGCACACAGAACAATCCCAACAGTGGTTGCCTTTGCTTATACAAGGCTCTGCACCTACCAGCTTTTTCTTTTTCTCTTTCTCTGTATGTTACAACTTCTAGGTTTGTTTTGAGACATGTTAGATGATAGAATTAAAAATGCTGAGGGCTAAATGAGCATGAAGCACTGCCTGGACAGGTGACAGCCAGAAAATTTAACACTTTGTCCTTTATGATGAATTTCACTAACCTATACATGTTACATTATATAACTCCTTTGTTATCACTGTCATATAAACATTTTACCGAAGAGCACAAAAGAAAGTGAGGTACTTAAAAGAATTGCAGAATTACTTGAGGGGTGAAATTCATGTTTTACAGTAAAAGCCTAAAGAAGATAAATCTGTTTCATGTCTCTAAGAGAGGCGAAAAGGTATTATACAAGAACCTACTGTGATTATGTTGGTCTGTGATACAGCATTGGCATGGCTGGTAACATGCCATAAGCTTTGCACTGAGTTTGCAAGGTGTCAGGACTTACTCTGTCTGAGCTTTCCTTGACCTGCTCATATCCTTGTTTGAGTTGGTTTAGTTGTGACAGCAATTTCTCTAACTCTTTAGGGCTTTATGGCTGATTTGCTTTACTTTTGTTTATCTTCATGTGGTACCACTGTGGTTTTACTAGTACAGACAAATACAGGCCAGGCAGGATAAGAGACACACAGGGTGCAGTGTGGAGGGGGACAGGCTTGGGATGATAAGATATGGGGCACAGGCTTGATACTGCAGACCTCACAGCTAAAGAAATGCGGACCTAGAGCTGAGAAAAAATGTTTTTTAACATAAGAAAGTGAACAAAGAAACAGCATTAACATATGTAAATCCACCATAAAAAATTGGAGGTGCAGATCAGTGAAATAAAGGCTAGGTGTCTATAGGTGTTAGCAGATGTAAAAAAGTCACCCTGAGTGAATACATGATGGAGAAAGAGGAAAACATCAATGTGAACATCATATTCCTCCTGGCAAAGGACTTTGGATGCTGACAACCCATTAACGCCATCAACATCAGAATGAAACCCCCGACCTTAGGACTAAGAGGAACACCAGAAGGGTGAGCATAACACCAGGAAAAAGGGTAGAAATTAAGTGCACGTGTACAAATTTAACCATATTACTACTATTATTATGGCACATTTTATGCATAGACATATTCTTTCTCTTTCCATAATAATTATATCTGGACTAATAATGATTCTTGGACTAGACTGTTAGGGATTCAATTATACTAATGATAAATTTTGACTTTATGTATAAGGCATGTTTCCTCTTTGCCTGTAAACAAGATTTTTAACTACCTAAGGAAGAAATATATGTATGAACATATTTTACACTAGCAGACAATAATTTAATAACATCCAGTGGTCAGAAATCAATGTGGATGAAAAACAATGAAATGATATTTTTTATATGCTGCCAGAAATAATAAATACATACCAAAATAAAAAGCAAATTGTGCAAAATAGGAAAATTGTCTTGATAGGGAAATGTTAATCAAGAATGTGCATTTCACCATAGGAGTTCATTTGGGCTTTGCCTTTTTGCCAATGGCAAGCTTTGGGCAAGAGGGAAATAATGTACTGCTATGGCTCGTGGAAATAATCTGCCCTCTCTTCTACATTTGCCAGGGCATTGCTGTTGCACTGGCTGTTAGTGCTATCAGGCTCCCTGTTTGTGCTCCCACAAGCTCTTCAAAAGAGGCAGCACAGTTTAGGCTCATGGAGGTTTTCCATTAGGAGAGTGGAGAGGGAGATCATCTACATGCTTCTTCACTCTCACTTGAGCTTAGAAAAAAATGCTCTGTGCAATGTACACTGAAAGACCTTGGCTTTTCAGGGGCTGCGAAAGCTGTACATAAAATGAATTTTTACTGCCAAAATGGATCTTATTATTTGGAGTGTTTTAGGCTACATTTGTACAGAGCAGCAAGTAACTGTTCTTTGGAGAGCTACGGCGAGGCTTTATAAGAACATGGAATGGAAGCAAAGAGGTCACATTAATTTATGCTTTCATAATATTGAGACTGTAAGGAAATATATTTTAAATAAGAATTGACATAGGAGACCTCCATGATAACAGCTTATATTGAAGGAAATCATTCTTATACAATATATTTCTCAAGGCTCATAAAAGACAGCAATAACAAACAACATTATGCAGTATCTGGGAAATTCTATTTACTTAAAACGCTTTTCTGCTTTTATTATTATCCAGGTTCATTCCTTCAGTGGAAGTTCTGATTGCAGCTTGAGCAATGTGTATGATCTCATTACAACAGGGCTGTATTAGAAAATCTGATACTGATAGCTCCAACAATGGCACCTTTCTCTTATTATCTGTCACTTGGCTACAACAGGAGCCGTGCAAATTTCCTGCCATCAGATTCTGGCAGGTGGCTGGAAACCAATCTAATATGCTGTACATATCCCACATGTACCCTATTGCGCTGAGGAAAGAAGCATGTTCAATATCCTGACTGTGGCTGGTTTGGAGCACAGACTGCTGCACAGGCAGTGTTGGGTAGTGGACAGGTTTATGCTTTGCTGGGGACCGTATAAACGGGCCATCATGTAGGCCGTAATATGCGTACACATCAACATGAATCTTTTCACCGTACACCCTCAAGTAAGTCACAGGCAGCTTTCAGGGCCATCATTCATCGATTTCTAGCAACCAATTCCTTATTTCCTCATCATTGCTTCTCTACAGCATGTTCATGTCCAAGGCCAGCTAGCTTTTGCCTTTGAAAGGTCCAAGAGGCTAAGTAGTGTCACTTAGCTCCAAGGGATCACAAGTATTCAAGATATATGCTCCCAGATTTTGGTGCTGCGATGAGAGAGGGAAGGAGGAAGAGCTGCCTCTCTTTGTCCTTGTGCATCTCTCCTATGGTCTTTCAACATTATTCCTTAACTATCCTCTACCTTTGTAGGGTTTGTCAGTACTGACAGCTACAACTGATGGTATAAGGTTACCTGCTCACAAGCCCTGCACCAGAAGGGCCATGAAATAGAAAGCAAATCCTTCCTGTCAACTCAAAGTTAATGGTTTTGTAACCTTTTAAATTAAGATTTATTAAGAAAGAAGGGGGGAAAATAATCCCTAAATCTCACACAAGATAACCATCTAAGCAGGAAAAATTCAGAAACTACAAAGTGAGAAATAAAACCTTTGAAAAGCTGGAAACCAATATTCCTTTTGAGAAGGATGGGTCCTTTTCTCCAGACTTTCTTTCAAATTTAGCAACTTCCAGTGTTTCTGTGCTTGAGAGAGTGCCCTATCCACTGAGTTCTCTTTGTAGTCCTCAGGAAGATCACTTTCTGTCATTTCTGAGGCTTGGTGTAAGTCTGCCCTTCACTGCAGGTTAGCCTCTTGCTCCCTTCAGAAGTCTACCAGTCCCCACTCCTTCAGGCTTTTCCTTGCTTTCCTCTTCTCCCATCATTTGTCCTGCCCTGCCCTCCAGAGAGATTAACAGTCTGGCTTGCTTGGATGCTCTTATGGAAGGTGTGGTTTCCCTTTCTCCCTCCTTTCTAGGGTGCTTCCCTGAAAATCACAGTAGTCACCAGGACCAGCCTTCCTCTCTGCTGCCCTCTTCACAGCGTTCCTGTAATGATATAACATGATATGAATACAATATGCCATTGTGTAAGTAGCTGCACTAAAATCTCTTTTTGTCAAGGACAGCACAAAGCCCTGGCTGAAGGGAGCATGCCAACAGCTCCGCTGCTCTTTTCTTGCCTTTTTCTGATTCCGTAATGTGGGGGTTTTTGTTGCTCAGTTGTTCATAAGTCTTGGTGGAAGCCTTATGCTGTCCATCTTGAAGACATTTTCTGACAATCTGCTAGACAGCCCTGCTGAAATAGAAAATTTCCATTTTGAGAATGTTACAGGTTTTTTTTAAAGAATAAAATTATCAGAGCAAAGTTGCTAAAGAAAAGCTAATGCCTTTCCTTTGTTTATGAATGCACATCTTGATGAAATCCTGTGACTAGTTAGCTGCTGAAAATATTTAACATTATTAATTAATAAAAACAAGTGTATAAGATGTTTTCTGGAACGTCTTTCCTGTTGCTGACTGCCATCTTTCTTAGTGGAATAAATCCTTCTGCTTGAGGTTGTTTCAGTCTTCACAGCTGACATCTTAAAGTAGCTCATTTATTCATGGAGTAAAACAGATTTAATGAAGCATGGGAAACACAAGATTTTTCAGAAGTGACCATAATGACAATGGTTCATAGATAATAACAGGCTATTTACCTGTACCTGAATTGCTTCAAATTTATTTCCTTCAGACAATTTCCTGACCTGAGCTATAGTAGCAATATGATAGAGCTCTAGGTCCACAAGCAATTTGTTAATTAAAATTAATGTTGCATATTAAGCTGTTGCATTAAGCACATAGGTCTTCTCAAAGAAAGCACGATCAGCTAACCAAACAAATCCTTGGGTCTGACCAGCTTAAGAGAAGAATTTCTCTCTTCAGCTGCCTACAACCTTCCTGGCAGTGGTATACACTTACAATCAGCATATCCTTAGGATTATTGATTCTCCGCTGCGAAGTGTAAAACCTGTTTTTGTTGATGTGTAGGTTATCGGACTGATGTGCTTACCAAAGGGAGAAAGAAACTCTTTTACATTCTTATGTGAGCTAATCAGATTTACATATGATCTAGTCAAGTATGATGGATTAGATGGATGGGTGGTTACTGGAGACATAATCAACACTAGAGTTTTCCCTGCATGCCAAATGTTTCCTATCTAGAGTTTGTTGAACTCTGGGAGTAAAGAGAAAGTAGAGAGGAATTCTGTCTCACCTGTGTCAAAATTTAAACTGATACATAACATGGCAGCAGTCGCAGGGTTAACATGCATACATATACAAGAAATATATATGTATAAGTAACCAGGAAAAAAAAGGGAAACAAAATCAATTCAGCCGAGGCAGTTAGACATCCCAGGTAGGCTTTCTGTGAGATTTAGACACTTGAATCCAAGAACGCAACTCACAAAACCTTTGCTTCACCTCCCCGGCATCCAAAAGGCTAAGGATACTTGGGTTTCTACCAGAAAGTTCCCTGGTGCAGCCTGTCTTGCACCTGATCCTGCTCAGAAGTGACAAAAAGCAGCATGTCTGTCCTGATATCCCCTTCTGTATAAGGAGCCAAGGCTTCTCCTTCTTGCTTTGGGGACTGTTTTGTAATTTCTTTTAACACCCACAAATTCAAGACATCGCCCTCACTGGGCTACAGGACTGTGCTTCATCTTCTGTCCCTCCACTTTGCCCCCAAAATCATATGCCTTTGTAAAAAAAGGGAGAGAAATTGGCCATCCTCAGAAGGCAGATTTAGATACCTGAATCTGTAAGACCACTTGGGTGCTAAGATCCTTTGAGAATCTAAGAGTTAGAGGAGCCCAATGTTATTGGCTTTCATTTGGCAGGCAGGATTTGGTCTTGGGGATCGTTCAAGTGAGCTTGGACTTAGTTTACATTAATATTTTTATGTAGCATAAATACCAAAATACATAATACAGCTTTCACAGACAAGCTTGCATCTCAAAATAAACTCTATGATCTACATGACAGAATATGAATTTTAAACATTTTTAAGAGACAATTTTGGCATTAGTGTAAAGAAAAAACTAGGTAGAGAAAAGAGCTGCAGTGATAATTTCCAATGAGTCAAGTCATCCTGATACCTTTTTTCACATGCATCCCACATCTTTGAAAGGATATGTACTGCATCTTCTATAAGTGGAGAGTTTTGAGATGTGCAATATTTCCTGTGTAACAACATATCAGTTTCAGGTTGTGATGAGAAAAAATTGCTTTCAAATATCACGGGTTCAAAAGTGCAGCTGAAATTTTAAAGTATTAGTTTCACATTCCGCTTAAGAAAAACTGTGAAAAGAGAAGCAGAGAGGAGACTGAGGATAAAATTCCAATAAAAATAAGATATCTATATCTAGCCAGACAGTCGGTATTATATATATCTATATAATACTGTGTGCATGACGAATATGGTAACAGAGCATTAAGGCTGCATGGTTAGGCAGTCAAAAGTTTGGAAACAGCCTAGTTAAGGTTGCTCACTGTGCTGCTCTGTTCCCTCACATTGTGAACACATTATGCCTTTTTTTTAACTGCAATACTTCTCTGCATACTCTTTCTCAGATAGAATAAATATTTCTTTTATATAACCTCAGGAAACTTGAAATGTTGTTTATTCCTCTAAGCATTTGTGGATTTTCATTATCATAGTGGTGCAGACAGTAACACAGATGCTCAAGCTGGTTTTTAGCCTTTTGTACAATTCAGATGGCACAGAAGGGCCATAAACCAGACAACACCTACCCGCCTCTCCACCCTCCTCCCATATTTCCTTTTGCTGTGTCTGATGTGGATGCTTTTCTCCTGCCTCCCTCCTTCTGCCATTTGTGTGTGGTTAAGTAAAATGAAACACAGCAGCAGAGCTTTTCAAATGAGGAGAAAGGGCTGGCAAGACCCCTCCTCCATCATTGCTCTATGCATAACAAAAGGTGCAAGGCAACATCTCCTGCAAACCTTCATGTGATTTGTTGTCATTTGTCTCTAAGGCCAGGCGAAGACCCTCCAAGCCTAGGGGATCTAAGTCTAAGTTTTATTTTATACCAGTCATGGTCATGTTTTACTTCTCCCACCCTCCTCCCATAGACACATGGTGTCCCAAAGTCCTCTGTCTGGAAGGCTGTTTGGAAGGCGTACTGAGGCTGTAGAGAGCAACTTTTTCCCACCTGACTTCTGAGGTGGCCTTCTCAGCTCTGTGTTGTCAGTCAACAGAAAAGCTCCCCAACTATGGTGTAGCTAGGAGTCAGTTCAGCTACAAACTCAACTGCCTGATAAATAAGCAAGCTTTAACTGCTACTCTCTGGAGTTTTTTCTTGACACAAAATAGGTTCTCGAAACATGATTCTTTTAATTTTCATGCTGGTCACTCACACGGTTCTAACCCATCATTCTTGAAACACTGGACAGTATTTCAAATCCTGTACCCACCAAAAAGGGGACCAGCCTATTGCCTATTTAAAAAAAAGGTACGTGATTAAAACTACAGCATCTACTCCAATCCCCTTGACGCTCATCCAAACCCATTGACATCGATGGTCTTACAACAGAATTGTCCTGACGAAGATCTGGACAATGACTTCTCATGGCAATTTAACACCAGATAATTGCTGGAGCATCTTATGGAGAGAGGACAATATTTGTAATAAATTTAAAGATACCCAGTACATCCACTTTCTACGCTGTTGGACAGTATAGAGGGCAAAATCGCATCTGCATGCATATCCCTTCCCTTTTCTGTTAGGGAGTGGGCAAACACCCTGTTTTGGATGTGGTTAATAACTTTAGTACCTCCAGATGATTATCACCCCTCGCCTGCTAGACACCACTGCCCTTATTTCTGAAACTGCAGAACATGGATGCTCTTTCATTCGTTTTCGTGTTAAATCTGCAAGGTTGTCTTACATCATCTTTATCATCAGTTTAAGCTAAGTTTTAGCACTGAAGCAGATGAAGAGTTGTCACCAGTAGCTTTCTACCAGGAATCTGCATGTGCATAACTCCCAGTGGAGAAGAAGGGACAAATGGGTAGGGGTGTCTATGCTTGCAATTCAAAGGCATTTGTATACCTTTATTGTATCTGCTGGAAGCTTCTTATTCCCTTATTTGTTTTCTCAGAGCTGAGGCTTCAGCATTAGCTTGATTCTTACATGTTCTCTGTAATGGGTGTGCAGGGGATTCAAACCCACTTTACTGCATGGCTGACTAAGAGACTAAGGTAAAAGGGGTAAATACAGACTGTCAGTATGAGGTGGAAGCAACATAGAAAAATTTCTCCTATTGTGTCTTTTCAGCTTCTATTTCATTTTGGAGGATAGCATAAAATTCTTACCTGGAGTGATGGTTTTAAAGCTTAAGGAACGCAACATGATTCTATAATGCGACTCCATGATAATTTTCTTCTTTTATAAAGCTGAGCTTAGCTTAATAGATTTCTATTCTAAAGTTACATTAGGACAAAGAAGAAAACATGGTGTGTTAAAAATTCAGAGCAAGATCAGCAGGCTGTATGAGAAAAAGAAAAAGGTTTAACTGGGAAGGTCAGCAACTCTTTAGCAATTTTATTATAAATAACTCAATTATATTGTATAATTCCCATGATTACTAGAGACCTCATTGATTACTCACAATGGTACTGCATTAGGATGCTGATAATGAGATGTTTATTTTAATAACTATTCTCTATGCAGATGTACTAGTTTGCAGAAGCACTAGGTTAAGGATACTTCAGTTAAGTGACTCCTGAATGAATTTAACATAATAAGGAGGACAGATGGGCTTTCAACTCCGTAGCAACAGTAAAGAAAACAAGACATCACTGTAGCATAGATCCTTTCACGCTGTTCTTTTTGCAAATACAATGTACTGCCTTTCAGCACATTAGTTATTTCTGCTTAGGATGGTTATATCATATAAAGAACTCAGAATTTGAATCAATAAAGGCTAGACACTTCTGACACTTATGTTAAGCAGCAGCTTACCCTGGGAAGAACAATTTTCTATGTTTCTTTGATACATACTGTAATAAATGGAATTGCACTGGAAACAAGGTAATGGGTACCTTCAGCAACGGTTGGAGATCCTTGCCTAAAATTAGTGATGAAAATAATGGGGTTTGATTTTTACCAGAACTTCCATGAGAAATTAGATTCTTTCTACCTGTTCCTGTTTCTTATCTCCACTTTGCAGGCAAATCTTGGTTCCCTTTACTGCCCCCATAATACCTCTTCGATGAGCACATTTCAATATGTGAACTATTACCCAGTGTAGAAAGCTCTCCTGAGAATCCAGCTGCAAGTCCATTTCTATGCTCAAAGCCATTATCACTCTGTCTGGATCCAAAGGCATTTGTAACATCTACAAACAATCACGGAACAACTAAAGATGCAATTTCAGCAACTGGAATTTAAAAATCCATTTCAAATACAGAGGTACTGTAATCTGTACAAAATGATTAGATTTCACAGAACTACTGAACTATTTTGACAATTTAGTCCTTAAAAATCTGTACCAATAGCTATATTGCAAAACACAGAGGCATCAGCACAGCATGATGCAAGTCTCTGATCTCACGTTAATCTTTAAAAATAAAATGACCTAGAAAGAATTTATTTTGTTTCTTATGTAGCTGAGCATTTTGTGTTACACTCTGCAGACAGGAAAGGCCTGGAGAGGAATTCATTTGCTACTTCTCTTTGTCATTTCTGTTGAGCTGTCACTTACCCTCATTAATCTTACAACAGACTCTACCCAGCATCTTCCCATGTAAGCAAGACCGCCCTGCTGGGAAGCCTGAGCAGGATGCTTGGTATAACTTCCAGTACTTGGGTCAACGCATCGTATGTGATGTATGTAATCTTTTCTAGACAGTTTTCAGAGTTGTAGGTGCAGCCATGCTCTCCCACTGAGGCTTTGCAAAAGCCTTTTGGAGAGAGCGCCCAGTCTCCTGTTGCCCTTGCTTATTCTGTCTTAGGGTTTGAGGAAACCCAAGACTTTCCCTCCCCAACACTCCAAGCTCTGTCAGCATCAGTGCTACTCCACCGACCCTCTGCTTTCTGTATTTGATGCAGTGGTGTGTGGATGAACCTAAAGGGAAGCTCTCAAAGGGTGGATCCATGAGTCTCTATCAGTATTAAGCAGTCTCATTCATCACAGCTGCCCTTTAGACCATACAACAACCCCATCCTTACTCTGGATAGATCTGTTTATAATCCAATATTAATTCCCAGCAGCAAAATGAAACATATTCATTGACATATATACAAGGAAAAAGTTGGGCAGGGCCATAGAAAGGTCTTTTTGAAGTAAAATGCATGCATATATACATGTATAACTGTGGTGTACGGATACGGATATGGATATATAGAGAAAGGAATTAGAGAAGATGCTGCATTTATATACTTTCATGTCTGACAAATAAGGGAACTGTCACATGTATGCCTGTCCTTTTAATAGAGAAGGGGTTATAAGGGGTCTCTACTGATTATCACAATCTGTCATGCTTTCATATAAAAAAATTACACCAAACATGTAATGAAAGTATTTTAGTGGATGCTCAGTCACTTTGAACCCAGTTATCCATCATACTTTGAAAATACAAGCTGTAATAGAGGGAAAATTTCTCATCTTTTCTCCAGAACAGAAAAAGAAGTTTCAACCCAAAGTTTATGGTAGTTCATCTTCTTACACAAAGACAAAGGAATGAAAGACCAGTTCAGGTTCATGATATCTGTTTTAACAACCACGATCAAGGTTAGATTTTCAGTCATTTTTTTTAACTTTGAATCTTAAACTTTAAGAGGTTCCCTGGAGACTCCATGTTAATATGCATTGCAGGATATAAAACATATATATAATGCTCAGTTTTATTAATTTTAACTAAAAATAATTGTCTGTGTTTAAAATTTTACCTTCTTATTATGCTACATAAAAGCATTAACTTTATTTTTTGTGTAATTCTTTTTAATCTCACCTGGTTTTTTAATTTCTAAGATTAAGAATCCTATGGGAAGACTGGAACTCTTGTCTGATTTAATCCTATACACAGATTTGTCTTTGACCCTACTCAAATCTCTCTCTCATTTGCCAGAAGACATTGTGATGATAATTTTCAGGCAAAGGCACTATCTGAAAAGTAAGGACAGTTTTCAGGCAAGTCTAAAGGACAAGATACCACAATAATTGCTGCTCATGTGATTTATTAAAAGAACAATTCTTTAAAAAAAAAGCATGAGACCAAATAAAAATAACAACAGCAGAAGATCCATATATAAAACATGGCAGAGAGAGTATTTAAAGAAAAGAAAACTCATCACTATTTTGCTTAATCCCACATTTTTAAATTTGGTGCCTAGCCCTTTTTACGATGTTTCTACACAAATTTAAACTGGTTAGATATCTCTCTCCACCTTCACTTCAATTATTGGAGCTGCAGATCCCTTAACAGTGAAATGAGGACCACAACACTTCTCTGCTTCACCAAGCAGTGCAATTTTTAATTACTAAGGTACGGAAAACAACTTTCTACCTTTATGTCCAGTATAAGCTTCATTTTTATAATCTGTAAGAATTTCTTCCCTAAAGGTCCTCTTCACTTGAATAAGGCAGTTGGTTCCTTGAATATTTTCCTCAGCCCTTCTGTCCCCTATCCTGTTTTATGCTCTCTGCAGCCAGTATTTAAACAAACACTTTAACACAGAAAATTAATCTTCTGTACCCACAAATATATAAAACAAAAAGGTGAATGAAATCTATGTTTGCTTCCCATCTTGCTTTCAGTATATCACAGCAAGTATGAGATGTGGACGAGTGAGTGCAAGGTAGGGCAGAAGGGGAAGCAAAACTACAAAATGAAATGGCTCTTGAAAAGCAGGAAAAGATGCTGCTTGGTGTTCACAAAATACCAGAAAGCTAGCTGCAAATTTACCCTTGAAGAAAGGAATGGAAAGGAGAAAGACACTGGAAGGAATTCAGGAGGTTGAGTTTAAGTTTTTGTTTAAGTTTCAAGTTTGTCTGAAACAAAGACAGAGTTTGACTCTTAGTGCTGACATTGCATAAAGTGAACACACCAGTGAGGTTTAGATGAAACCTAGGTAAACAGCAGCAGATTTCATGCTGTTCTAATACAGACCCCTGTGAAAGCATAACTGTTTGGAAAAATATGTAATATACTTCAAGTATGTGGGCCTACAAACCTCAAGAGGCACCACTGCAATGGTTCCAGCCGAATGACTTCTAATTTGACACTGAAGAGGCAACCTACCAAGTAATAACTATGAAAACTGCACAGGGACAATAATTCAGCTTACCGTAGCTGTGTTTTAAGCACAAGGAGATCTGCTATATGTTACTGCTAACCTTAACACAAAGCTTACCTTGCTATCAGGTAATTGCTCAGTTTTTTAATGTGTGTGATCCAAACAAAAAACAAATCATAGAACATGTTGTAGAGTAAACACAGACATGTTTGATGTACCACATTGCATATATTAAAAGAAAAAAGAGAAACATTTGTAGTAGATCTTGCATGAAAAACAAAATCATTCTCCCTCTGAGATCACTGGCAAACCACACGTGATTTCACTGGACAGGGCAGGTAAAGTCTCTAGATGTCTCATCTTAGCCAAGGATCTTTACTGAAGCCCTATTCCACTACAAACATAAACCTTCCTTCCCATATAGCACTTTCTTATTTGAAGAACTGCTTGAGCAGTAGCTGATCAGGACAACAACTCAATGGTAAGTGCAAGTATTATGTCCATTTTCCAGAGGTACAATGGAATTCAACAGTACCTATCCAGGCCCGAACAGGAATTCAAAATCATGAGTTCCAGCCTGGTACTTGTTCTTTCTGGTCCCCATGAATCTAAAAGCCAACACTAAGGAGGAGAATAGTCATTTATTGATGCTGTTCTGCACTACCATGCATAAGACGCATGCTTAATTCCCAGTCCCTTGCTCTGCAGAGACAACGAGCACTTAAGCCAGAATGTCTCATCACTTCAGTAATGACATCTCCAGGGATCTCCAGTGTATGGTGGATGGGCTACAAAATCTGAGAAAGTGACTGATTCTGCCTTTCTTGGTGCAAATGCTGATTCCCTAAAATAAGAGCACAAGAAGCTGCTGCATCATGGTGTTATTAAATTCTTAAATATATGTTTATTAATGAATAGCTGAGTTTTATTAATTAGCTAGACCCCTCTGGTTTTGAGAAATCCTTTAAAAAAAGTGTGACACAGGGGTGAAAAATTAAGATGCAGAAGAAATTTTGTATGCTCTGTGTAAAGAGAGTGCAAGACATAAAATACAGAAAAACACCGCAGAGACCCAGCAGAAACCGTAGATACCTCACTACATAATCAGTTTACTAATCCAGTCATCAGTCAGGTCTAATAGGAGCTGTACATTTTTATTCCGCAGTGCTTCAAAATCTGGGTCAGCCAAAAAAAGCCCCCAGGCTGCCTGCTGGAGCCCCAGCGTTTCCTCGGTAGAGGGAGGCATTGCCAGCGCCGACCGCTCTGAGGAGCCAGAAGGCAGCAAACTGCTGCCTAAAAAAATAAAGTCCAACTGGCAGCGATGTCCATTTTGTTTATAACACAATCCCTTTGAGCGTTATGAAACTTCGGAAATGCTTAACGCCTTCTGGAAGTCAAGCAAGATCATATTTATCACGTCTCAGCAGTAAAATGCCTGACCTATCCTAAATGCAGGTAGGAAATTATTATGGTGTTCAGAAAAGGTTAAAAAAACTATTTGAAACATCGGCAAGCTATTTGCAGGCTGCTGTGTGAGCACCCCTTACGGGAGTCACATGCAGGCAGGGAGTGGTGGGAGACCAGCACCCTTACCTGGCTGGAGCCCAGGACCCCGACCTCAGCTGCATCCTCAGCATTAATTAGTTACTGGAAAAATACCCAGAAAGGTGGGGCATGCTACTTCCTCTTCGAGCTGACGGCTGAGAAGATGGCAAGAAAGGAGGCAAGGGCTAGCAGGCCAAGCAAGCCTTTCAAACGGGAGGTGGTGCACTGGGGCCGGGAGCAGTGACCAGCTCTGCCACCTCCCTCATGCCAGGCATGGCCGCCAGGCTGGGGCCAGCTCTCACCGGCACTGAGGGGCCCTGGGTCAGGCAGCAGGGCCATTCAGCCCAAAGATAAAAGCATATACCTACATACACGCAAGAAACACACTCCACCCATGACTAAACCAAAAAACAGAGGCAGCAATGCCTGCCCTCTCCTTGAAGAAATGAGTAGGATGGGGAAGGGAGAAGATGCAGCTGTAACATTGCCCCGGGAGCTTGTGCAACCCCTTCAGCAGCTCCTGTGTCAAAATCCACATAGCAGTTGTGGGTTTCCTTGAAACAGCCTTTTGTTCAAGGAAGTTTTGTTCAACTCATATTGAAGACTTTTCCCAGACCTCTGAGATGTTTAGCTGTGCAAAGGCTCTACCACATGTCTGGTCCTCTCAGGCGCGTTGTGCTGCTTTGGCTGTGGTCCAGGCATGCGCTGAGATGCTCAGGGTTTCTGTAGTTGTGCCGTGTAACTCTGCTCAATGAGGCTGAAGTTTCCAGGACATGTCTGTGAGATCAGCTGAGCACGAGCTTGGCGTGCGATACATCCCTGAAACATTATCTTTATTGTTTGTGCACAGAACAAGTGTTTGGCAAGTAGGTATATGCTTCCACCTGGGAAATCCCTTGTAGATATACAATGGAAACATAGAACCATAGAACGGTTAGAGTTGGAAGGGACCTTAATGATCATCTAGTTCCAGCCCTCCTGCCATGGGCAGGGACACCTCCCAGTAGACCAGGTTGTTCAAAGCCTTATCCAACCTGACCTTGAACACTTGCAGGGATGGGGCATCAACAACTTTTCTGGGCAACCCGTTCCAGTGTCTCACCACCCTCACAGTAAAGAATTTCTTCCTAATATCTAATCTGAATCTAATCTCTTCAGTTTAAAACCATTATCCCTCATCCTATCACTACATTCCCTCATAAAGAGTCCCTCCCCATCTTTCCTGTAGGCCCCTTTTAGCTACTGGAAGGCTGCTATAAGGTCTCCCCTGAGCCTTCTCTTCTCCAGGCTGAACAACCCCAACTCTGTCTTCAGAGGACAGGTGCTCCTGCCCTCTGATCAGCTTTGTGGGCCTCTGGACTTGCTCCAACAGGTCCATGTCCTTCCTATGTTGGAGGCCCCAGAGCTGGATGCAGTACTCCAGGTGGGGTCTCATGAGAGTGGAGTAGAGGGGCAGAATCACCTCCCTTGACCTGCTGGCCATGCTTCTTTTGATGCAGTCCAGGATGTGGTTGGCTTTCTGGGCTGCGAGTGCACATTGCCAGCTCATGTTGAGCTTCTCATCAACCAATACCCCCAAGTCCTTCCTCCTCAGGGCTGCTCTCAATCCATTCTCCCCCAAGCCTGTATTTGTGCTTGGGATTGCCCTGACCCATATAGATGTGTGGAAAGGAGAGAGTAAGCAGTGATTTGGATATAGCAGGGAAAAGAAGGCTTTGAAGGCAATTCACCCCAGAGGAATGACTCAAGTGCAGTGACTTCCTCATGTTCTCACATATACTGTGCTTAAACAACAACCACCTGAAAGGAGGTTGTACTCTTCTCCCAAGTAAGAAGTGATAGGACAAGAGGAAATGGCAGTGTTAGGTTGATGGTTGGACTCAATGATCTTAAAGGTCCCCTCCAACCTAGAGAATTCTGATTCTAAAGACATAAACTTGGGCATTAAAGTGCAAGCCACTCTCCCACAGGCACCTGTATGTCTTTAGCATTGCATACTCTCGCTTACAAATAAAAGCAACACCTTGCTTTTGTGGCAGAATTGTGAATAAAATCTCATAGAATCAGCCAGCACTGTGCAGACAGCTTCAGCCCACTGCAATCAATACTTTATGGATACGTTGATGCATGCACTCTGAAGAAAATGAAATGAAATGTACCATGTCAGTTTACATAATCCAAGAGCCGATAGCCTTCATTTTCTGAGCCACCAAAACAAAGATATAAAATAAGGAGATTCAGAGGCTGGAGTCTAATCTCTGTATATTTTGCATATTTTTTTTCAAAAAATGTCTCAAAACCTTTTTCAGGGGAGGACAAACAACTAAGTGTCATAGCATTTCAGACATAGGCTGAAAATACGGTGTAAGTTGGGAAAAATGCTGCATAAACACCCTTCTTCCTGTATTATGCTGGCTGCCTGACACATTAGATAAGTCAGCAAAAGGCAAAAGCTTGCAGTGTTTGTTATCTGAATTTCATAGAATCATAGAATCATTTAGGTTGGAAAAGACCTTTAAGATCATCTAGTCCAACCATTCACCCTACTCTACCAGGTCTGCCACTAAACCATGTCTCTAAGCACCACATCTACACGACTTTTAAACACATCTAGGGATGGCGACTCAACCACCTCCCTGGGCAGCCTGGTCCAATGTTGGTAACTGTTTCAGTGAAAAATGTTTTCCTAATGTCCAGCCTAAACCTCCCCTGGTGCAACTTGAACCCGTTTCCTCTTGTCCTATTGCTAGTTACCTGGGAGATCAGCTCCCATCTCACTACAACCTCCTTTCAGGTAGTTGTAGAGAGTGATAAGGTCTCCCCTCAGCCTTTTCTTCTCCAGACTAAACAATCCTAATTCCTTCAGCCGCTCCTCATAAGACACGTTCTCCAGACCCCTCACCAGCTTTGTTGCCTTTCTCTGGACATGCTCCAGAATCTCAATGTCCCTCCTGTACTGTGGCGCCCAAAACTGAACACAGTACTCAAGCTGTGGCCTCACCAGTGCTGACTACAGGGGCACGATCATTTCCCTACTCCTGCTGGCCACACTATTCTTGATACAGGCCAAGATGCCATTGGCCTTCTTGGCTACCTGGGCGCACTGCTGGCTCATAGTCAGCAGGCTGTCCACCAGGACCTCCAGATCCTTTTCTGCCAGGCAGCTTTCCAGCCACTCCTCCCCAAGCCTGTAGCGTTGCCTGGGGTTGTTGTGACCGAAGTGCAGGACCTGGCACTTGGCCTTGTTAAACTTCATGCAGCTGGCTTCAGCCCATCGATCCAGCCTGTCCCGATCTCTCTGCAGAGCCTTCTTACCCTCAAGCAGATCAACACTCCCGCTTGATTTACCTCAGGACTTCAGATTTCAACTTTATTTGGATTTCTGTAGCATCCAAAAAGAATATGAGGGGAATACTCCTGGGACTGTGGACAACCAGAGCCAAGCCCATGCTGTAAGACTGTAGTCTCACTGCTCCCCGCTCTCCTTGCCTTTGTATCTTTGTGGCTATTAGATTCATGGGCACGTGCCACTGTAAAAAGTTGTTTCGATGATGAGAGCTCTTCAGGATCCCTTGTTTAAGCACCACGACTTTCACATGCAGGTGATGGCCTCCATGAGTCCTGTCAGCTTCAGGTAGTGATTATTCATCCAAACATGCACACGGGCACTCTTTCATGTATGGCTGGATGCGCACAAAATTGATGGCTAGGTTGGAAAGTATTGGCTTGTATTAAAGATGGAAACATTCCCTGTTTGTGTTCATCCTCTTATTGTTTGAAATAGGTATCACGTAAGGGTCAATTTCTTCCCATAAAATCATTTCAAGACAGTTACTCTGATAATATGACTTATCAGATGTATTTATGCAAGAAAGATACTTGGCAGTTGCATGAAAATTAAAAAAAAATGTATTTTCTGTTATTTTTAACAAATATCATGGCAATTGTCACATAAATATATAAATGTTAAAAAACAGAGATACAACCTTATGTCTGCCAAGTTGGCAATTAGGTGCCTAAATACCCTTACAAATCTGGAACATTATAATGCTGCAGCTGGTCCTACCTCTCCAAGTTATCCTTTCTTTTTTTTCAGGGGGGGGAAAACCAAAACAGCTGAGGACTTTGAGAAAGGAAGAAATAAGTTGCCCTTTATATAGACGCTCATCCCTGTACTGGAATATTTACATATATACCTTTACATTTGCAGATTTTTACATTTACTTTTTGCATTCCTGCACAGTTCTGTCAATTGACATGATTTGCAAGATGAAATAAAAAATTACAAAGATAAGGATAAAGCAAACACTACAAAATCCCTTAGCTTGGACACTAATACAACTGAGATATTATTTGAATCTAGTACTTCTTGAGCAATATTTGTGTTCTATTTAATCAGGCAAGGTCTCAAGAGAGCAAGCTGTTGCTGACTAGTCTCTTTCTAACCCTGGGCATCAACCAAGTTATCCTAAATCCCCTAGCTTTTCTGCAATGTGCTGTTAGAAACCGCTTCATAAGTGCCCAAGATATTTAAGAGATAGATTTCGCTATCTAGGGGACATTGTGGTGAGGGCAGTGGCCCTGCCAGGAAAGCAAAGTTAGAGTCTGCATGGAAGGGCCACCTTTCAACTCGGTTGAACCAAGGGCTGAGGAAGAAGAAAGTGTTTTAGTGTAAATGGAGATGTCAAAACTGACAAGGAAAAGTCAAAACAAAGCCATCCACAGCAATCAATGTAGTACCAATTATTCAAGAAGAGAATCTATTCCTAGGTGTTGGCCAGGAAGAAAATACATGCACTGTCTTCCCTGTTTTCATCTCCCCTGTCAGCTTGCCCCACCGTTATTTCTGTACTACTTTGTCTCCTCACTTCAGTCTTCATTCTTGCGGTTTTCATCACAGTGCCTCCCTGGAGCCTTTTCCTCATCCTGGGTTACTAATCTGTGCGATGATAAACCCAGGAGACGAAGCTTTTTCCTGCTGTTGCAGTCAGCTACTTTTTTTTTTTTTGTCTTGCTCTGTCTATTCTCTCATTCTTACTGATCTCCTCTGAAACAAAGAGGGCAGAGGACAGTAAAGAAGCACAGAAAGAGGGGAGAAGTATAAGTGAAGTTATTGCCCAGTGCAGAAGAAGGCTCAAGTTACAACATCTTTAGATGGAAAAACTATCAGAAGTAAGGTTTTAGAAGAAGAAATGTCTTCCTCGTTGACAACACCGTAAGGGATAGCTTCAGGGCAGAATTTTAAAAACAGAGGTTGTCTTGACCTCCCTCCAGCCTTGCATGGTGCTCAGCATGATAGAGCATGGAAAAAAAATTATACTGGGTCAGACACAAAGACACATCACATTGCAGCAGAGATGCAATAGCCCCCCTGGTTTTTCTGTGGCTCTGAATGGGAAGAACTGGGATGCTGAATTCAATATGACCGCAAGAATGATTTGAAAACAGAGAGAGTTCAGAAAAGAGCAACAAAATAATTAAGGGGCTGGAGGGATTTACCTATGAGGAAGATTAAAAGAACTAAATAAATATGTATAGTTTGGCTAAGCGATAACTAAGGAGAAGCATGCTAACCATCTACAAATATTTGACTGGCATACACACTAGGGAGGGAAAGGAATTACTTAGCACGAAACAAGCAGGTATATCAGGGAGTAATGGGATGAAATTAAGAAATGGAAAATTGAGGCAGAATTTAAGGCAAATCCTCCTGACAATGAATTCTAATAGTCTGTGGAAAACATACCAGCATATGTGCAATAGGGAACGGTCCTGCACTGATAGGAAGGGGGACTTAAATGACTTGCTGGGCCTTTCCAATCTCAAATATTTATGATTCTATAATTAAGTATTATTAAATTTAATGACATGTGCCATTTTTTTTTCCAGCAAATTCTGACTGTTGCCTCAGGTCAGAAGTGTGCAATTATTTCCTAACTAAAGGTCTTATATTTTAACTCATGAATTCTCTTAAAATTAAGTAGTTAGGTCTCTTTTTTTTTTTAAACCTAAATTGAATTTCTGTTAATGTATTTTTCTCCTATTTTCAAATAACAGCTATCTGCTCCTACTAGCAACTCATAAATCCCTCTTTATGCAATGCAAGTATGCATACTTAAGGCTGCATGGCTCAATGCCTGAACCTGGTCAGCCTCAGGTGGAACGCATGCTGTGTTCAAGGGAACTGCTGTTCCGAGGCCCAGATGAGCACAGAGGCTCTACTTACTCTGAGGATGAACTGCATGGAGCAAAGAAAAAAAAAATGTTACACGGTATTGCCAACTAAGAGCTGCTTACAGAGCTTTGAACCTAGATCGTAGCCATATGAAGAGCTTCATGTCACACCTTAATCCTGTGCCACAGCACCATTCCTTAAATGTAAACAAGTGTTTATGTGGTAGTTGCCCAAGCTCCCAGCCAGTATCCCAGCTGGAGGATAGCAAGTTTCCTCTATTTCACGTTGGCAAACTCCTTCACGTCGGTGCGTATGCCTGCTTCTGCCAACATATACTCCAAAGTGCCTCCTGAAATGTGTACAAGTCTAGGAAGAAATCAGAGGATTGCGATCTCAGGTGAGCAGTTATTTTGGGGATTCGAGTGGTTTGTTCTGATCTGCCTCAGGTAGCACGTGCTGTCTGAGGTAGCTGTAGAAGACAATGTTGTAGTTTTTGCTGATATTCTACCATTGGATATGTCACATGCACAGGCCCCCAAGAGAGCTTATACAGTCTAATTCTTTATGAATTATTTCAAAAATATATCTTTTGTCCAGGTAACAGTGCTGTTAACCTCCCACTGTGGAAGGACATCTGTGACACTTAATGCTTTTGTGATACTTCCTTTTGGTTTCCCCGTGTAATGCAGCAACACCATATCAACAAATTGTGACATTCATATTCATTTCATTCTTGACTACTTGCTTAACGCTCCTTTTTATTTTACGTGGTGGACATCAGCCTCACCCAAGGCAGTAAATGACAGCAGAGTTTCATCTGGAATTAGGATGTGGTGACAGTAATGCCTACGAACATGCTGGTGTAGCACAGCTAGCATGGGCTTCATCATGAAGGATGAAATGCATCCCTCTCCAGCCCCGACACGTAGTCCCCTCTTTGTTACCTGCCACAGGAGTGCCTCTGATCCGTGAGCCTGGGGCACTTGCCTGCCTGCATGTCTGATAGCTGGTCCACTGAGGAGATCAGAGAATGTGAGAAGCTGGGTATTTCTTTCTAGTGTGAGCAAATCCTCGGTGAAAGATCCCGGCTGCTAGCATTACAATAATCTAAACACTAATTACCAGAAATCTATTTGCCAAATCTTTGCACTTATAAGATAACACTATAGCAATCAAGCTGAAGTAGGATAATTAAACAAACCACTCTCTTCTCTCCCCTCTTCTCCCAGTAACTCTGCAGCCTCGTCTGTCATTTCTCAGCACCGAATTGCTAAGATGCGGGTGGCTGATACGAAAGCTCAATTTGCTGTATGCATTTTACAGGAGTTATGGCTTCAGTACGGCTTCCTCACAAGATAGTTTAGCACTGGACTGTGTCCAGCCAGAATTAGGTGAAAAAGCTGTAGTCAAAGGAAGGGAAGAAAGAATGCAAAGATTTGCCCCCTTTCCCAAAGCAAGAACAGGCATAATCTTGCTCTTTTTTTGAAACAAAAGGATTGTGAATCCAATGTTGACAGCAACACCAAATGTCCTGAAGGATCTAGACATTTGGGGTGCAAGACCTGGATTGCTGCTTGTCAGAACTTGTCTGTCTTTCTAATATTCTGTTCAAAAGAGTAAGCAATTCAGTGATAGCGTACTACTGACAGCTCTTCATTAAGGTGCATCAAGCTTGAGCCATCAGTTTAGTATGTAGTCCTCTCTTTGCCTCCACAGCTTCTATCAAAACAGTTTCTGACACCTTTATATGTTGCAGTTTTGGTCTTAAGCCCATGAGAAGAGGAATCGCCCTCTCACTTCTAGCCACCAAATACAAAGTCCTTCTCCAGATCTGGATTTTTCAGGAACGTATAGCTTTCCTATTCTGGAAAGTCTTTTAGAGCATGTATTACAGTGAACATCAGCTTAACCTATATATTACCGAATAAGGGGGAGAAAAGATTTAACTTTTTTAGATTAAAAGGCATAAAACAAGACCCGTGGCTTCTGAATACCTGTTGTTCAGGGGTTTGTATAGAATCCATCTTAGTTTTGTGTGCATTTTTGCCTTCGATAGCTAGGTATTTTTTTACTTCCCTAACAGCCTTCACTGTTACCAAATGCCTTCCGCTAGGTAGTCACACATTTTTACCTCCTTAGTTTTAGGCCATAGTTGCTTTTTGCATGTGCCCAGCCCCTGTGAAAACAAAACAAAATACCCAAACTACACATTTTTATATCATTCTGCTTATCACTCACAGAAAATAAAAAGAAAAAAATTTAACAGCTTCCTTGTATTTTCTGCAGGCTGTTTGCTTAACTTTTGCATCAGTTAGATTTTTCTGAACTTTTCTGTGGTGACTGTTGTTGCTTGTCTCTTCAGTTTATTGATTACTTCCATAGCCCTCCGCATAGACACTGTTCAGGAAAAAACACTAATATGAAATGAAGAGCCTTCTTTCTCAGGCTTCTGAACTGTAAGTCAGGCACTCTGCATAGTTACCATACAGAGCTAGAAGTAATTTATATATTTCCTTTCACACAGAGCTTCTGTTGAGCAGGAAACAAAATACATACTTCTGGTGAGACACAAAACAAAATAGCAGTTTACTCATGCATAGAGAGCAAATTACTTTTGGGTAGAATAAGAATGTTACAGTCCAGAATTGATGTGCTTTTCATGTTATCTTAAAGAATAATGTCAAATCTTTCCTCGCTGCATTTTTTTAATGAAAATGAGAAATAACTTTGCACCACTGAGGTACTCTTGGATTCAGGACATTTCCTCACTCTAAGACTCCTAGCAGAGCTCCTGGCTTACTTTTGTGAAGGTAATTTTGCTGTGACAGCTGTGAGATAGCATCTATAGATTGTTCTGCAAAATGTAACTTTCCATTAGGAGCCGGGGTGACTATTCTGTAGCAATAAGAACTCTTTAATAAACATTTATTTTTGTCTTCTTCAGCTAGACAAGACTCTGCCATAGTGTTTGGAACATCTGCTGGGGTGGATCTAGCTATATTTCTTGTAGCTACTGGAAATCTATATAGTGACAGTTGCTAGCAGTGATAACAGTGGTCAGACAAGCAACACTATTTTTCAAAGTATCCTGTTTACTATATCCCACCTCTCAGTGAAGATCTTGTCTCCTTACTGCTCAGGAATAGCTGGGAAGCAGCTGGTGAAGGACAAGGGGACACACTGCAATCGCACTGAGAGCTGTGCTTTTTGTATGCCCTTGTGTATGTCTGAGCAATTCCTGCCCATCATGTCTTTCTGATCTCTCTGTGACCTAATGGTTGCGGCGGGCTGAAATTTCAGTTTACTTCCTCTGCATTCATGCCTCTCCAGTGGGAGGCCAAAGGAGCTGGCTTTATCAGCTCCATCAGTTTCCTGTCAGCAAGCAGCTCACCTTGGGAGGGGGAAGCTCTGGACCAGACCGTTGCAACAACTTCATATCTGTACAACACCACTTGGTCAATACACAGTCAATGGAAGAGTGAAACTGCTACTTAATTCTTCTAATGAAACCCTCATTGGACATAAATGGATGTGCTTTTGTCATCATCAACTTGACTCTTCTCCTTTTGCAAGAAAGGAAGCATCTCATTTCACTGAGCCAGCAGTCAATTTGGTGTTTTGCACAACTTCCTCTTTAATCTTCAGGTTTACCGTGACAGCAACACACTTTTTCAAAATCACATATGGTTGTGGGTTTTCACACTCCATAATTTCTATTCTTCCTCTGCTGTTGCTTTTTGCAGAGCAGCTAATTTTCATTCCAGAGCAGCCCACTGCTTAACACAAGAGGTGGCCGTCTGATAAAGACTGGAAAAGGACTTGGGCTTTCTGTTCTAATAATCACAAGTGCCAGTAACAGGACAGGAGGAGAGACTCAAACACAAATAAACTAATTAGCAAGGACATTATTTATACATTGGGAATTCCTAGTGTAGGTGTGTCTGCTCTAATAAGCCACGGACAAATCACCTCCCCTTGCTGTAACACCTTAGGGAGAGGGCCAAGAGAGAAAGACAACTGGAAGCTCCTGTCTAAAGGGAAGAGGATAAGAAGCAGCGTGAAAATCTACAGGGAAAGACCCTGCATATGCATAAAGAGCAGAGCAATCCATATGGACATCTGCCCCTCACAACAGCTCCTCTTGCTCCTGGCAGACGTGTTACAGAGTGATCTGCGGTTAATATTAACAGCATTGTGGTACATGGGGATTTGAGCACTCCAAGCTTGCTTTTCCTAATGCAGTGAAACACAGGTGACTGTGGAGCTTTTAGGAGAAAAGACAGCCTTCCACAAAGGTCAAGAAAAGCTAAGAATCTCTTGCTTGCTTATGTATCCTTTGTGAAAACAATCTAGCTTTCATACACCATATGAAAATGGATTAAAATGTACCTGTGGTAAGGACCTTTTCCCCTTTACAACCTAATGTATTTGGACCAGATTGTTAACTGTTAAGGGGAGAAATGCCAATGTTGTCAGGGGGGCCTAAATACTTATTTCTGGCCCATAGTAACTGACCATATTGGGCAGTTTAGCTGGCTACTTTACAAAAGAAGAATGAAAAAGATAAACTCTTTGTTTTCTTTGCTGTAAGTTTGTACATGACAGATCATAAGACTCTGACCTTTAGCCCTTGCTTAAGAAAAATACAACAATAAGGTAACCGTTAAACATTTGACTTTTACAACATCCTTACCTATGAACCATGTGTTCCTTCTGTATTACTGAGTCACTCCAGTGTTCAGTACTATTCAGATCTATTCAGAATGGGATCTGAGCTTTTCTTGGGAGGTTAAATTCATCTGCTATTTTGTAAAGGAATAAAAATGCTTTTTTACACACATTTTTGTTTTCTCTAATTGGCCAGTGAACATGTAGAAGCTGGGTATTTAGTTACATGATGTAATTTGTCACATTTGTTGCTGCAATAGTGATAATCTGAGATGGTATGAAGCTATGCTATTTAAGACAGAAAAGGGTGATGGTATTGAAATCCACAGTACTTTAAGGCATCTGAAGTTTAAAAAAGGAAAGGAAAAAAAAAGAAAAAGAAAAACTTTCCACAGCATTTTTTAAAGACAAACATAACCATATAATTTATGGTACATGGTAATTACTTCTCTGTTTGAGATGTTCACTATTTTCTCCCATTGTAATTTCACATACTGGATAATGAGTATCCTCTGCACAGAAACAACAGTAATGGTTGTGTGGCAGGAGGATGGTTACTTGATTGTTCTACAATAAAATGTTGTCTCACTTCTTCCCAGTGCATGACTCAAATACAGGTGTGCAGAGGAGTAAAACTGAAAGGCCAGAATATTAAGTTAAAAAAAAAAAAGATACTTTGTTGAACAGACCAGCAGAGCAGAGCAAAGCAAAGTCATACTGTATAAAATGGATATGAACATGAACATCGGTTCATGAACTGATATGAACATGAGCATGAAATTCACATTTTCAAACAATCCCCTGCAGATGACCCTTTGAATATAGCCATTGACTCCGTACGGAGGTGAAAATCTGCCTCTTATCGTTTCTGAAGGATTAGACACAAAACTTGAAATAACAAATCTATGTAGAGTTTTGCTTGAAATACAGGTTTTTAAAAACTGTCTAATGATTCAGTGCAAGAATATCACAGTTGTATCCAAACTCCCTTTCAGTTCTATGGGAACAGAGTATGATCTGCTAGGAAATAAACATTCAGTTCCCTTTCTAATATAAATCGATTGATGGAGGATTATATGGTGGAAATTTTAGACTGTACAGGGAATACCTAGATATTAAGTTAGTGTTGTGTTTGGTTTTTTTAAAGCATTTGTTAAACTGTTCTTTGTATCAGGCTTTAAATACATCTCACCGAACTTTGGACTAAAAGCTGCTAAACGTATTCTTTGAAACCATTGTATTTTTTAGTTTGAAATAAGTTTGGTAATGGATAAGGAATTTAATTTGATTACTGTGCCACGGGATACCTGTGTTACAGAATTTGTACAAATGTATCCAATGTAAACATGGTAAATACCACCAACACAAGGTAAAACCCAAATCTTCAACAGGGCATGAGCTTACTATGATGGAATGATGGATGTCAAGATATGCTTAGGGAAAAAAAAAGATATTTCCATAACTTTCGAGTGATAAAGTTTGCATTTACAGATCTTCACCAAGATCTGAACGGATACCTCAGTCCTTTAACAGATATGCCTTTCACTGAGGTTGTTCCAGTGCAATTCTGAACTTTAAACAGGGACAAATCCTTTTCCTCATGGACATGACCTGTCTGCTGAAAAATGGAGGGAAAAATAGAATGGAGGAGAGTCCTAAAAAACATTATTGGTAGGTAAAAAACTACTCTTACAGTCAGTTTTACAGCTGATCTCAGACAAACCTGAGAAATAACCTCCTGCATATAGCCAAGAGGAAATAAAAATCCCCCAAACCATGCCAGCCAAAAAAGGGTATAATGCAGTCTCATATGTTGTAGAATCCAAAGAATAATACTTAAATACAATGCCATCATCCTATTTCTAGGAAAGTATAATTTCTATAATTCATTAGAATGTTATGAATTTCAATACATTGAAAATCAGTTTGAATTTAAACTGCAAGCTACCTCTCAATACAAAGATAAAACCTAAAGAGGAAAACCAAATCTTATAGAATCCTCCTAGAATTAATATTGGATTTCTCTGAGTTCAAATTACAATAATGCCATCATCAAGTGAATCCTCAATTAACCTCGTCTGACATTCCAAGCAGAATATTTTAAGGGTTGTGAAGCATGCAAATAGAAACTTCAATTAAAGACCGACTTCATACATTGGACAACCTGTGAGAATAATGTGAAAAATTATGTAACCAGCCCAACGCTTCAATAAACACCCACAGATGATGGAGAGGAGACTGACAAAATTGAGGATCAGCATCCTAATTCCTTTCTCAGGTAGAGCCTAGAAAGATTAAGAACTTGTTCACATAGGGGAGCTGGGGCTGCCTTCGCGTTCACTCTGAGCTTGGTTCCTGCACGTTCAGGTGACCTGCATTCACACAGCACGAGCCTTACCATGCATTAACTGCTGAGACAAAATATATTCTGTGCTCTTTTCGGAACCATAGTAGATTCAGAGTGCATTCACTGAAGGCGTACCAATATTCATTGGGCGCAGCTGGACCACACACTCTCCTGGAGAGCGGCCAAGTGCTCTTGCAGAGGAGAAGAGCCCTGCCTGCCTGCTCCTGCCCTTGCCTCTCACCATCAGGTGTTGCTGCCTGGTTAAACACTGGCACGCAGCTGGGGCAAGCCCTTTGCTGGTGGGAAACACAACCCCGAGGTCGCACTGGCGATACTCCCTAATTAGTATAAGCACGCTCTGGCATAAGGGTGTCACCTGTCTGGAGTGGGACAGACATCCTAGAAAGGGTAAGGTGAAGGTTCGGGCTGTGGTCTGATGCTGCGCGGTAAGAGGGACATCTCTTCAGGTAGCTGATTTGCCCATGGGTCGGAGCTGGGGTTTTCGGCTGTTCTGGACAGAAACGAGGGGCCAGCAGGAACCTTTTCGCACCCCTGGTGTAAACACTGTCAGCACTTTGCATAGGCAGCTTGTTAGTATCAACAAAGTGATCTGGGCTTGTGATTATTTTTTTCCTTGACTTTTCTGACTTTTACCTTTTTTTCTGCTTCGATTATATGTAACCAATATTATATATTTTGATACACGTCCAGGACCTGTTTTTTTCCACGTATCTGCTGGGTGCTTGTAGCTGTTTGAATTTTTAACCTTTCCTCGTGTGCTGAATGCAGTGACTGTGGCAGAGAAAAAGCTACTCAGACTCACCGCTTGTTGTATATGTTTAAAATTCCCTGCTCTCAATCTGACTATCAAATAGGTATTTGTGTGTACTTGCTCAAGCTCTGTTTTTCTTCCCGCATGCTGATAACCCTTTCCCCCTAAATGTTCAGAAGGGTAACTATTTTCCCTGTTGAACCCCAGAAATACTGGTTAAAAAAAAGTTGTGAGAATGTAGTAGTTCACTGCATCTCAGCTATCCGTTCCTAACTGTTCTCCCTTTCACTTCTGCAATCTGACACATACATTTTTTCCTTCCACTCTTCTTTGGCTCCTCCCAGCAGCAAAGCTCCTCTTCCCATAGTACTCAAAATGGTGACTGCCTGCTCCTGCCTTTTCACGCAAAAAAAAAGAAAGATAAACACTGTCCCCCTACCCCCTCCAAAACCCTATTAATAGAATTGTACTCACTGTGCACAGCGCAAACTAATAGTGTTAAGTACTATGTCCTAATTAACAGGGTACAGTAATGCTTTCATTTTAATCAATGGGTTTTGATGTTCCAGCTTTCATGGTATGTAATAAAGTACATTTCAAAGTGCTATATCATAGAGCTCTGTAGCATATTTTATAGGCATTTTCTTCCCCAGTTACAAAGGGGAGAATTTCTGAAGCAGAAACATATTTTTGAGGCTTTTTCCCAGGATAAAACTTAGCAGTGCAGCTGTAAATCAGCTCTGCATAAGAAATTCATAGACTTTGTGGGCGGTGAGGCAGGAGGCTGTGGACATCGTTAACCCCTGATATTCTGGGCAGTTGTTTCAAAACACTGTTTCTGCATCTGTGTGCTTTGTGCCTGTCCTCACGAAGTGTGACGTGAACTTTATGGCACAGCAAATCCATGGTGGGAAGCAGCAGGAAAAGAATTTCTGGCGATATGAGGCTTAAAGGCTGCAAGCTTTTCCCTCTGTCTTTCTGTGAACTACTTGTTTCAAACTGTAGCCCTCGCTATTTCTTTCTTACTTTCAACTTGGCTGGTTTTATTCAGAAACAAGGCTTGTATAAGAAGGCTTTCACTGTACCTGTATGTCTGTCTTTCCTCCTTCCCTTTCAATACCTTCTGAACCGACAGGAGCACTTCAGCCACATTTGACAAAGAACATCAGGTTTCAAATATATGGTGCTCCAAGAATCTTTGGGAAAATGCGGGGCTGAGTGGAAGACAGAAATGTGCTGAGGGACAGGTGAGGATGGCTCAGCCCACAGCCTTTCTGCTTGCCTCTCCCAGCAGCCAAGGGCCACGGCTGGCTGGGCAGGCTCCTCATGCGTAACTCCGAACCCCTGATGGCGTACGGTGCTTCTTCTTCGTACCATGTGTACGTAGAGGAGAGGGCTCATTGCAGTCAGGAATATCGGGGACACAGAGGGGAAGTAAGAATAGGGTATGTGAGGGATCTAGGGAAGACAGAGGGATATTGTTGTGCTGTGGTGTGTGTGGGAGGGGTAATTATAGGAGGAGGTGTGGGTTTATTGCAGATGTGGGGGCTGCGACATGAAGGGATGTAGGGCACAGATCTGTGGGAAACCTAGCTTCATTTCTACCCATGGATATGGAACAACATGTTGGTTGCAGCATGTGTAATTTCGCACAGTTTCTTGAAGCAGTAGTTAAATAGTTATATCTTCTTACTTGTATTTTGCAAAAATAAAGGTTTGCTTTATTCATCTCAGATATGTTTTTTATGAGGTTCGTAATACTAGCTACATAAAAGAAAAGTACATTTCTCATACTTAAGATTTTTTCATGGTTCAATAGAGTAAGTTTAAAATAAAATGCAGTAACAGTGGGAACATAAGCACACCACACATACAATGAAAGCAGTGTTTCCCCACTTTAAATGGTCTTTGTTCAGTACCCCTGCACGTTCACAAAATAGTCTGTGAACTCCTTTAGAAATAAACTACTAAATGTTCAGGAAATACACAAGGAAATGCTACACAAAAAAAGGGGGGGGAATCATATAGCCACTAAACTCTGAATTTTAAACTGTCACTGTTCATCCCCATATAGAACACAAAAGTCTTCTCTGATTAAGTGCCCAGGGCAGATGGATTTTGGGGAGGGAGTTTCTCTTAATTTCACTGCTCTCTTCGCTGTACAGATGGTAGCATGCGATGATGTGAGAAGAGCAGGTACTGCCCAGCAGCTGGTAGCCTACTTACAGCACAGTGTCTTCTGCCCTCAGTTTCCAAAACCCTCTCTCATCCTCCAGTAGTTTAGGCGATAGTTAAATTGCCCTTTGTTGTAATTTTTATTATTTAGAAAAAGGCAGGAGAGAGTTAGCAGGGTCTCCCAGGATAAAAGTTCTGTCATCTCTGTTAATATGATCGAGGTGTTGGGAACAGCGCTATCTGTTCCACTAGAGAAAATAGGTATGGCTGACGGGCAAGCAGTGAATCTTGTGCTTTTGCTAATCGTGCTACAGTGCTATTGATAAAATTGTCATAATAGCATACAAGGCCAAAAGTGTTACAGAAGCTTGTCTGACTCTGAGCTGTGACTTACAGAGCCAAAGCCAGCATACGGCGAGATGTCGAATCCATCCCCTCCCCCAAACCTCATACATATTGGTAAAGACCAGCAGTGCAACACCGGGCACTTTTTATTCAAAGCAGTTTGAAAAGGTACCACACTGTCAAAAGGGACAGATCTAGGAATGGGTATGTGTGAATTTGGTCCCAGAATTGCGGCTGCAGAGAGGTAAGGTTCACAGCACACCAAAAGAAAAAAAAATTCACAATGCTTATCGCCTACACACACAAAAAATAGAACAGAGTGGGTATGGAGGAGGAAGCAAACTCACTGAGACAGATATAGTGTGGTCCTGAATATGCCACTGCTAAAGGGGTCACGCTTTTGTGCAAACCAAACAGGTCACGTAGGCGTGTCTGGGAGAAGCTATTTCTGCTGATATTTGAAGACAACTGTCCATTTCAGAGTGTCATTCTCTTGCTCTTCCTTATACCCATTTGTACAGTCACTCTTCTCCCTATATGCTGTACTTGTAATTGTTTGTTGTTTGATATCATCTCCTGCTCACTAGAAATAATAATAAATAGAATACATAGATTAAAAAAAAGCAAGACTCTTAAACTTACCATTTTAAACTAGGTTAAGAAGAAGTGTTCAAGATAAGCTAAAAGCAAATTAGATGGAAGCCAAGCCCTGCCCAAGAGATTGCCTCTACACTCTAGAGAAAGGAGAGACAACTTGCTTCCCCAAGAGAGAAATCAGCTCTTATGCAGTGGCCAATATGACAAAATTATTTTTTTCTGTCTACTTGTTAGGAAGATCCTCATCACATCCCACTGGGCACAGATGTAATCAGAGAAATTTTAATCTTTTCTCATAGGCCAGTCCCCTCAGCAATCACTAATGTTGCATTTCTTTGAATTCCCTTCCAACTGTTCTGCAACATTAAGAGGTTGTCCAGCTCTGTGTGCTGCCTTCTGAGGACTAGCTGCCTTCTCCATCAGAGGGACCCATTCAGTGGGAAACATGAGCATTTGTGAGATCAAGATTTTCAGTTTCACCATTCTCAGACAGAATGGGATTATTGTTCCTTCCTGAATAAAGGTATTATGGTTCTTCATCTGCAGGCTGAAAAAATGAAAAGAAACTAACATTCAAAAAATGGCTCTTTTGCTCCGATACTGCATTGCAGATTCGCATCTAATTTTCTGCCAATATTATCCACTCAGTCTCTTTCAACATTGCTGTTTTCCAAATTTTTCCTCCCACTGAATCTGTATGTTTGATTAATGTTTTCCCAGATGTCTGAACCTGGGGAAAAAAAGCACTTTCAGTCTCATTTTGTTAAGTGCTAGGAATCTCTTTGATGATCCATAACTAATTTTACTGTACTTGTCACAAAGCAGATGTGTGGCAATAGTCCCCTAAGCATGCTGCATTCAATCATTACAAACTCCAGAGTTCTCCTTTCTTTTACCCCCTTTTTTGTGTTTATTTATCATTAGTAATTAACCTTCACGGTTTATCATATTCTCTTTCACTGGTTTAATGAACACATTTGACACATGAGTTATACAGTTGGTCTAAACACATTTTATCCCTCTCTTTTTAGTTCCATCCCTTTGTAGAATACCAGATTAGGATGCAGCTTCAGGAATACAGCAAGTCTTCATTTTGGCTATTTTGTCTCAACCACTTAGTGCATTAACTCTCCTTATTTCTAATTTACCTGAAAGATTTTTGCATTCAAAGGATGGAGAGTCTTTAAACATTAAGAAGAGGAACTATTAAAATGAAAGACTGTAAATAATTCCTACTTAAAGGAGGTGTACTCTGTTATCTCTAACTCAGCATCCATAATTTACAATAGCTTTAAAGCTCACCTTTGTTTCAGCCCTCTCTCCTGGAAAGGTAGAAATTCACTCTGAATTGTTCCTTTTATTTCTGACAAGCTTCAGCTATTACAAAAACAGAGAGATGACTGATGCTATTGAATCTGACAACGGGAGGAATTCATGGAACTATCTAAAAAAGAACAACCCCTTTGTGACTGTACAGAAAATGCGACTATTTAGAATCAGGGTAGCTGAGTCTGGAAGGCACCTCTGGAAATTGTCTAGTCCAACCCCTCTGCTCAGTGCAGTGTCACCTGCAGTGGATTGCTCAGGGCCATGCCCTGTCGGGTTTTGAATATCTCCAATGATGGAGACGTAACAGCCTCTCTGGGCAACCAGTGCCGGTGTTTAATCACTCTCACAGTGAAAAAAAGGTTTTGTTTTTTTCCTTTTGTTTAAAAAGAATTCTTTATGTTTCAATTTGTGCCCATTTACTATTTTTGAAAGTCACATCTCATTACACTGACAAAACAGGTTTCTTACCAGAGTATTTTCTGCAGGAAAAATAAATCAGCTACAAATGTACATCTATTTTTCTGCAAAAGTTGTCAAAGTGCAATTGTAATACCAACCTAGATATTTGTGGTACTAGACGTATCGAAGTCCTTTTGAAACAAAAGTAGTATCTTATTCACTGTAATGTATATGACAAATACACTGGCTGTATACAGAAGTAAAGGAGTTATTTGCCAGTGAATGTTGGAATAGAAGCCATAGAATAATTTTTATCATAGTAATATCAGTAGGTATTAAGCCAGAAACTACAGTATAGTTCTTGTCCCTTATTCTAAAACTATACGAGGATGAGCTTGTTTGGCTTTTACTGTTAGATTCCATTTTAGTGTATGTGAGAGGTGTGCATGCGCATGTGTGTGGTTCCATGCATAGTGGGGCTCTGCAGAAAACATTAAGTGCAAACTTAGATTAATTTTGTGTTTGAATCTCAAAACTGGATGTTGGAGAATCCATCAGGACTCTGTGGTATAGAGTTTCAGCAGGAGCACTGTGGTGACTATCAAAAATATTATCTGAGTGACACTCAAATATTTACAAAACTAAAACTTGATGAACTTCAGTACTGTCACAACCATTACTTCTGGTCCCTTCCTTAGAAAGCCCTTAATGCCCAGCTGGCCGTTTGCATAACTTGTATTCAAATTGATTTATGTAAAGGAGGGTTCTCCTTTCTTTAAGGGACATGAAATAGAGAATGTTGACCATTTGTCTGATGAAGTGAATTGAGCCCGAATTTTTGCAAAGGGTCATTCTGCTGAACTTCCGCAGGTGGACTGCATTGGGTGGATATTTTACAATAAATGCCCAGAGATCCTACCTGGTCAGTACCAGGTAGAGTTGTTTTTCTGTTTAAGGTCCACATGAGCTAACAACTCACTGGTCTCCCTGGGACTGAATGCTAATGATTTTGTTTTCATTGCCTACAAAATTTTCCTTACTATGGCTTTAAAAGCTATGTCTAACCGCAGGGGCACTGTAGTCTTTCTAGCTGTTGGTTCTGACTAGCCATAGCCCTGTATTCGGGTAACTCTACAGCTCCATCCTCTGCACGACAATACTTTGTAGGAAGGGAGCCAAGGAGTACTGGCTATGTTCCCCCATCTGGATGACAGGGCAGGAGCTGGACTTAGAAATATGCTGTATACCTGTTACTCAGCCCACACAGGCAAATAGCTGGAAATAAGTAATTAGTGTAATGGGTGACTTAATTTTGGCAAATAAAGTTCATGCTTTGACAGGGGCCAAGGTATCATCTTCACTTTGGAGGTTTGTCAGGTGCAGGATGAAATTTCCCATCCAAAAAGGAAAGGCAAGCCCACAAAGATACAAGTGGCTAGCTAAAAGATGCTACCTTTTGTCAGAAAGAGACTTGAAATTTAGACCTTCAATCACAGATAAGTTTCTTGACTTGGCTATTTATAGCTGTGTTTATCCTTATTTCTGCCTGGTTTATACCCTTTACCCTCCTGATAAAAAATGGGATTCTTCATGATATCTCAGCAAAAAACCTGTTCCCTGCACAGTTGTGCTCTGAATCTTTTTGACAAAAAAAACTCAAGAGGACATGTTAGAAAGGGAAAACATTACCACTTCTTGCTGTTTTTCTTCTTTTTTTTTTTTTTTAACAGTGGATTTGACAGGGGGTGGAAAGTGGTAACTTAGACATTGTCACAATGTTGAAACTCATCAGGCTGGCAAGGTGCTCTACCATGTGCTCTGGGAGAAGGGAATGACATGAGGGAGGGAAGAGGAGAGAACAAGGTGCCGTTTCTTGGATTAGAGCTTTTGTGAGCTTCCAGAAGAGAGGAAATTCAGATGTTTAGCTGGCAGCAGTTGGTGGCGAGGGAAGAGCCCTGGCTCAGTTCGGTGTTGGGCACAGGGAGCAGTTTCCCTCCATCTGTTAGGAGCTTCTGATTAGATGAGGTAGGTTAAATCTTTTTTCCCTCTGCTCCCCCTTCCCAACGGTTGTGAAATCACTTATTTGTGTTGCTGGGAGCAAAGAGAAGAGAAATGAAACCACAAAGCCAGTGCAGGGCTTTTTATGCTCTTTGCAGGCTGCAGAGGCTGGAAGGAGATGATTAGAGTGATTGAAGATTGATGGAAGTGATAAGATGGGTAAAAGGGTACTGAAGAGAGCAAGGAATGATGCATTTACTTAATGGGATATCTTAAGTTTCTCTGTCAGGCTGCCTTGTTTGCAATCTGTTTAATACTTGCTCTTACCTTATGAAGAATGACAGTGGCTTATTGTACATTTTCTAAAATTGTTTTCAGAAAGGATGAATTCATATCTGCAAGTGTGTGAATTGGTACAGGGAAAGAGGAGTTACTACACACTTTCTGTGTGCCAGTATGGTTTGTCTCGAGGCCGTGCTGAAGTAAAATCAACTGCATCATGTTATAGTGATGTTTTCCACCTATAGGCACTTCTTAGATGACTGCCATAGTGATTAAACTGAGATTGTACAGGATTGGAAACAGAGGCCAGTACAAGCTCTTCAGGCAGCAGCCCACAGACATCAAGCTCTGGCAGATTTTAGAGCAACAAAAAAACCCACACGATTACAAAAATAATAAAATAAAATAATAAAAAAAAAGAGGCCCTGGGAAAAGCCTACCTGCAACCCCCAAATATATACAGACACACAGACCAAATCTGAAAGAAAATAAAACAAAACAAAACAAAAGAATATTCATTCTGAAGGAGAAGACAAAACTTCCTTCCTCTTCCAGCCTCTTCTCTCTCTTCACTCTTCACCTTCTGTAACTAATCTCCTTGGATTCCTTACCTTCCCCACTGCGATATTGATCCATCCCCTGTGAAGGCATTAAATTGCGTAACACACCAATACAACAGGCTGCTCTTTTTGTGTAGCAGTCCCCTGTTAATTCTTCAATAGCTGGCTGGGCTGGCACAAAACAGTGACAAAAGACAGCCACAAGCAGCCCACAGCCCAGGGTAGCATCAATTCACTGGGTGTTGCCTCACCGCCTCCCTCTGCTTTGCCAGCCCTGCAGTTTGCATTTCTGGTTCTGCCAGGCTGCCAGGCGTTATCACAGGAGCTGAAATGACAGCAGCCTCTTTTCTGTAAGAGGGAAAATGAATTTTGTGGTGTGGATTCTACATCAACCACTAAACCAGCAGCTTTCCCTTTGGGGGTTGACCAGAAGGTTAGGCTGAGATTATACAAGGCCCAGTTAGAGGTGGTTGCTCTTGCTAAATTCAAATCTGTAAGGTTATTACAGAAAGTCATGAGTTTGCTTAAGCAGAAATCAAAATATGCATTTTTTCCTGTCTTAGTAAGTTGAAAGAGACACTTCTGCAACGCCAAACACTCTTTTCATACAGTCATAGAATCACAGAATGGTTTGGCCAGGCATGGACCTTAAAAATCATCTAGTTCCAAGTCCCCTGCCGTGGCCAGGGACACCTTTCACTAGACCAGGTTACTCAAAGCCCCATCCAACCTGGTCTTGAACGTTTCCAGGGATGGGGCATCCACAACTTCTCCGGGCAACCTGTTTCAGTGTCTCACACCCTCAGAGTAAAGAATTTCTTCCTAATATCTAATCTAAATCTATTCTTTTCATCTTAAAACTGTTACCCCTCATCCTATCACTATACTCGCTGATAAAACATCCCTCCCCATCTTCCCTATAGGCCCCTTTAAGTACTGGAAGGCTGCTATAAGGTCTCATAAAGTTTTCATAGTTAAACATTCTTCTCCCTCCAGGACTGGAAAAGCAAGATGGCCAAGAAAGCTCCCAAGAAGCATTTTTCAAACATGCTAATTTGTAACCCAAACTAGCTAATTTACATCTCAATTTACATATATCCCACAGTACTTTAATCCATTGATTAGACATCAGTACATTTACATTTCCATCACTTCCACATTAACAGCAGCAGTAGGTCACAGTGACCTTACAAATATCTTGTCAAAGCCTTTTGTGTCAAAACAACCCAACCTCAGAAATGCACTATCAAAACATCCCCATCATCCAGTGTCAAAACAGCTTCATCACAGAGTCTAAGCACATTCAGATCCAACAAATTAACATATCAAGGCTTTATTGCTTTAATATCCAAGTAAAAAACAAAAACCTAATGCCTTCCCTGTGAAAAGAAAATTGTTCTTACTCCCATTTCCCCTTGCTAATTAACAAAGTTCCTATCTAGTGGGGTGTCTCAGGAGTGATTTTTTTTCTGACAGTGCCACTACAGTGACCGACATTTTCATTTAGTCAAACTTGCTAAAGTGGCTGGAAGATGCTTCTGGGGACTTAGACTTAGTGATGGCCAAGTCAGTAAAATCCCTGGCTAGATACAAGACTATTCAGCAAAGCGAACAGCACAACTGAACTTTTTTTAAGCAAACCCAATACACAGTTCTGGACCATCCCCCATTACATTGTTATTATCTCATTGTTCAATGTTCAGGCCAAACCTATCTTAGTGCTTGGCTTCACTGCAAGTGACTAACTGAATGGGGAAGGGGGAAGCACACACTACATTATTATTTATTTATTTTTTTTTTTTACTTTAAAGGAAGTAAGATAAATAACCTACAAAGACAAAATCTAACTGTTGATAAATTATGGTCTCAGTGGTTCCTGTGCCCTCCTGCCCATCTGCATACAAGGGAGAAAAAGGACCTAACTCTTATGCGTAATCGCACAGTTTCACACCAGTGCAACTGAATCCACATGTATCCCATAATTTGAATTGTAATGCCTCTCCACCTCTGCTTTGTGAGTGAGGTGTTTATAAGGGAGATTTTCAGAGGCAGATCCCATCACAAGACAGCGTCCTTGAGTGTAAATATACATGACATCCAAATATATAGCAGTCAGGACAGCAATGTTTAGTGTATTCTTGAATAAGGACATGCATAAACCATCATCTAAAAATGCAATAATATAGTAAACTAGTCTGGAATGTCAGCACTGCAAATATTCATGTTCAGGCAACACTCACAATTTCAGGCAATGACTTTCCTAATAGGCAAAACTTTCATATGTAGAATACATAAATATAAATCCACCTGCTACATTCTTTCCATATTTTTTTTTCGGGATATTAGCTAACAACCAAAGCAATTAAATTTACAAGGAAGAAGAAGGTCATAGGCAATCTGCTCTTAACTGACCTTGCAGTAAAGACACTGTGTCACACCCATTTGTACTAGGACAGGATCCGTTGCATTTTATTTTGTTTCCAACATGAGTTATTTCTGTGGCAGCACAGGGTGATACCATGAATTCAGATTGATTATATCAAGGCGGAACAAATCAGAAGCAGCAGTTGCAAATTTGTAGAAACAGACCTGACTAGTGTATTACTGTTATCCCGAGGAAAATCAAGTGGGGACGTGACCACATACCTTGATCTTGTATAAATGCTTTCTATTTAATTTTTCAGATTTGGTTCACTCTGAAAGTCATTCTTTTAAAATTAATGATTTTTTTTCTTAAAAGATGTACAGCAGCTCCCACATAAGCTCTCTCCTTAAAAATGGTGTCTCAGTATAGGAGATGTTCCCTCTATTTTAGATGAGAAGACTGTTGCAGAATTCATGAACTTCTTAAGTGTGACTGATGTGAAGACAGAAAAACAATTCACTCCACTATAATTGTGGCCTTTAGTTTATACTTAACTATGCTTTAATGGATTGTTACATTTATTCATACTTTTCTTTCATTTTCTAAAAAGTAAAATACTGATTTCCAATCTGTAGTCTGAGAACTAATCTCAGGATTTCAATGACCAGCTTCACAGTAGTAAAGTCTCTTAATGTTAGCGCTTCTTATTTTCATCTGCTTCTCCAAGTTCTTCACTGGAAACGAGACATACAAAACCAATTTAAAGTCAAGGGGGGAAGTACTTTAGATCTCTCTGGTAGAAACTTCTGCTGTCTTAGAGCTGGAGAGGAAATAGAAGCTGTTTTCATAGGTTGATGTGACCGAGGGGAATTAGATGAAGAGACACACAGACGTGAAACAAAAATATATGGAGAAAGAAGAGCACCATGGGGCGCTACAATTACAAAAAGGAATAGAAAAAAAGTAGTGAAGTGGTAGGGTGAAGAGTCAGAAGAGAGACATATGTGTGAAGGAATAAAAAGATCTCATGAAAAGGAAAGTGGGGCCAATTTGTTCCTACGTAACTTTGATTCCACTCAATTTCTGCTATCCAAAGCAACAAGGATGGCTCAGGCACCTGAGCAGGCTTGACATGAAGGACAAGAGGAGGGGCTGCTGCTGCCATAGGGCTGCATCTGTAGAGGGACTTCCAATGAAGGCGGTGAACCATTTCCAATGAACCATTGGAAACCATTTCCAGTGGTTGCTGATGGTGAAATGGTAAAAAGCTGCTGATACTGTGGAACATGCCAGAGGAGTACTGAGAGAAAGGGTGCCTCAACTGGACAAAACCTCAATTATTAGTAGATTCAAGGGAGCAAGAATATTAGGGACAGTAGAGGAAGAAACCTACTTAAAATTCACTTGATCACCTAAATTCTCTGAGAATTTACAGTAGGAGTGCCAGGAGTGTCCCCTACGGCTTCAGCCCTTGGGCTTAAGATTTCAGCACTGTAGGAGTCATTCTGTAGTAGCCCTGAGACAGCTGTAGAAACAGCAGCCTCACAGTGATATGCCAGAGCAGAGAATCAGCCCCTGACATAAGAAACTTTCTTGGCAGCAAGGAGCCTGGCAAATTGAAGAGACATTTCCAGTGTCCTTGTAATTTGTGGTACAAATGACTTCTACCAGAATTTACTCCAAGCAGTTGAGGGGCTCTATATACAGGGCACCTATGTGTCATCCAGTGTGTATATCAATGCTGGCACAGAACACTTTAAGATTCACTTTCCAACTAGAGGTCAGCTGCCTCTGTGGCGCCCGATAATCACCATGGCTGAGAAAGTGGGAAAGGACTCTCTCAGAATAAATGAGCTTTCAAGATCCAGTTCAGATATGTCATTGCAAATTACAATTGCTCCTTGATTTGATCATTAAACTGATAACATAAATGAGAAACTTAGTGTCATCTTTCTGACCAGTTCCTCTGGATTGCCAAGAAAGTAAAGCAGCGGCCAAAAACTTCTCAGTCATATAATCCTGTATGACAGACTTCTCTGCCATGGGAAATAATTCCAATGGAATACAAAGTTGGATGGTATTTCAGACGACTAGCCTTATGGTAGTAAAATATAGTCCTCTTGTTTAAAGGTGTGGGGGTCATATTTTACATAGCATCAGTATACAATGAGCCGTTTGTCATTGCTGCTAGTAAAACTCAGTTTGAAGCAGCAGTAACATTACCTTATTTCCACAGGGCAGTTCCGAGAAGATGGAACCGTGCCTGTGTGTGCCACTCTTTGAGAGCTAGCCACACTGTCACCTCTTTAAGAAGCCACATTCTCCCAAAATACTGGCAATGGCAGAGGGGTGCAGGGATAAGCAGTTTGGACTGAAGTAACAGGAAGGAAAAAAAACCCACAAAAACTTCAATACAGAACATGTTTCAGTAACATTCAGCCTTCGTAGCTTTTGCAGGCAATTTCTCTTTTAGTTCAGCATTTTAGCTCAACCTGCTCAAGACTTCAGAGGCTGCACTGACAAGCAAAATGTCTAATTACCATGTTTAGTTTGCTCTTTTTAGCATGCTCTGCAGGCCTTGTCATCATTTCACTGTGAAAAGAAGGTTTTTTGGTTTTTTTCTTTTAGCAAATTCTTCACTACTGTTCTTGTTGAAGTAATACTGCAACAGAGATTCCTTTGATTGTTTGGTTATGTTAAAATTGCCATTAATGCTTTTCTCCTTTGAAACTTCATCCGGTGGGTTTACTTTTATACAACTGGTGGCAAACTTTATTTGCTTTTTTGTTTGTTTACTATCGCACAAAAGAAAAGCATACATAAATCAAATGCTTTGTCCCTCAGGCTTCACTTGTCTTGTCTCTCTTTATGAGGTATCAAAAATTTCAATAAAACCTGTTAAGTAATAATCCTATAAAGACATGGAAGTGGAATGTGGCACACTGACAAATTTCTGGGGGTTGGATATACAAATAATCTTTTTGAAAAAGAGAGGAATTCTCATTATAGTTAATGTCTTCTTTCTTTATTTCTTTTTCTACCTTGAAGTTTAAACAGTTTTTGTTTACAGAATCATATACTCGTGAAACAAAATCTCTTGCACCACAGTAAAGATGGATAAAATTTGTAAGGAACATAAAAGCACCAGTTGTATCTAACATGTCCTTGTTTTTAATCTGATTTCAGTAATAATTTCTTATTGTTACAAAAGGTATATCTTCAAACACTGACACTTGCGCTGGCAGCAGATCGTCACAAGACAGATGTCTTACTACAAAAAATGGAGAAAAAGATTATCTAATTGTATATTATTGCAGGCTGCACATCAATGGGGTATGGAATTGCAGTATGCAAAATATTGTTCATGGAGAAAGAAATGATAAAGAATATTGTGAAGAGAAAGAAGAAAAAAAATCTTAAACTTTTCAAGATATGGAGAGAGAGAGGTGGGAAATAAGAAGTCTTGAAATAACTTTGCATTTTCTTCTGTGAAATCAAAAGACCAAAAACCTAATCACATTGTCAGGCATTAACCAGTCTAGTGCAACAGGGGAAAAGCTGAGATAAGAACGGAAATTTTGGCACAATGTCTCATAATTTTATGGATCCTTTCAATTCATCCAACTTTCACCTGACTCTGTTCTTTCTAGTCCCTCTACTTTTGTGGGTGTTTTGTGTGTATATGAATGGCTTTTTCTCATCCTGAGCATTTTTACCTGAAATGCAACATGGCTTTTCTGCTTTTGTTGCCTCCTCCGTCTACGGCATGTTTCCTGGCTGTACAGTCCCAAACCAATTCAGTTTCAGCTTTCACACAGCACTGCGGCAATGACAGCATATGACCCAAGAATTACAGGGCAGATGTGGCAATAGTGACACTATTGTCATTTGGGTTAACAGTAATAAACTTTGCAGAGTTGCTACAGATATAATAGGCTGTTTTCTATGATTTTAAAACCACGCACAATTGATCACCTAGTTCCTCTTTGTCTCCATGGTCAGAGATTAAGAACTGATGCAAAGGCATTAAACCCTATTGTGATGGTTTCAGCTGGCATAAAGTTGACTTTCTCACTGGTGGCTGGTATGGTCCTGTGTTTTGGATTTGGGATGGGAACAGTGTTGATAGCACGCTGGTGTTTTTGGTTGTTGCTAAGCAGTCCAGGCCTTTTCTGCTCCTCACACCAACCCTGCCAGCGAGCAGGCTGGGAGTGCACAAAAAGTTGGAAGAACACACAGCCGGGACAGCTGACCCCAGCTGACCAAAGGAATATTCCATGCCATATGACGTCATGCTCAGTATATAAAGCTGGGGGAAGAAGAAGGAAGGGAGGAGGCATTCGAAGTGATGGTGTTCGTCTTCCCAAGTACCTGTTATGCATGATGGAGCCCTGCTTTCCTGGAGATGACTGAACATCTGCCTGACGATGGGAAGCAGTGAATGGATTCCCTCTTCTGCTTTGCTTGCACTGGTCACTTTTGCTTTACTTAGTAAACTATCTTTATCTCAACCCATGAGTTTTCTCACTTTTACTCTTCTGATTCTCTCCAGCATCCTGCCAAGGTGGGAAATGAGCAAGCAGCTGCATGGTCCTAGCTGCCGGCTGGGGTTAAACCACGACATTTATACTGGAAATTATGGAAACAATAGCTTCTTTTCAGTTTGCCTTTGATCAAAACACTTATATTTGCCTCATTGTAAAAGCTTATTACAAGCCACCACATCTATTGCTTCACTGCTGTGCTATACATTTTGAGAAAAGGACCGGGATATCCAACCAAAAGAAGGAGTTTTGCATGCAAATATGTTGCAATAAATACATAAACAAGTCAAGTGCAACAAGAAGCTTCTAATGGAAGTCAAATCACTGAGTAATCAGCATCCATGGCCAAAAAGTTCTTGCAAAATTTCGCTCAGATATTTGCAATGAGTTTTTACTGCTTCATGTAGACTTCTTTTAATTTTTCTGATGTCTTTTTTGTTTGTTTGTTTTTAAACTAGTAGGTATGTCTCCAGTTAAGAGTACTCCCAACTCCTCTCTGAACCATTTAGCATGGTTATTCATGGGTTTGCTGATTTGGATGTTTGTTCTTGGAGTGCTTGACTGTTTATCCAGTTGTCACCAGCAGCACAGTATGAGTAAGAAGCGCCAAGTTCTCAGAAAGACTCCTGTGCATGTGTATATATTTTTAAATGGCTGAAATCTTATTTGAAAGCATTCAGTTTCAAAGATCCACTTACCATTCAATGGTTGCATTCATATGAGGAGAGTTAAGCAAAAGAGTTCATTCCTTATTTTCATGTAGGATCAGTCCTGTTGTTTCACCTAAGCCTTACCTCTTGGCATGTAGTAAAGCTGACAGGATGACAAAAAAGAATTTAGTGCCAACAAACTTTGTCTATTCCCCCTTTTTACTTCCCAGAAAACATCTGGCAGGTGTCACTGGTATTTATTTAAAAGTGGAAGAGATCAAGCACATATGGGATATTTAAAAAGAACAAGCAGTTAGAGAAGAACAACCAACCAAACAAAAAACCAACCCAAAAATAGTATTTACATCCCTGCTAAAGAACAGCGATTCAGTTGGGGTGACCTTGTGCTGTTTGCAAACACTTTTACTCCATGAGCTATGAGACCTCGCCTCTGCTTTTGTGAACTCTTTCACTCTCTGCCTTTGAGAAATGGAAAATTAAATGTTACAGAGACCAACAAATAAAAGCAACAGAGAGAATGTTCCCCAGATCTTGCTCTCTTCTCCCTTCCCCGTGTCCCAGCTTGGACTCATCAGAGAAGCACTTGCACACAGTATGCTCCTGCCACCCTGGCTGCTGTGGCTGCAGCCCTGGCTTTGGCTGCAGTGATCCCACCAGTTCAGCCAGAGGGGAGACCCCAGCAGCGCCAGGGGCCCTCTGAAAAGGTCTTTCCCTTGGAAAAGAGACACAAAAGTCAAGAGGCACAGCAACACTGTCAGCTGTAGAGAGCAGCGTGACATGCCTCCTCGCTGAGGCCAAGTACCTAATCCTTGTTCTGAGGAGACTGGAACTCAGAGGACAGCTTTTGAAAGTTTGAAGGTGTTTTAAACTGTCCATGTAGACAAAGATAGTGAAATGGAAAAGAGGCAACATTCACCACACCAGTTGTGTATTACATCTGCTAGATAGCTCTAAGCTCAATGAAATGCAGTGCAGCCATCTAAAGCTTTGATGGCAAGCCTCCTTCATACTCACCAAGGAAAATGGGGGGGGAAAAAGCTTCAAAATGTGACTGATAAACGGCAAGGAGAAATTTCCTTCCCAGCACAAACTATGGTGATGGTGACATATATGAAAAAAATTAATCCCTATTTCACTTCATCACTGGAGACCGGTGGGTGGCTTTAGGAACATTTCCTTTACTCTGTTCTAGGTTATTTCTCGCTGTGCAGTACAAAGGTTTTAACAGAGGGAAAACATAACGTCATTTGTAGCGTTACCTGTGATCTTAGGCATTGCTTTCAAACAGAAGGGTTGATATCAGGAGCTAATGGATCCAAGTAACTGCCCTTAAAGGAGAATGGAAGATATTCTGGCTGCCGGCTCTTTGGCTGGCTGGCGGAGCAATTTCTCAGGCCCCATTTTTCTACACTTTACACTATTTGAAAACAGAATATAAATACTGGCTTCTTTGAAGTTAACAGAATTTTTGCCGTTGACTTAAATGGGGCCAAGATTTCATAAATATGTGGTTTTTTTCTGTTGACTAAGGTTTTGTCATTGCTTTCAACATGGCACCTTAAGGTTGATGCTTCCACCCCATAAGATTAAATGGGCCTCTGCACAGAGTATAACTTCTCATTGCTAGCCACACTGTCTGCTCTCTCTCACATCAATGATCAGAGGAGTAAATCCTGTTATAGCAATTTATTTTGCCCAGAATACAAATGCATTCAACGTGGCAGGATCTTATGGGAGAGGGAATGTGTTTTAACAGGCAAACTGCAATAGCTGAAAAGTGATCAGGTTTCGAAGCACACGAGCTCTTCTTCTGCTCTCGTGACAGCAGACACTTCTCATATTCTTAGACCAACATCACAGCTATGTACAAAATCGTAGCATGTAGGACTACACTCAGGAAGGAGATGGTCCTATTAAGAAGTAACAAAATCAAATCACTGTGGGTCTGTTGGAAGAATAAACGGTGCAAAATAAGTTCAAGATTGTGCAATAGCTTTGCAGTCAGAGAAGTCTTAGACTTAAATCTGTGAGCTGAAATTTGGTGACCATCTTAAAGAGAGGCAATAGATAAGGGAGATAAACCATTAAAATATTGGTTGCTGGGAGGAGCAGTCTGCAGCTCAAAGACTTCAAATTGTTGGAAAAGAACTTTCTTTTACAAACAGTCAGAGAATGAGACAGAGGTGAGTTGCTACTGGCCCTAGTTAACTTCAATCCCCCAAGAAAATTGCCCAGAGTCCTAAGGACTGAGAGTCACTTGGCAGTAGCAATCGATATGATGCAGTGGTTCTTTGATTGCTAGACAAAAGCTCAATGATTAAACTTTAATGCAGAATCTCAGAGCAAATGTTTTAGAAATTTTGATTGTCTTAAAAAGGATTAACTAGAAATACTGTATTAAATTTAAAAAAGCATAAGAATGTAGAAATAGGCTGGAATGTATCTAAGTCAATTTTATTAAAACTGCACTTACAGCAACTCATTTACTTGTAGGGGCTTTTGGGGGGGGACAACGTTTTAAGAGCCACAATTTAATTACTAAGCCACAATACGAGTTAAGTGTTCACTTTGCTTTTCTCTGCTATTACTCATATTGCATGTAGAACATGAACTCATTTGACATCAGTATCAATTCCTGGAAAGGCTTGGATTCCCAATTGCATTCAAATTTGTTTAGTGGACAATTTATTACATTACATATGCTAAGCATTAATACTGTATTTGTATATCTGTGTCTACCAAAGGATGTCCTATCTTTTGTTCTTTGTACTTCACTGAGGTCTCAATTATTTTAATGTACATTCTTAACTTTTAATACATCAAAGAGAATTGTCTACTACCACTAAACCCAGAACAAAGTAATTTAACTTGACTGTTTCATCACCCATACTGCACATTTCAGCTCCGTTTACTTCACATTTGTTTCCCCTGGAACTTTCCCATAAGGAGAATGACAATTTCAAGGAAGCAATAAAGAAATAATCTTATCAATAGTAAAAATTAAAATTTTCCTCTGTTACACTGTGCATGTCATAGAAGAATTATAATGCCCAATAGTGTAATTTGATTATATTGTAAAGTAATTATACTTAAAACTTTACCTCTTTTTTAGCATCCTAACATGCTGCTGATATCTGTTCTCTTCATGACAAGGCATATAGAATGACAGAAATTATGGCAGTTGTAACTGATAATGATGCCAGTACAAAATCAAACATGACTCCCTGCAAACTCAGGCTGAAGTCCATAGTTGGATCTGTGCAAGTGTTTCTGCTGGAAATTGATAGGAACTTCTTACAATATATATATCCAAGGACACAGCTTAGCCCCGGTAACAGTAGCTGTGTTGTTTTCACTATCCAGATCCTAATTACAAGTCCTGCCTTTAGTTTCAGCCAGTCTTAAAGCTGCACAACACTTCTCATTTTAGGATGTTGCTTTCATACTCATTTACTTTAAAGCTCACAGGCTTTTCTCACTTAATGTGAAATTTTCCAAGCTCCTCGTGTCTCCTTTGGACTAATTTTTGTGGTGTGTTGGGGTCTTTGGGATGATGGGGAGAGGATTTTCAGACAAATTATTTTAACTGTTTCTAGGGGCAGGATAAGGTTTTTTACTGTTGGGTCGAGAAGCTCTAACTTTCATTTGCTCTGCAGAAAACATTTGGCAAAGGGGCAGAAGGAGCAGATGATATAGAACGGGACAAGAGAGACAGTCACCTTCATGTCATGGACATTTCCATGTTGTTACCTTAAAAAAGACTCATAACCAGACAAGTTCTAATATCTGAAAAATCTCAGTTTCATATGAGCAATTTTTAAGGGTAGACAAGGAATAGAGGTGGGCAAGGAAAAGAAGACAGCAATAGAGATAGAAAGTACAAAAATGCTTCAGAGGAGACAGCAGTTGTTGGGTAAGAGTGGAAGACAGTGGAGGAGGCTAACAGAGTGGTACTCTAACACAAGAAAGAACCGCAAAAGCTTATTGAGGGTCATCTAATAATTTCCCTTAAAATATCCTTCACAGATAGTGAGAATGAGGAAACCAGAGAGGTAAGTCATGAAAGGATCTACTGGGTGAACTATCTGATGGAGGCATGAGTGAGATCATGTTTTATGGTCAAAACCATTTTGTCCTTGACTGCTAAATTAAGTGATGCAGAAGCTCTCAGCATGGCAAAAGTAATGGCCCTAAAACATCACACACTGTGTTAGAAAAAAAGCAAGCTGACTTGTCTGAGTGGGAGGGAGATCACCTCTGGTGTCCTTGAGTGCCTGATGACTGTCCTCAGCATGCTTGATGAATTCCCATGCATACCAACACATCTCCTCAAAGCATGAGCCCATCTTTACTCCAGACACAGAGGGACTGGAAGCTTCTGAAAAGGAGCTGGGGGGCAGCTCAAATGCCTCTCTGTCTGGGCTGTGAACTTCTGTCCAGTGAGCCCACACATCTTACCTGGGTTGAACACTCTCAGGAAGGAGGTCTAACCCTTTGTGTCAAAAACATTGGAAAGAGATTCTGAGAAGGTTCTCCTAGCTTCTACAAGCAATACATGCTCTTGGTCGTATGCTAACAGAAATCATCATGCGGGGACCAGCCTTGGCAGCTTGGTAACGTGCCGTACAGCAGTGGGGAACTAACTATTGCCTGGGACAATGGAGCAGCTCCTGTCAACGTCTGATCAGCTTCTTTCCAAGCTGTTTGTAGCACCAGAAACCAAGCCTCTGAAAGACACAGGCAGCAATGCAGTGCTTTTTCTACTCCATTTCCCTCAGTATTGTAAAAGAATATGGAATGTTAGTGGTTCAGATTAAATAAAATTAATAGCTTAGTGTTAGGCCGTGTTGGCATACTATTTATATAGAATCCAGCATTAGTAGCTAAAGTTGCTGAAGCCTTGGACCACAAGCTGTGAACTTTCACCTAGATAAGTTACTTGAACTAAGTAGATGTTAAATAAAGGAAGGCCCTGAGACCAGTACAAACCATGAGATAAGGAAGCTACAACTGTCAGCAGAGGCTGCAACTTGTCAAGATAAGAACAGTTAACGGGCCATCTGGAGACAGAGAAAGAATCCAATGAGGAATAAGAAGACCCCAGACAAGAAGTTACCACTGGATCAAGGGGTGTGTGCAAGGCTCGTGAAGAGCACATGAAGGGCAGATGCAAAGTTTGTAAGGGTATAATTGCCCAGGTATTTCTTTGTTCTGAGTCCCTCTCCGCAGGCATCCAGTTTGAGCTGTCCTTATTGCTGTACCACTCAAATAAATTATTTATTTGGGTTTTTTTTCGTGAAGCTCTGTTACAGGAAACCTAGGGTGAACAAACTTCTTTAACAAGTACCCCAGAAGACATCCTAGGGTGTTCTCACAGGCACAGACACCTGTGTCTCCCTAAGAAAGCTTGCTGAAGACACAGATGTAGCCACATGAGATCAAATGGCAAAGATGCCTAAAGCCAGGCCCAAGATTCTCCTGTAACTCCCATTCTTAAAGTCAAAACTGGTAGTCTGTTGGCAAGAGTACCTGGTGTGCATTCATTATTGTATCATCTTGAATTATATAATAACATTGTGTTGTTTTCCATCAGTTGTTGATGTGGGGGTTTTTTGATTACATAGACTACTAAGATCATGCTAAAACTGGATAACTGACTAAATCATATAAAATGTTCTCTCTATTCTCTCTTGAACTAGAGGTTTTCCATTGCTAAGTTTTGCTGTTTCTTTTCTCCGTTTATGTTAATTTCCCCAAAGCTAGTTCCTTGTAAAGTCTTTGAAAATGCAGTTCTTTGAGGTTATTGGAGTGGGACTCACTGTTAGCAGTATTACAGTTACCTGTCAGACTTTACAATAATATTCTCCAGTATTATGGCTATCACACAGACTCGAGTAGACTGGAATGGCTCCAAAAGAGCCTAATTGGCTACCAAAAGCAATATGAAGTGTGTTCTAAAAGAATTATCTGTGATTTTGTTTGTAGAAGACAACATTAAAACCATACAATTAAAAAAAGACAGAACATTAAAATAACATCATTCAATGTGATTTATGTGTGAAACATACATCTTTGCAATTCTTTAAATTAATACACAAGAGGTCTGAGTCCTCATCCACTAGAATGGTCTACAATGAACTAAGTTTTTAAGATCATCGAACTAAATTTCTACCTGACTTTGAGTCCTAAATATGTCTCAGTGTCATAACTTTCATAACTCATATCCATGGTTTGACTGTCATTTTTTGGATAAAATGTTAGTGCTGTATTGTCATTGCTGCTCTATGGCAAGCAATGACACATTGAAAGAGAGAGGGAAATGGCATTATCAGGAGCCAGTATCTCAGAATCTGTTTCAAATTTGTATACAAAGCCATTTTGATATCCTGCTCTGACTGATGCAGTAATGTTTTACAGTACAATTTCATCTACAGATGTTGCCAAAGGACAATATTCCTCTACGCTGACTAATGTGTTTCTCTGGAAATAACCTTCTGATTTTAGTGGGATTTGATGTTGCAAAAGATGCCATTCAGCATGAATAAAGGTGTCAAAATATGGCCTGAAGTTATTATCCGTATAACCTAAACCTCAGTAAGGCAATGAGATACCCAGATTAATGGCTAACTCCTGGGATGATGTTCCTATCTTAACCCATGCTGTCTGACCAAAGGTTAATAATAACATGTGCATAGTCTGTCATCAGACTCTGAAATACAGTCACAATAGTATTAAATTTCAGTATAAATATCTGCTTTCATTCTCTTTTATTCCCCCTGTGGATTTAAGTCAGTTCCTTAAAATATTGTTTAATATGATTTTAGAAATTTAATAACAATCTATTGACCAAGAAAGGACAAATGTCAGTTCTCTCCCCAGCTTGTTGTCTGTGACATAAATTTGTTTGAAAATGCTTTTTCTTTTTAATCTTACTCTAAGAAACATCTTCTCAATTATCTTTGGAGCCATCAAACACCTTTTCCCAGTTAATGAGAGGTCTTTAATAATAACTAACACCAATATGTTCTACAAAGTATTTTGAGATGCGTTGAATATAAAAAGCATTACACCAACCTGGATTGTATTTTTATGCTGTCTTGTATCATTTTCCACAGCAGTTAAATTGCTAATAACAGCAAAGTCTAACTCACATATGCAGAACATGAAAAAAGTTCGAATAGTAAGTGATAATTATATTATTATGTAAGTTTGAATGTTATATGGACATAAAATAAGAATGTATTTTACTGATTCCATACAGTACTCCAACACTATGAACTTCTACTCACAGCATATTTCTGAATATTTTAATAAAAAAGAGACTGAAATTAGTTACCGTTCCTTTCGTACTTCAAGTCTTTCACCAGTGTCCTTAGAGCAAATTTTCCCTGCTTGCACCATTACTTAATACAATACAAACAAGTCTGGTAGAAATGATGGTCATGTCCACAGTTCAGCAATCTGGGCTTCTCATTGCATTTCCAGTGAAAGTGTACAAATAAAAGGCCAGAGAAACTTAGTGTGAAATTTTGTATTCATGAAATACAAAATACCAGATTTTGTCCAAAATTCTCTCCTAAGTAAACAGAGGTAACAAGACTTCCAACTAAGTGTGAGATTCGTAACAACTCAAACAGTGCAAATGTTTGCAAAAGGAATGTGCATTTGAAATGTTGTCTTTGAGTCAGGGCTATAGTCTATATAGGACTGGGATATTGTGGGAAGAGCACCTCCGTCTCCTCCACCCTGCAGGTCTAATGGCGTGGTACAGGGGCATAGTGGCTGGCTTGGTGGGAAGCACGTGAGCTGCTGGTCACATATATAAAGAGCACCCAGCCACGTGCCCCAGATAATCAAAGCCAACAGAGAACACCTCAGCCAGTAGGCCTACCTAGGAGACCCCTCAACCAATGAGAGCTGTATATGACCATGACCGGTAGCTGACCACAGTTCAGATCCAACACAGGCTATAAAATGGGGCCCCGCTGGAGACCTCTTTGGAGTAGTTCTCCTCAAAGCAGCAGGTCTGTCATCGGAAGCCCTTCTTTCGGATAGAGACACTGTCCAAAGTAACTTCCTGGGCTTGAATGTCCTCGCCTTTTAGGTGAGTGGTTTGCGCATTTTGAGTCATCATTCTAAGCTTAGGCTTGGTTACATGCTGTGTAGTATTAGTTCCCAGCTGACATCCTGAACCTGTAAATAGGTTGAGTCTGCCGAAGTGCTTCTAGTATAAGATCCCTGTTCAGTTTCACCATTCTACCTTTTTCCCGATGCCATTAAAACTGATTTTTGGAACATATTTTGTTGGTCTTATACTTCTGCAACAGATATATATATCCAGGAAATGTATTCCTGCATTTAGGTGCAAAGTGAATTTTTGAGGAGGATGACTGGGTTTTAGGATAGTAGGACAAGAAGAAGTCATATCATCACTAGCCTGCAGTTAAGCCAGGATAAATTTACCTGAGATTAGAAGTACAGTTCTTGACCTTCCTTAGCCAGAAGTAGTTTAAGTTCATAGATTTGACCTTCCTGTGTAATGTCCTAAGCAGATGGCTATCCACCAGACTGAAGCAGAAAAACACTTCATTGCCACCATACTGCAAAAAAACCCCAGAATTCAGAGGTCCAAATGGACGATAGAGGGAAATGAAGAAAATTGTGATTCTAATCATTAATGAGGATGCTTATCTGGTAGGAAAGTAATATAAGTTTGAACTTTCTGATATTTAAGAAGGTTAAGTCTTCTATTTCACAGATGGGGGCCCATGTTATTAACTTGTTCAAAAATTAGAGAATGACATCATCTGCTCTGGTTGCAGTTTTGATGGAAGTGCCCATCACTGCTGTGATTGCGAAGGTAATACACTGAATTTGCCCAGCAGAACAGACTTCTCAAAGCATAGAAAATGGTCTTAAGGCGTGAAATTGTTGCCATTAACTCAGGCATGATGGCTGTGTTACTGGGTATATACATTAGCAGAACCTGAACAGCTTAGAAGGTAAAATTTTAGGTGCCTATGGGATCTCACAGACTGAAATGGACATTTGGGGATTTATGGTTCAGATTGTAGCTTGCAAGTGTTCTTCTTATATTGCACTTGAGGGTGTCCAGAAGGTTACATGTCACAAAGCCAAATGTATTTAAAAAAAATCACGAACAACTGAAGAGAGAAAAAATAAAATTAATTCAACTTTGAAGAAATGTACATGTTGACACCTTTTTTTCTGCGATAACTTTATCACAGGAACGTAGCTCTGCAAATACATTGGGATGTTTCCTTTACACTGGCTTCAACTGTGAGAGTTGCACTCAAGAACTGAAAGGTTATCCTTCTCTAAATGTGTCAAAATATGCACAGCAATGAACCAAGGTATATTTTAATAAGCATTTGGTTTACATATATGTGCATGTGTGTGCTTTACTATACTTATATGTATGTGTGTATGTGTACTGACACAGAGTTAAAACTGAAATACGGTAAGCAAATTGGTATATCTACTAAGCAGATGTGTTGGCAGTAGAATTGCAGACCTCACAGATAAATAAATGTCCTCTATAGTTACAAAATATAAACAACTCCATAAAAAAGAGTTTAATTCCTGCTAAGCTATCTTTGAAATGAGATGTGAGTGTAACTTGCTGAATGTTTTTCATGTTGACAGCAAACAATTGAAATTGCGCTTCAATTGAACATCACAGTAGAAAAGAAAAAAATGCTCTTGTGTTGCAGTTGCAGATTTCAGCTTCACCTGATATGATCTATAAAGCCGATATACATTGACAACTCAATACCCTTAATTTGGTAGGAAAGAAACTCAAGGAAGTCCTCATTGACTTTTGCTGTAACACATTAATCACAGTAGTCACAGAAGGGAACGTTTTGGGTATCTGGGATCAAGCCTGATGACTAGTCCAACTAGCTGGGATCACTGATTTATTAGGTTATATTTCAAGGATTTGGCTCCTTTTTTGTTTGGATTTTTGTTTTTGTTTTTGTTTTTGGTTGGTTGGTTTTTTTTACTTGATTGACAAGTTAAACTATTTCATACACTTGAGATACAGAATGAGCTTTTGATGTGCAGAACATGATCATGAAGCTCTGAGGTCTTGTTTTAAAAGTAATTATTTAGCTTTTCCTTGTATGGCACTCTGAGAGGGATTATGGAAGAAAATCATTATAAGGTTGCACATCAGCCAGGATACTTTCTGCCCCTTCTTTTTGATGTAGACATACACTGCCAAACAAATCAAAGATAACACATAGGAACTGCATTTTGCTGTGATGGATCTCTGGAGAGGAAGAGAGAAAAATGAAGTTAGAAAAAAGGGGATGAGAAACACGAGGAACCAAAAAAAAGTTTGAGCAGTGTTGGCTCTGTTGTCAGTCAAATGAAAGAGAAGGGACAATTTGATCTATTGCATGCTCATACCCAAGGATGAAGAAATAGAAGTTTTCCCTGACAGAAACAAGCAAACACACATTAATTTTGATTCACCCAATTGCTTGGGTTTTATTGTTCTTTTATACACAACAGCTTTCTCCCTGTTCTGGTGATATGCCAATGCACCAGCATAGCCTCTTGATCATGCGTAATGTACACATTCCATGACACCAGATTATGTCCTGAAATTGGTAAGGCTGGGAAATGAGAATCAAATAAGGATGTTTTCCATTCATTTCAGAGCTATTAAAGGATATAATCTCTTAATACCTCAAAAGACCTGACTATTGAACTTTGACTACAGCTACCACTAATTAGAGGTCTGCAATGCTTGATATGCCTTCAGAGAAATTTTTTTTCCACAAACCAGCTTATTAAAACTGTGATGCTAGCTCACTGCAAACAGCTGCCAGCATGGTCAATTTGGGAGTGCATGTGGAATGAGAGGGGAAAAGCTGCTGTAAATGCAGACAAAAGAAGGGGATGCATCAAAGCAAGCACACTGATGTACAAAAGAGTGAGTTTATGGCAGAGTTTCTGAAACTTCCATAGCTGGAAATGACAAAAGTAGGTAAGGCACCTTGCTTCAGGGGTCACCTCTGATAATTACATGACATTTTCCCCTTACGTGAAGTTTTCTATAGTGACAGAACAAGCTTTACTTAAAGCTGTGCTCTTGGAATTAGCTGACTTAATTGCATAAAACTGTTTTTACCTGTGACCGTATGCAGCATACCTAGCACAACCTTCACCACAAAATGCTTTATGTTGGAGTGAAGGTGTTGAGGGCAATATGTGGGACAGACACATGTACAAGTCATTACCACAGAGTGTAGACTAAAAGCAATGCTTTCTTCAAGATACCTAAATAACCTTTACAAGATCAAAAAATTGTCATTAAGTTCCCTCCAAAACCAGTGAAAAACTAAAGGTGGTGCTGAAAAAAAGATATCTCAAACTTTACTTTGCCGTGGTAGGGTTGTGATGTTATAGCATGCCCAGATTGATGGTGGAAGCATCTCAATTTCATTTTTAACAGGCTGCCTTATGGAAATCTGTATTTAAGTGAGAGAAGTCATTAAAAAGTGTAGGAGAGAAAAGTGTTGAATTAATCTATGAACTTTTATTCATGACTATCTGGCCTTAGAAGATTATTTGACATTGCGTAGGGATGTCAAATACTTGCAGACTGAACTCTATTGCATATAACTGTCACTCTCAGGTTGCAGCTATGATGGGCTTACGCTTGAATACTTTCCTAACTGTATGTATGTAACCATATCTTTATAGGTGGAGACCCTGCATGCAGAAATAACTCTATGACATCTTTACAAAAGTACATGTAAATTTTAATTAAGAGTACATTTTTTTTTCTGCATTTGAACATGTATGTCCTCAAAGTCCGAACATATGCTTTGAAGTTGAAAGTGGTGTTCACTATGTGTCCAGTGAAGGAATACATAAAATTTTATTATTTTGTATATGTGTGGGAGAAAGGAACCTAAGTGCATTTTTAGGTAAGATTATTACAGCTGGTCTAATGAAATCTCAGATTTGTATTCAGTACAACAGTCCGTGGTAACTGCTTAGTGTAATAAGTGCTTTTTTTAAAACCTATGAACCAAACTTGAGTGCTGGATTCAGCTCTCCTGACTGAAGCAAGGTTAAAATTGATTGCACTGGTGTGGCCTGTTGCACTTTCAGGATTTGTTCTTTGCATCTAATATCCCTGAAAAATAATATACCTTCAAAACAGTGTGTCTGCAAATAAAACTTTACTTTTAAGTGTTTTCCTTAACCTGGAAATTTCACTGCTTTAAGTGAGACCAGGGATCCGTAGGATCCCTGTACGTGACTCTGCAGGATTCTGTCCCTGCGAAACCTAGAAAGAGAGAAGGATAAGCCCACCGGTACTTAAGAGACCTTCTGCATGACTGCCTTCTTGCTCCCTCAGGAAGTCTCCCACCAGCTGTAGTCTCTGACCAGTAGTGGGAACCCCTGCTGTTGTACATCCTCTGAGAGATGCATGAAGTGAATTCTCTCTTGCAACTGGTCTTACTGATGTTGTTGTCACCTCAGAGCTGGCTGCCTACTTATATTTCACCAGACTTTATTTTCTTGGACACAGGAAGTTTATTTCTCCTTTTAAACTGAAAGTGAAATCAAATTTTAAAAATTTCCCTTAACAAATATCAACTTGCAACACTTCCCCCCCCTATTTCTTTTTACCTTAAAAAAGTGAAAATTTCAAGAAAAGTTGATGAACTCAGATGAATGTGCATTTTTGTCAGAAGAAAACCTTTTTAAAAAAATTGTCTTAGATCTAGTCTGTGTTCCTTCTCTCCCCAGAAGCATTGTATAATAAAAGCATGGATCCACTTCCTTCTGACTTTATAATGTATTACAAAACTGAAATAAGGCTGCTAGGAGGCTTCTAGGAACTTGATTGGGATTTTCAAAGGATTTATTTTTTTTTAAATGGCTGGTGGTCTATTTATATTTTTAAAAAGTATATGGAGAAATACAATCTAAGGATTTCTCCTGCATCTAAAAACATGAAGCCTTTAGGTATATGTGGACTTCACATTCTGCTTGTTCCAACTATATGTTAATAATGTACAATCTGGGAACAATGTTTATTTACACACATGTAGTCCTATCTCTTAAAATACATTTTTGTGTGAATGATAAGTCTTTTTTTAATCTAGTTTGCATGAAATAAAAAAGAACATAAGCTAACAATAAATAGAGATTCAATTCACATTAAGACTTCCTTTAAAAAAGCAGACAATTTTGTTTGGGAGCATTTTGTTTGCCCAACATCCCGATATGGCTTCACCAACAAAAGAAAACATCTTTTTCTTAAGATATCTGCATTGATTTTAATTATATCAGATCACCATAAAGCAGTTAATTTTCAATAATACTGACATTCCAATATTGCAGAACCTATTGTTTCTAAATTGTTGTTTGACCAGTTATAAAGAGAAAAGAAAATGCAACAGAAGCATGCAATACAGTCTGCTCTACAGAACCAGGTAAATCACAGTTTGCAAAATCATTTTCTCCTCTAATAGAGCCAAAAATGGTTATTATGCTTTAAGGTTGCTGCACTTTATCTAATTTATTCTTCCATTTCCTAACTGCCTAGGCAGTTTTTTCAAACGTTGCACAGTCCATCATATGTTGCATCTATTTTCTGTATGAGAGAAATTGTCTTGATTTCCATAACAAAATAATAACACTTTGTGCTATTGTGATAACAATACTGCAACAAGCTGAGATATCCACTAGCATTTCCACTTTTGCCTTTGTGCCCAATAAACTGAGATTTCATCAGTACCATCCAAATCCAGTAAACTAGGGCTGAAGCACTGGTCAAACAGTATTTTACATATTAACAATGCTATTCATATGCTAATAACTCTTCTGTATAGAAGGATGTCTTTCCTCCTTGCATCAATAATATTTTAGATCAGAAAGATGTGACAACTGATCTTGTATGATGTGGCTGCTGCACACCTAGCCATGAATAGTCTAAGCTATTTGTTCAGGTAGAAAGTCCACATGTCTTTCTCAGTATTGCAAAGAGTCAGTACTGGAAGGAGTTAGCGGGCTAATAAAGTATTTTTCTGGTTTTGGTATTGCATTAAAGCTTGAACTTTTTGTTGTGAATTGTCCTTCCTAAAATGGCCATCTCTATCTCCCTACCCAGACTTCTCATTTGTACACTGTCTGCCAGCCAGACATTTTCCCTCTTTCACTTCTTTTTCTTTCTACTAAAACTTCCAGCCTCCGAAACTTCAGTACCTTTTAGGAACATCAAGTCACTTGGCAGGCTAATTGCTTTTCTGCTAGAAGAAGTTATCAAGTGAATATACTATTTTCTGTGGTAATTACAGAATGACACTAGGGCAGAATGTCTACAACAATAAACCTTCGGTAAGAAGGCAGATCCCTGCCATTCTAAATGGATAAAACTCCTCTAATGTCAATGGGGTCGTATCTATTTCTATGGGCAGATAATTTGACTTGCATTAGTAGACCATTGGTGGATACTTCCCTTGTCTTTTTAGGAAGTATTCCTACATGAACTCCACCTGTCATTGCAGGAAGGCAATTACACCTTTCTTACCTCCAGGGTTATGATGACCAATACTCTCTTAGAACCAACAGTAGCAAATTTAATTCAAGTAATTCTCTTCTTTGCCAACACATGGATTGCTTTCATTTTGAGAATATTTCAAATAGCTGCTCGATAAAATCCCCAGATGGCAGAGCATTTAGCTTTCCTTCCTCAGTCGATAACAAATGTATGCTCCTTTTATTGTCTCTATTAAAAAGCTCAGGTGCAATTACATTAGAGAAACTTTTTATTGTCTTTTTCACATATTCAGTTGAAGATTCAATTTCTCTGCGTCCATTGCTACTAAGACAAGGACTTTAATGCTACAAGGGATGTATCAGTCTGTCCCTTGTTCAGACTTCACTGCTTGTACCAATGTGAAACAGTAGCCATTATTGGTCATGTAAGGTCATGAACACAGAAGGGCAAAAAAAAAAAGCCTGTTACCCTAATGCAGTCCATAATTTATATGGTACATAGCTAACAAAAAGTAATTGTTGAAAATTTTCTGAAATGACAGCAGCCCTAAGAGCTTCTAACTTTGTTCTTCTGGTTTCTTTCCCTTCTCCTTCCATAGTCAATCTGCAAATAACAATTTTTTTTTCTTTTTTCTTTCTCTTTTTTTTTTTTTTTTTTTGAGGAAGAGG